>CM055098.1:4432606-4767606 GCA_029204225.1 Diphasiastrum complanatum
TTGTGCCTCCTCTGGGGGATCTGGCCGATACATATCATCAATCATCTGCTCCTCAGCCTCGTCTCTGCTTGTAGGCCTGAATCATGTGATTTGTAGCCAACGGTGGATCCTTGTCTAATGAGAAAAAATTTGCACATTTTTTTGCGATCCGAGAGCATTTTTGGTCCTGGATCACTGGCAATTCAGATCGTTTTCACAGCGAAACAATCCGCTAGAACTCAAATATATACATACATACATATATATATATATATATATATATATATATATATATATAAGACATGAGGGTCCGGGCCGAACGCGGGATTTTCACGTCCGCGTCCAAGGCCCGAACCCGGACGCGGGGTCGGACGCGTCTAATTTTTTTTTTGGACGCGTCCGACGGACACATCCAGCATTGCGGACGCGGACACGTCCGGGCCCTGGACGTGTTTTTTTAAGTTAAAAAAAAAACAGACAGAAGCACGCGGACAGCGGAATAGTTCACAAAACTGCTGGGCCAGCGAGAGAGCAGAGAAAGAGGGCGGGAGAGAGAGCTATGGTGAGTGAGGGAGAGAGAGCTATGGTGGGTGAGGGAGAGCTATGGTGTGCATGGGCTATGGTGTGTGTGTGTGTGTGTGTGTGGTGATTTGTGTGTGTGTGTGTGTGTGTGTGTGTGTGTGTGTGAGAGAGAGAGAGAGAGAGAGAAAGAGAAAGAGAGAGTGAGAAAGAGAGAGAGAGAGAGAGAGAGAGAGAGAGAGAGAGAGAGAGAGAGATCAAAAGAGAGGATTTGTGTGTGTATGTGTGCGCGTGTGTACGAGACATGGTGTGTGTGTGAGTTTAGGGTTTAGGGTCTATGTGCTTGGGTTCACGGTTTAGGAGGAGAGAGAGAGAGAGAGATATTAGATTTGTGTGCTTGTGTGTGTGTTTGAGAGAGAGAGATGGCCGCTCGTCCCATTTGGGATGAGGTGGAGTTATTGCCCAACAAAAAGTGGTGTTGCCCTTTTTGTCGAAAGTAGTTCACAGGGAACGCCTCTCGGGTTCAAGCACATTTGGGGGGATTGCGAGTCCGACCCACAGGGGGACGCTACGGGATCGGCGTTTGTATGGTCATCCCCTATGAGGAGAGGGCTCGCATTCTCGACACATATGCTAAGCCAGGTGTTGGGGCCGGCGAGCCATCCACAGATGTCGTAGACTCCGCTTCCACTGGTGCACCCCCCGCCACCGCCACCTCCACCGCCGCATCCGCACCCACCAACGCCACCCCCTCCGCCAGTACTCCCCATGGATCCACAGCCTTCACTGCTGCACCTACGATGCCACCACCTTCAAATCTGCATGGTCCGTCCGCATCCTCCGCTTCCGCACCTACACCTATGCCACCACCTCCAGATCCGCATCGTCCATCCGCATCCTCCCAGCCATCCACATCCCGAGGCACCAGACAGATGTCCATGTCGGGATCTTTCAGAGAGGGGCAGCACAGAGAGGCCACCAGGACCATAGCACAGATGTTCTATGACCTGAACCACCCCTTTATCATGGCATCATCCCACATCTTTCGAGAGGCTATCTCAAAAGTTGCAATCTGCGGGCCCAGCTACACACCACCCACAGCCGACGCGCTTCGCGGCCCTTTGCTCCAGGAGCGGGTTGCATCTGTCAGAGAGAGACTAGCCGCATTGCAGGAGGCCTGGGATAGATACGGCTACTCCATCATGGCTGATGGGTGGAGTGATCGTCGTAGACGTCCACTCATCAACGTCATTGTTTCCAGCTACTACGGTTCCATGTTCCTCCGCAGCGTCGACGCCTCTGAGGCAGGGAGAGTGCACACGGCCGAGTACATCTACGGCATCATCCGCGCGGCGATAGAGGAGGTTGGGCCACAATGCGGTGTCCAGGCAAACTTTTTTTCATTAGTTGCTTGATACAAATGTTTCAATAGTTTTCGATTGATTGCAATGTGTTTCCAAGCTGTGGATTAATCGTATCAACTGATCGCGATAGGTTGTGACGGACACCTCATCCTGCATTCCATTGGGCGCCTGCCTTGGGTCAGTGAGATTCTCACGAGGGCACTTGCGATTGTGGACTTCGTCACACGCAAGCGTCACACCACCACCCTTTTTCGCACATTCAACAAGTAAGATGCTACGTTATTTTTTGGCTCGTTCAAGATGCTTCTTATTTTTTCGCTCGTTCCGTGCGTGCCTCTCATTCCGTTTGTCAATGCAGGCTCGACTTGAAGAAGCCCGCTCACACCCGCTTCGCCTTTCAGTTCATCATGCTTGAGCGGCTACACAAGCTCAAGGGTAATTTGCGACGCATGGCTACTTCTGCAGAGTTCACAGCCATGGACCTGTCCACGACCCCAGAGGGCTTGGCCTTCCACGAGATCCTCTTCATGGAGCCTTTCTGGGTTGATGTGCAGCAGCTCATGGACGTCATGCACCCCATCTACTCTGTTTTGAGGCTCGTTGATCGCGAGGGGTGCACGATGGGCCTCTTATACGAGTTCATGGACCGCATGGGCGAGTCTCTCCAGCGTTCTAAGCTGGACCTTGCAAGGTATAACTTTTTCCGTCTCACCATCTTTCCTTCCATTCGCACTCTGTTTCGTCTTGCTGCCGCAGCACGCAATCGTGTAATTGTTGCCTCCACATGGTATGGTCCACAGGTTGGAGCCTATTAGGCGGTTGTGACGGCGACGATGGGATAAGTTTCACCGGCCCATTCACAGTGTGGCCCACATATTGCATCCGCTGTTTCAAAGCGAGAGGCAATACGATGATGCAGAGCTACGTGCGGAGTGGTTCTCATACATCCGCCTCCTCAGTAGCGACACCGGTATCCGCAGCAAGCTCGAGGAGCAGAGGCTGAGTTACAGGTAAACTCTTGCTCTATCGTCTGCGTTCGTTCGCTCAATTTCCCTATGCAGGCTCAATTGTACTCATGCGTATCGCTGCTCGATTTCCGACACTGTCTGGGACTGTTCGGCGAGGTCCTTGCACGTGTCCGAGAGAACAGGCTTATGCCTGTATCATGGTGGGATAGCTACGGCGCTGGACAGCCAGACTTAAGGATGCTCGCGTTCCGAGTCCTTTCACACGTATGTTATCTAATCTCATTCATCCAACCAGTTTCCGCATTGTCTCTACAAGGCCAGGACTCACCAAAGTGGCTGCCAATTAATGCAGGATTGTTCTGCTTGCATGTGCGAGCGGAACTGGTCAGCGTTCAGCCTTGTTCACACGAACAGGCGGAACCGCCTCACGACTGAGCGATGCAATGACTTGGTGTACTGCAACACCAACACCAGGGTGGTTCGACGCATCGCGGACAGCATGAGAGCAGGAGGCGTACGCTCCCTACTGTTGCAAGTATATGTCTATGCTCTATCGTTTGCTCTCTTATTAGTTTAAGACAATCAGTTTAATGCCCTCATGGTTGCTTCGGCTATTCTCACAAATGATTGACTTGTGTAGGTCAATCCCGATGATTGCCTTGTTCCAGCGGCCGCAGAGCCAGAGGTTGATCCAGACGAGGCCGCTCGGCGTGCTCTGTGGGGTGATCCTGAGGATGATTCTAACACCGAGGAGCCTACCCCCCTCCCTACTGACGTTCCATTGCCCTCCTCCTCTGATGAGCCCACATATGATTCTGATGAGACGGTCGACATTGCAAGGGATGGTCCATGTGCCCCACCCAGTACTCCCGCTACACGCCCCCTTTGAGATGATGGCTGGTCAGAGTTTGCGAGGGAGACAGAGGCTGCCGCCCAGAGATAGATTGCGCAAAGACGACTCAGAGCATCACAGGCAGTCAATTCTTCCCAGAGACCCCCTCATGGCAGAGGGAGACCCCCAAGCAAGAGTGTACCACAGAGGGTTCCTTCCAGCAGACCCAGAGGCAGGCCAGCCAAGAGGGGACGCACCGATGATTTTTCTAGTCGTCTCTTGGCAGGCGTTGGCCCAGACTTGGAGGAGTCCCAGATGCCTCCAGACTCCCAAGCAGACTTTGTATTTGACACCCCTGCAAATGCATCTAGCACGCAGAGGGATGATTTTTTTTAGCACAAACTTGTAGATATTGATACACACAGACTATCATGTATATTGGCATCAGATGAGATGTATATATTTTTTTACAGTTTATTCGTGTCATGGCTAATTTATCATGGTTGCTTACAAATGGTAGCTCTGTGAAATTTAAATGGTTAGTCATAAATGGTTTGCTCCGTGCAAGATGAGAGAGAGAGAGAGAGAGAGAGAGAGACCAGCACATCTTCATGTCTCTCATAACATCTGCATCATGTTCAACCATTGAACATAACACGCTAAACCCGACACCTTAACAAACGGCACAGTTAACATAACACCCTAAACCCTAAACCCTAACAAATCATCATAAACCCACAACCCCACAGTCATAACCATCAAAACAAGCCACAGCCATAATCACCATAATCACAGCCATAAACATCATCAACCCCACATCCTCATTGTGTCGTAGGCATTGCACCACAAGTATGTGCAGATTCAACATCAAAGCAGCACTTGTGTAGCATACACTTAAACTTGTGTAGAATGCATTAATGGTCCAAGAATACAATCCACAGGTTCGTGATCCCGATACGAACCCAAGGGATCGAGCCTGGCTCGACTCGGGTATCGTTCGGTCAAAATGGCCTTTCGACGGGAGAGAACGCAATTTGGTCAATCGAAATGGACTCGTTTTGCAGCTTACGTCCAATGGGTCGTTTTTCAAACGAGATCCGTTGCAGGTGCCGTCTGTTTTGGCCAATGGACAACCTCGATAGGAACCTGTCGGAACAGACAGGACGAGGAAACGACCGACGGTCAGCCCGGAACATCCGTCCGAAGTTCGACGTTGAACAGGGCTTCAGGGACACTTCGTGAGGGACGGGAACTGAAAACATTTGGAATCGACAAAAATGGCCCAGGAATACAGTCCACAGATTCGTGATCCTGATATGAACTCAAGGGACCGAGCCTGGCTCGATTCGGGTATCGTTCGGTCAAAATGGCCCTTCGACGGGATAGAAACGCAATTAGGTCAAGCGAAATGGACTAGTTTTGCAACTTTCCGTCCAACGGCCCCGTTTTTCCAAACGGGATCCGTTTCAGGTGTCGTCTGTTTCGGCCAGTGGACAACCTCGATAGGAACATGTAGGAACATTTGGCGGTCGGGACCTGAAAACTGGGAGATGTTTCGGAGCCCCCATGTTGGTACGCAAAATTTCGACAGCATGTTGTAGCGTGTTGAAGTTGTGCCATAAGTAATTAGTAGGTTGTTGAAGTTCATCCGAGGAAAATTTGATCTCATCAACCGAGACATAGTAGTGTGTAGGTCTTGTGGTTCCCTGTAGCGAATGACACAGTTTTGCATTAGTTAGTAAGTTGTTGAAGTTCATCCGGGGGGAAACCGATCTCATCATATAAGACATAGTAGTGTGTAGGTCTTGTGGTTCCTTGTCTTGAGAGCTTGTCACTCTTCTGGTGAGCATTCATTTCCCATAGAGACTTGTGGTCCTGAGAGCTTGTCACTCTTCTGGTGAGCGTTTACCTCTCCCAAACCTTCTGGTGAGCATTCACTTCTTTGAGACAGTCACTGATGCACCCTAAACCCTAAATCAGTAATGTGTTTGTCATGCAAACCATCATCTTCACTCCAAACCTCTTGCAGATCTTTCTTTGCCGCTTTTTTTGAGCTTAGTTCCCAATGAAGGTTCATAATAATTTATGGACTGCTCATTAGTCATCGTTGTTTGGTAATATCTCAATTATGGGAGGCATGGGGAGTGGTTAGGTTTGTTGCAAAATTTTTTGCAAATTTTTTTAGGCACCTTTTTCCTTTTTTTTAACAGGATGGGGCCGGTGGGTGCCAGACACCCTCTGATAAATAATTCCGGGGGCTAGGGGGAGGAGAATTGTTTTTATTTTGTTTTGGGGATGTGGGACAGTGAGGGGAGGGGCTTGTATTTTTTTTTTTTTTTTTGAAAAAAAAAAATTGAAAAATGTTGGACGCGTCCGAACCCAAACGCACCCCCGAGGCGTCCACGTCCGGACGAGAGCGCGGACGTGCGTCCGCACCCAGGGTCCGCTTCCTTAGATATATATATAAAGGATGCGCGTCCAGGCCAGACGCAGGCAATCCACGTCCGCGTCCGGCGTCCGGACTTGGACGCGTCTACATTTTTTTTATTTTTTTTATTTTTTTAACACGAAAAACATTAAAAAAAGATTTTTTAAAAAAAGCGGACGCGTCTGGACCCCCGGACGGACCCCTGGCGCGTACGCGTCCGCGTCGACGTAGACACGAACGCGCGTCCGGACGCACGTTCGCGTCCGGGGTCCGCTACCTTAGATATATCGAGTTAAAAAAAAAAATTCAAGTAAAAAAATGCTACAAATGGCGATCATATACAGATCAACATCAACCATGACAAAGCTGGAGTGTACTTTGACGTTTTATATGATAGCATTTTCCAGCATTGTAGAAAGCAAATGCGAAGATCATTGATTGAGAAAATAGATCATATTTCTGTGGGTATTTAGGAATATACAATGCAGTTGATTAATCAAGATTTACCAAGTGTATGCTGTAATTTATGTGAAATACACATGATGACTGCTCAGGATCAACATCATTTTGTGTGCATTCAATGGTTTCCAAATTATATTAAAATGCAAGGAATCAGCTCTTCTGGGAACTGGCTCTATCATTTCAAATTCCAAATCAAGTGTGTAGCATGGAGATTTTTTGTTCTCTTTTGGCCTTATATATATTTTCATTTTGAATCAATATAGTTATTAGTTTTGATAGGGAATCAGAATGTCAATCAGTATTCATCCTTAGAGCTCAAATTTAATTGGTTTGATACAATTGCATTTTTCACTGGTCGCATGTTTTTCTTTCAAGAAAAACACCAGTGAATCCATTGATTTTAGCTAGAAACCACAGACTTATAAGCTCAAATCCAATAACTTACCACCATAAGTAACTCAGATTCATAGATTTTACTATGGAATTTTTGTGCAACAGGATTTTTTGAAAGTTGGCTTGAAATTATTTCACGAGCACTAAATTCAGCATCAGTTTGAGACTTTAAATCCTGCTCAGGCACCCAGCCCCAGGCCTGGTCTTGCTGCGAGCAAAAGTCAACTGAGATCAATGGTATAAAAGCCTTCTATTCAACAGACTGCCAGTGTGTGTTCTAGAGGATCATAGCACCGATCTAGGGGCCCAAGAGCCTTAAGGCTATCAATGGAACTTTCCTCTACACACACTCTAGAATGTCGACACGAGACATCGAAGAAGGCGATCCAACCTTCTTTCTCATTCAGCATGAGGTATGATAGTGCTAGCTGGAGCCTAGAGAAAAGGCAAGCACTCCTTGGCTATTCATTTGTTTAATACTGCAATCCCAATGTATGCTAACTATTTGCTTCAAAGGTTTGGATCGTCTTTCATGGTTGGAATATTTTTGACCTCCATAGCTTTGGACTGAAAGATGTAACAAAAGGTTTGTCATGTTGGCCCTCCCAAAAATGCGACACTCCCCCTCCCAAAAAATGCAACACTCCCCCTCCCCAAAAAATGTGACACTGCACTCCCCTCCCTTCGGTCCCTTCGGAAAAATGCGAAGGTACCCTTAGAAAAATGCGAAGGTGCCCTTAGAAAAATGCGAAGGTGCACTTAGAAAAATGCGAAGGTACCCTTAAGATTACGAAGGTGCCCTTAGAAAAATGCGAAGGTGCCCTCCCCTCCCTTCGGCCCCTTCGGGAAAATGCGAAAAATGTGAAGGTGCCCTTCAAAATGCCAAGGTACCCTTAAGATTGCGAAGGTGCCCTTCGAAAAATGCAAAAGTGCCCTTCAAAATGCAAAGGTGCCCTTAGAAAAATGTGAAGGTGCCCTCCGAAAAATGCGACACTGCACGTCCCGAAAAATGCGACACTGCCCATCGAAAAATGCGACATTGACCCTCACAAATATGCGAGTGCCCTTAGAAAAATGCGAAGGTGCCCTTCAAAATGCGAAGGTGCCCTTAAAAGAATGCGAGGGCAGTGTCGCATTTTTCGGGAGTGGGAGGGCAGTGTCGCATTTTTCAGAGGGCACCTTCGCATTTTGAAGGGCACCTTCGCATTTTTCTAAGGGCACCTTCGCATTTTTCTAAGGGTAGTATCGCATTTTTCGGAGGGCACCGAAAAATGCGACACTGGCCCTCCCGAAGGTGCCCTTAGAAAAATGCGGAGGTGCCCTCCTTCACATTTTTCTAAGGGCACCTTCACATTTTTCTAAGGGCACCTTCGCATTTTTCTAAGGGTAGTGTCGCATTTTTCGGAGGGCATCTTCACATTTTTTGGAGGGCACCGAAAAATGCGACACTGGCCGCACCAAAAAATGCGACACTGGCCCTCCGAAAAACGCGACACTGCTTTTGGAAAAATGCGAAGGTGCCCTCCAAAAAACGCGAGACTGCCCTCTTACTCCCGAAAAATGCGAAGGTGCCATCCCGAAAAATGTAACACTGGCCCCTCCCGAAAAATGCGACACTCCCCTCCCTTCGTCCCTCCCAGAAAATGCGACATTGGCCCTCCCATCCAAAAAGATGCGACACTACCCCTCCCAAAAAATGTGATACTGGCCCTCCTCTCCCCTCCCAAAAAATACGACACTACCCTCCCCCTCCCCAAAAATGCGACACTTCGGCTGGCACACTTCGGCCACGTACATACACACACATACATCGGCCACCCGTCAACAACCATCGGCTTTCCTCCTAAACCATCGCTGCTCGCCCATCAACGAGATACTGAATTTCCAAATCATCAGTCGTCACTTAGATCGGCCGCCATTGCCCGTCAACAACGGGCACTCACAACTAGTATATATATATATATATATATTGACGGGCACTCACAACTAGTATATATATATATATATATATATATATATATATATCATAGTACCTCGTGGTACCGCTGGTATGGTACCGCCGGTACCATATCAGTGGTACCGCCGGTACGGTACCGCCCTGGGATCCGCGGTACCAGGGCGGTACCATTTTTAATATTTTTTTTTATTTTTTAATATATTTTTAATAATTTTTTTTTGCATATTAACTACCAAAAAAGGACGAAAAAAAGATATAAAAGGGGGTTCTGGGTGTAAAAAAAGAGGGTACAGTACATGATGCAGGGGACTGTTGCAGTGGCACATGGGCACTGCGAGTGAGCAGACCGAGGGGCCAATGGGAGACCAACACAGGGGGGTAGCATCACATGGGGGCAAGTACAGAGGCACATGGGCATTGTGGGTGAGCAGACCATGGGCCCAATGGGAGACCAACACAGGGGGGAGCATCACATGGGGGCGGGTACGGAGGCACATGGAGGGATGATGGGGATCCACATGGCTGATCAGGCTGTGGGGATAAATAGGCACTCACAATGCCATTGTGGTCGGCATTTTCAGAGGCTGTGAGAGGGCTAGTGATAGACAGTGAGAGAGCAAGCGAGAGCCGGTGACAGGCTGTGAGAGGCTGTTTGAGAGCCAGGGTGCTGTGAGAGGGTGTTCAAGGATCAGGGTGCTGTGAGGAGAAGGTCGATCGAGATGGCTGAGCGAATACCACCGAAGCCCGAGGGCGAAGCCAGGAGAAAGCTTGAGGAAGATATCCGAAGGCACAACGAGAGGCATCGGAAGCAAGAGGCAGATATCCGAGAGATGCTGCGACAGACTCGACAGAGAAATCCGGAACCGGAGCCACCCGCCCCCGCTGTGGATCCTGTCCCCGCTGTCGAGCTGGATCTGGATGAGCAGATCGGAATGAATTTCACACGACGGCAGCTCATCATGGTCAGGGAAAGGGCGGCCAGACGTCGGGCTAACCAGGAGGCAGCTCGGGCTAACCGGGAGGCAGAGCAAGAGCGACAAAACAATGCACCAGACGAGGGCGAGGAGTCGGTGGAGGATCAGTGAGGGATGTTTAGAATAGATGAGGTCCACCCGTATGTGGCGGACTGTTGCTATGTAGTTTTCGGCAGTTTATGGTGCAGCAAATAACTAGATGGCTGCTTAAAAAAATGACAGTATATGTGATGTTATCCTGATACAACGGTTGAATATATACATAGTTGTTTTTTGTGCAACGCGAGCCTGGTCATGTAAGATGCAATGTTTGTAATTTTTTTAAATGCAGATGTATTACATGTGTTTATTCAATGTCGTTTGGGGTGTAGGGGTGATTGTTGTGCTCATGATGTAGGTGCATCTATGTGAAGCTAGCATTCACTTCAAACGAAATTAAATGAAAATAGGATTCACACACGCACATAGAATTCTTCAACATAAAATAAAGCATCACATGTACAGAGCGACATACGCACAATGTGCAGCAAATAATGTAGGCCAAACACTGTATATAATGTGAAAAATCATCTGAGTACAATGGTAGACCGACTGCTAGAGACAAACTACTGAAACTAAAACAATAGAGCCACAATCAATGCTCTGGCTCTGACTCAGACGAATGCTCTGGAGACAACTCAGGGCCCCGAGCTGACTCTCGCAGCCGATATCTCTGCCTGTCTGGAACTGGCATGGGCTGTGTATCCGAGGGGGAAGACTCGTCATCCTCATCCTCCCAATCAGCCTCCGCATCAGCCCCCAAGCAGGCCAAACCAACAACACCTGCTCCAACTGGCTGTGATACTGCACCTCTACCTGTACCTGGAGCCCTGCGTGGTCGTCCTCTCCTCCCTGGCAGTTTCTGTGCCTTGCCTTTCTTGTTCGGTGCACCCTTGGGCCTGCCTGGTCTCTTGCGGACAAGAGGAGCTGTCAATGCCTCGTCACCCCCATGCAAATCACCTGGCTGGCTAGGCTGGGCCCAAGCTGAGGCCGGCTGGGATAGGGAAGCAAAAGAGGGAACTCCCTGTGCAACTGAGCGAGGAGGATGAGCTCGTGGAGTGTGTGCCCGTGGGGCTGCTGCAGGTGGAGGAACTGGCTGTGCAGGAGGCGAGTACAGTGGCGATATGTACTGAAAGGGGCGCTGTGGTGGCCGGTACTGGTACATCCTGGGTGCTGCCAAAGGAGGAGGATGTGACGTGGGTGCTGCCACTGGAGGAGACACTGTGGATGTGGGCGCTGCAAGAGAAAACCTGGGCACAGATGGTGGCCTGCCATGGAGACCTGGTGCTGCAGAAGTGGACGGCGATGGAGGGGATGCAGGCCTAAATGGCATCGGTGGCACTGGAGGAGCTGTGCGACGCACATACACCCTCTGAGGAGCTGGAGGAACTGTAGGCACCTCATGCGGCTGCTCTGGCTGGGACTCTGTGTGTGGCATGCTGGCAAGAGATGATGGGGGCGCCCTGACACTCGGCATCTGCTGGGCCTCTGAATCCAATGTGGCAACCAAGTCGGCCAGCTGGGCATCCGAATACAAATGCTCTGGGCTCTGGGACTCATCCTGTGCACCAGCCTCTAAATCATCCTGTGCACCGACCTCTGAATCATCCTGTGCACCAACCCCTGAATCAACCCAAGCCTCATCCCGTGCCTCATCATGTGCACCCTGTAGACCTTGCATGGCCTCCCAATCTGTGCAATGAAAGTCATCAGGTGCCTCCTCTGGTGTGCTGTCGTAGTAACGGCCATGACTCTGTGCTGCATGCATCCAAACATCTGCGGGACCAGCATCTAAACCACTCTGCCCTCTATCAAGAGCCTCCTCCATCATGTCGACATAGGTAGGTATGCCACTGCCCCCCCCTGTGTGCCCTGCCTGTCTGCCGGTATAACCTGTGCCATGTGTCCCACCTCTGCCACGTGATGCACCTGTGACCCCTGCCCGTGGCGTGTGCCCTGCACCTGTATAATCTGCCTCATCCCTCTCTGGTCTGGCAAACACAACCCGAATGGGCTCATCCTCATCATGCTCATCCTCTGACACTGGCTCATCTGCCTCATACAATGGGGGCTCTCTGTGCTCAAGCCCAAGCTCTCTCTCTCTCATCTCGGCAAGCTCCCTCTCTCTCTCTGCCATCAACTGTGTGCCCAGGTCATCTGCAGGCATGGGATGGGTGCTGTCCGTAGGCAAGTCAACCTGGCGCTCCAAATCAGATATCTTCGTCTGCAAGGTTTAAAATTTGCATGTCAGAGAGACAACTTTATCAAGAAATGAAATCAACATACCAGGAGTCAACCAACATGCTATGAAAGATTAGCTTATCACCTGCAATGCGCTCGTAATGGTCGGAAGCCTCCTGGCGAGACGTGCGTTGGTGCTACAGAACACCAACCGCTCCAACTGACTCACTGATAACCGGTTTCTTCTCCTCGTGTGAATGAGTGCCCATGTGCTCCAATTACGCTCACACACGGAGGCAGCACAGTCCTGTGGTGCATGCATTGAAATACTTCAGCACATTGTGGCAGAGGTGGAACTTCAACGAAACACAAAAATGGAGGATAAAATGAGATGCATACCTGAGAAAGGACACGCAGTGCAAGACGCTGTATAGATGGGTATGTGCTACCGAACATGGTCCACCAGGTAATGGGTAGCTGCCTCCTCTCTGGATCCTGGGCAGCCGGGTGGCCGAATGTGCCCATGCCGAAACGAAATGCAGCGAGCTCCTCCATGAGCCTGATAGGATCCAAACCTATGTGTGGACCCACCCTGTGAATGTACTGAAGCCAATCGGCCTCGAGCTCCCTGTCTGCGATCTGTGTCGGAGAGAGGAAGAGGGGATGCAGCATGTGTGCAACGCTGTGGATACTCCTGTGGAAGTAGTTCCATCGCGTCTCCCATATGAACTTCAGCTCTGTCATCCTGCAGGTGAGGGGCATGTGGTTTAGGGCATTACGAAAAAGCTTAACATTGACAGAAAAACAAACTAGCAAGTACTGAAAAGATAAAGGTCAATTGCAACACTGTACCGCTTACCTCTCTGGCTGCAAGATGGGCAGCTGCAGAAACTGTCCAATCCGGTCCATGAGCTCATACACCAGTCCAAGTGTCGACCCCTCGCTGTCAGCCATGCGGAGCACAATGTAGAGTGGTCGAAGCAGTCCTGACAATGTCTGTGCATCCCTCCAGAACTGGTCTCCCCTCACCGTGGAAGAAAAGTGCTCCCCATCCTCAGTGTGCGGAAATGTACTGGCACCCCAAAGATCACTGGCAACCATCTGTAGAAGCTGGGCCCTGCACCTGATCAAACGGTCGATGACCACCAAGTCGAATGCAAAGCGCGTGGGGGCAGGCTTACGGAGGTCCAGATGGCTGAACACCCGGAACATGGCAAGAACACGCCTCTTTCTGGTGACAAAAGTCACCAGGAAGAGGGCCTCCCGGACGATGGCTCTAACCCAGGGAAGTGCTCCAATGTCCCCCATCAAAAGGTCTATGCCGTGGGCTGCACAGGGGGTATGAACAATATGAGGGAACTCGGCCTCTAGCAGTACACCCATCTGAATGCAGTTCGTGGCATTGTCCGTCACCACCGTGACGACATGCTGTGGGCCTATGGCTAGGATGGAAGACCTGATGACATCAAACATGAACTCTGCAGATATGACTCTCCCCCCCCTGCTGCAATCCACTGCCCTCAAAAACTGTGTGCCCATGCAGCTGGAGACCAGTATGTTGAGGATCGGCCTCCTCCTGACATCAGTCCAGCCATCGGACATGATGCTGCAACCGTAAGTGGCCCAGTGCCGACGCAGAGGCTCCATCTCTCTAGACAAGGACTCGACCCTATCCCTCAGCATGTGTGTGCGGACAACCTCTGAACTAGGGACTCTCCAGCTAGGGCTGACAGACTGTGCAAGGCGGAAGGCCCTTCTGAAGGGCTCAGAGTCGGTGATGGCAAAGGGCAGGTTCAGCTCGTAAACCAGACTGGCCACGGCCTGTGTGGCCTCTCTGTCCATGTGCGGCTGATGCGCGCCGCGAATGGTCTGCTGCACGAGGGCTCTCCCTGGTGGACGACGGGTGGTGGACCTCCAGCACGGTGCACCAACCGTGACGGGAATGGACGATGACGCGACAGGCTGGGCGCTGGTGGATGCATCGGCTGTAGACGTGGAATGGGGAGAGTGGGATGCACTGGCAGGGATGGGTGCAGCAGCATAGGTGGGGTGCACTGGTGGAGGGGCAACATCTGGCATGGGGTACGAAAACTGCTGGCTGAGGAGGTCATCCGGATGGGAAGGGAAGGAAGAAGGGATCTCTTCCACATCCTCGAAGGCCCGCCCAGTACCATCCTGGGCCTGCTCGGGTGGCGGAGAGTCCATGAGAAAGTCGTAGACTGGTGGAGTGCGAGCAACGGTGGGTGGTGGTGGAACCGCAGTGGCAACTGTCGGACGCGATGGGACGGGATCCACCGGAATCTGAGCAGATGGGGGTGCATGAGGCAGAGCTGTCTGAGGGGCAAAGGGACCAGAGGAGGATGCACTCCCTCTCCTCGTGCGTGCCAGCCAAGCAGGCAGCAACTCTGGGTTAGTCACATAAGGAGCGGTGCAAAATCGGAGAACGCCCTCCGAAATGGTGTTCTCCCCTGCCACGAGCCGCGGCCCGTAGGTGTCCAATAGTCGCTGCCTGTCGGGGACGGTCATGCTGCCACAAGGGGCAGCATTCAAGGTGGCACCATTTTTGGCGCGTGCACCGAGCAGATGGCCTTTAAGGCGAGTGAGGGATGCAGCAAACTCGACGAGACAGTATCGGCAGCGCACGATCTTCTGACCGGTCTTGTTGGCCTTGTCGGCAACCCGCCTGACAATGTCTACCTCGTCCCACAGACCGGAAAGGTCGGATTGCACCATTGCGATGGAGAAAACTAAGGACAAAACGCTGGAAAAAAAACAGCAGGGTACACTATGTGAGAGACGCTGAAAATGGGCGAAGGCAGGTTCTTGCAAATCAGATGCAAGGCAGGGCGGTCTGTGGACGAAGGGCGACGCAAATCAGACGCAAGGCAAGGAAGACAGGGCAGCAAAACCAGTAGCGAAGGCAGGGCAACGATGGCTGGAAAAAAATTGGGAGAGAAGAAGCGAGGGGGGCGGGTAGATTAGGTTTAAAAAAATTTCAAAAAATATTAAATATTAATTATATTAATATATTATGGTACCGCGGTACCATCATGGTACCGCGGTACCAGTACGGTCCCGCGGTACCGGGATCCGCGGTACCCAGTACCGCGGGACCTATGATATATATATATATATATATATATATATAAACTTACATCCACTTTTGTATGCATGGGTGAGGGACCCCATGCATCCTCCTTCAGCCATACATACACTTTTTATAACTAAAAAGGTGGGGAGGAGGATGCATGTATGGGGAAAATGATGCATGGCCCTCCTCCCCATGCATGCATCAATGGCCACTGTCCAACATGTGTCCACCAAGACTCCAAGTGGCAGCCTATTCATTCTCTCTCTCTCTCTCTCTCTCTCTCTCTCTCTCTCTCTCTCTATCTCTACACGGCTGGTTGCCTGGCCATGCACCTGACCATCGTGCCTGAACCTAAGTACTTCACGCCCAACCTACATCACTGACCAGCACTCGTGGATCTGCCTAACGATGCACCTGCTTCTCTGACCAGTGCTCGTGGATCTACCTAACGCCCATGCACCTGCATCATTGACCAGCGCTCCATGCACCTGCATCATTGACCAGCGTTCCAGCATCACCTATACTCCACCTTCCATCTGCCACGCTGGTTCATTTTTCAATTGCACACTATTTTAGGGCTCACCAAAAACTGGGCATCTTGAATCATTGAGATTAGTCTCTGAGAGACTTCAATCCCTTTTTTCATCATTGGTATCTAACTCTATCCATACTTGCAACAACCTGCTTGGTGTGCTGATAAAGGCGATCGTTTAGTTTGGAGTTCATAAATCACCTCTTTCATAGTTGGGATTGCCTTCTTAAGATGGAAGGTCGAACATTTGGTGTTCATATGTCACCTAGGCATTAATGTTGTCATGGCTCACCAAGATTTGTTCTTTATGGGTCATTGAGACTGGTGTCCAATGCCAACAATGCTTTGGTTGGCCGACAATTTGTGAAAATTTTGCCCCAAGTACATCTTTAGCCACATTTACACTTGGCTTAATCTATCCAATCTTCATTCAATTTATGTTCTCTTTCCTTTGTTGAAGGTGCAACCATTTTACCTGTAGTGAAAAAGTAGTCAAAGTCAGACCAGAAAAAGGTGCATTTATTGTTTTGGTCTTCAAACTTTAAACTGTATTAGGAACACTGTTTTTTGTGTCGTAGCTTTGGATTAGCCACTACTTCAAGCATTGATGCTACACATCTTTTCGACATTCAAAATATAGGAGTAGCAAGTCTGACATTGGCTAAATGGAGAGCCACAAAGTAAATGTAGGTCCATATGTTGATTCAGCCTAATTGGATGTTATTTGATACCAATTGGGGGAGGAGAAGGCATAAAAGGGTTGGGATTAAGCTCGCCGAATGAATGACAACAAAGCTTGTTTACATCCAATCCAATACCACTTGCCCCGACAATGGGCAGCCCTTCAAAAAACCGCCTTGCCCCGACTGTCAACCGCCGCCCCTTAGACAACCAACTGCTCGCGCGGAAAAACGGTCGTCCATGACTTAAGATCGGTCATCCGTAACTATCTCATATGATATCGGAATGACCCAAAATTTGGTGTAAATGAAAGTCGAGACACAATACTACAATATGGACATTGTGATGTATTGTAGGACATTGTGTTGTATTGCACCTCTTTCTCTCTCTCCCCCTTTTTCTAAATCCAAAACGTACACACATTGTGTTGTATATGGACATTGTGTTGTATTGCACCTCTCTCTCTCTCTCTCTCTCTCTCTCTCTCTCTCTCTCTCTCTCTCTCTCTCTCTCTCTCTCTCTCTCTCTCTCTCTCTCTCTCTCTCTCTCTCTCTCTCTCTATATATATATATATATATATATATATATATATAACACACTTTTTAAACCCTAAACGCACACTCTCCTCTTTGCCTTTCTCTCTCCCTCTCTTCCTCTCTTCGTCAGATTTCTATCGGACACACTTCTTGGATTTTTAAGTGGTCCGAGCATTGTGAATCTAAAGTAACACATATGAAAGCTCTCATAATTGTTATCATCGGGTTTCAAAAACACATTTGACAATTATAACATATCGAGTATCATAATGCCCCCCCACAAAGTATCATGTATTTTAAGAAGTGGTTGCAAGTGCCTCCACGACTTCATTCTCTAGAAGAATTTTTTACAGGTCAAAGGTTGAAGGGTTAGTGTTCTTAACAAGAGTCCCCATGAATGAGATACCATAATTGCTGATGGATGTCATAGATGTGTGTAGACATTTGATGATGTTCTATCCTTGGTAAAGAAACCACAAAGTTGACATGTAGGCTAAAGAATGGCACTTCTATCCATGAAAGAGTAGTTTGGAATAACTCTAATTCTAGATGCTACACTTTCACAATTGGGAGATATGTCCCTCTCTTCATCTTCAACCTACTATTTGCTTGAAATACCATGAAGTTGAAACATGCACGCTTTATGATAGGGATTTGGTTGTTTCATGATTTCCTTCAACACATTTTTTCTTGCAGAAGCATGACCCTTAAGAACATCCTTTTCTTGGAAGAGCACAACTATAAAGACATCTCTTCATGATATTCGGATTGGGTGGCAACTATGTGTGAGAAGTACATTCACACACAAATCCCAACTGTAAACCCATCTTACAGGTCAAGTGCGGTAAACATAACCCCGGAGTTTGTGCGAAAAAACATTTTATACAAGACTCCCGAAAATGAAAGTAGATCTACCAGGAAGAAGAGATTGGACCGTAGGAGACGAGCCAAGGCTAGGGCCTTGTCAGTACGTGGTGTACGGAGTACAGATGTGTCCCTACGTAGCGATGGTGCATTGACTTCAGACATCAATGTACAATCACTTGGAAGTATTCACTGGGAAACATGCGCCCAAGTATCCATTGGACGAGTTTCAGCTCGATTCCGATGTCGTTTGCCTGAAAACGCCCTTCGTGTCAGAAGAAACGCCATTAGGGCACAAATGAATGGATTACTTTTTGGCATTCTCGAGAAGTGGTCCACTATCACTGAACGAAGTCCGTTTTGCCTGCCGTCTGTTCCATACTGTGCTGCACGTGGAGACAAACCTGCAGCACCAAACCAAGTTCCAAACCGTCCAATATAAGCGTAAATAAACTTTTGTCCAAGTCAGTAACCTTGAAACTAGTACATGGAAGCATAAAGACATCGAGTTTTGGAGAAATCAATGCATGCACATGCACTCATATAGACACGCACACAAGCACACAAATCCACACACACCCGCGCGCACCCGCCATCGGCAGACATACTTGAGCGTTTGGGATCTTCCAGCCATAGTAGCAGGGGAATGTCATTCCACCCCCTATGGAATAGGGAAACATGTTTCTCCCCATTCCCTGGCCTAGGAAATGGGAGAACGGTTGTTCCCCAATTTTGTAGCAAGAAAACAGGCAAGAAACGGATGGGGAACGGGTTTCCTGGCCGTTCCTCCACTGTAACTCCAACAAAGTCATTTTTTGCTAAATTTGGAGCTCTTTCTGCTCTTGAAAGCCTTCTCAAACTATTGTATAGGTGTTCTCCCATTGAAACATGTCTTTTAAGCCTCAATTGAAGCTCATATGCTAATTTCCATATGTCGTTCTCCACCGTTCCCGGTCCCCCATTTGAGTCGTTCTCGTCCCCTTAGGGGATGTCGTTCCCCATTCCCGTTCCCGCCATTCCCTGGCTACTATGCTTCTAGCACCCGACTCGTTCTTCTTCACATTTCCTCAATAGCGCATGGCATGTTTAATTTGTTGTAGACCAATGAATATGAAACACAAACCAAAAAAGTGCATTTTAGATTTGAGAATTTCAAGGAGAGGATAATGGGACCAGTCCATTAGTGTGGTATATAAGAAATCTGAACATGGGTGTTGGCTCGAGTTTCAATGGCCCATGAAGTTTTTTTGGTCTCCAATCAATTTCACATATAATGAGGCTCTAGGACTTGGCCTTATGTCACATGGGCTTATTTGCCACCGTGTCAAAGTTTTTAGAGCCATTGTTACGACAACGCCACGACGATTGTTGTCGCCACGTCGCCCTTGCAAGCCGGAGAGAGAGAGAGAGAGAGAGAGAGAGAGAGAGAGAGAGAGAGAGAGAGAGAGAGAGAGAGAGAGAGAGAGAGAGAGAGAGAGAGAGAGAGAGAGAGAGAGAGAGAGACGAGGACAATATCAAAGAAAGTATATTATTTTTACAAGGAGATCCAACATAATCTCTCAAGTTGTATCATGTGTCAACGACCTCCTTAAGCAGGCAACTTGGTCTGCCTAAGCCGTCTACGTTGTCTCTTGAACATATCAGCATAGACCACCCAAAACATCCTCCTATCCAAAACGCAAACCATACGCAATCGACGTCCGACCAAAATGCAAACCATCTGCAATCAACGTCTGGCCGCCCATCATCGACAAGCTTACCGGCCTTTTTTCGCATAATGCCCTGCTCCCCTTTTTCTCGGTTCTCCAATTTCTGAACGAGACCACCTCAGTTTTGTCGGACAATGTTTCTGCTTGGGATTTTTGTTGTCTTTTTGTTAGACACCAGTGGAGCTCTAACACATGAGCTCGACACGACCTGAGGCTATGAGATTGGTGATGATCAGTAATCGGACTGGACACTTGGACCAGGTTGAGCTCGGCGTGTCACAAGCAGTGACCCAGTCAGTGTGCTTCTAACATATGCTTCTAACAAACCAGCAATAGCTGGTCTCCTTCCATTCCTTCTCCTTCGTCCCAGAGTGTCCTTATTATACTATATTTATATTTTATCTTTATGTTCTCTTCCAAGTACTCCTCAACCCTGAAAGAGAGGATCGGGAGATGAACGACTATCTTTTTTACTTTTGGTTTGTTGTCGTTGACGATGACGCTTTGTTGGTCGAGGACAAGCCTATCTATGGCGTCACGGAAGATCCAGATTAGCGACATTTGCACGAGCATTCACAAATAAATCCGGATTTGAGATCCACCAACTGCAATATTCAGATCCATATCCATATGCTACAAGGTAAGGTTTGTAACTTAAGAAGCTTGAATCCTTTTGTTTATGGTTACCTTTACATGATTTCACTCTGCTCTAAATTTGTTTACTGTTGTTCACGTTCTTCAGCGTCGTCAAGGAAGGAGTGCCCTCACCCTCCTCGCTATAGACAGCGCAGCCCTTGCTCCAGCGGCTGCAACGACCTCACCCTCAACCAGGTTGCAGACATTCCTGCGCTATTGCAGTAGAGCCAGCTCTCTGATGGCATGACCCTCAGTCCACAGGCAGAGCAGCAGGGCAGCTCAGGTTTGTGAATCTAAGATTTCGACCTTACCGTTGGTCGTCACAACTTTGACTCTACGGTTTGGAAGGTTGCGATTTCCTTTGAGGCTTGGAATCGTTATGAACCACATGCTGGCCCTTTGCGGTGCGGTTGCGGTTTAGTTGAAATGCAGTTTCTGCCTTTGGCAGATTCCTTTGTATTGCTACAGGCAAGTCTCTGGACCATCCATCGTTGAAGCACTGATACGGATGTTATAGCATCCATCGTTGAACCATCGTTGAAGCTCTCTCTCGCATTATCTACACATTGCACGAAGCACACAGCTTGAAGAAGCAATCTGAACAATCCATGAAGATTATGCACCTGGATGAGTCCACAGATCGCCCATCGATAAGATCAGATTAATGAATAACAAGCAGGATGGCTCGACCGCTCTCTCTCTCTCTCTCTCTCTCTCTCTCTCTCTCTCTCTCTCTCTCTCTCTCTCTCTCTCTCTCTCTCTCTCTCTCTCTCTCTCTCTCTCTCTCTCTCGGATGCTCTCCCTCTCTCTCTCTCACTCACGGTTCTCACGGTTCCTATGCGGCGTAAATGCTCTCACTCATGGTTCTCACGGTCCCTGTGGGGCCTTAATGCTCTGAACGAACCGCAATCCGCATGCAAGGGTCTCGCCGATGACTACAAACGATCTGAACGAAGGAAACAATGCTCTCTCTCTCGGATGCTCTCTCTCTCTCACACCGCAAAGGATCCCATTTTGACCGCATACGACCGCATTTCATCGCAAAGGACCGCAAAGTCAACGATTGCGGTCACATACGAAGCACTATCGCAAAGTCTCGCCTATGCTCTCAAAGAATTGAACAAACCGCTCTCTCTCTCTCTCTCTCTCTCTCTCTCTCTCTCTCTCTCTCTCTCTCTCTCTCTCTCTCTCTCTCTCTCTCTCTCACGGTCCCTATGCGGCCTAAATGCTCAGAACGAAGTGAATGAACCTCAACCCACCGTAAAGTCTTGCTTATGGTCTGAACGAACCGCAAACCGGATGCAAGGGTCTCGCCTATCTATGGTTACATACGGTCTCGCCTACGGCTACATTTGGCTACATACGGTCTCTCGCTCACTCTATGTCTCACATTATCTACACATTGCACGAAGCACACTGCTTGAAAATGCAATCTGAAAAATCCATGAAGATTATTGAATAGCAAGCAAGCTGGCTGGACCGCTCTCTCTCTCTCTCTCTCTCTCTCTCTCTCTCTCTCTCTCTCTCTCTCTCTCTCTCTCTCTCTCCCCCCCCGCTCTCTCTCTCTCTCTCTCTCTCTCTCTCTCTCTCTCTCTCTCTCTCTCTCTCTCTCTCTCTCTCTCTCTCTCTCTCTCTCTCTCATGCTCTCCATCATACCGCAAAGGATCCCACTTTGACTGCATACGACCGCATTTCTTCGCAAAGGACCGCAAAGTCAACGATTGCGGTCACATACGAAGCACAATCGCAAAGTCTCGCCCATGCTCTGAACGAAGTGAACGAATCTCAACCGCACTGTAAAGTATTGCTTACGGTCTGAACAAAGTGAACGAACCGCAAACTGCACTGCAGGGGTCTCGCCTACGGCTACATACGGTCTGAACGAAGGCATAGAGACCGCATTTAGGCCGTATAAGGACCGTCGCGTAAGGACCGCATCTATGCCGCATAGGGACCAGCGCCACCTAGATCGAAAAAATCATCGTCCGTCAACGACATACTGAATTTCCAAATCATCGGCCGCCACCTAGATCGGCCGCCATTGCCCGTCAACGACGGGCACTCTTTACTAGTATACAGTATAAAACTATTTTAGAGAGAGAATGTGTGAGGTGCCGTAAAAAATGTCACGCTTTTGCCGGCAAAAAATGTCACCCATTTGCAAAAGGAAAAGCTAAATAGGTTTTAAAAAAAATGGTAAAAAAAACACAGCCTCCAAAAATATATATACACTCTTTGTGGGTAAGCGCCCATTGCTCGTCATCGACAGGCACAAGCAACTAGTATGTATGTGTGTGTGTGTGTGTGTGTGTGTGTGTGTGTGTGTGTGTGTGTGTGTGTGTGTGTATAGTGATCTGAATTCCACTACTTTAGTTAGGATTTTTTTTGCAAAAAAAAAAGTTTCGAAATTATGGTCTATCGTTTACGACTCAATGCTTAAAGTTTGGTGTTTAGTGTTTGTTGTTTTACTGTTTTCTATTTTGTATTTGTATTTCAAGTTTAGTAGTAGAGTTGTTAGGGTCCAAGTTTACAATTTGCGCTTTTTTTATTGGGGATTTTTGAGTTTAGATTTAGGTCACATCATGCCTAAGCCGCCATATTGGAATGAGGTACATCTTCTATAGGACGAGGCTGGTAGATATGGTGAGACTTGCGCTAAGCGCCGGAAATGTCCCTTTTGCCTTTCTGATTACTCCAACACGCTCACCAAAGTGAGGGCTCATCTTGTCGGTGCATCTGAAGGGGCCACAGTTGGCTCCAAAGGCAGAGCCAATGCCCTCATCTACCGGTAGTATCCCACTTTCGTCAAACCTAGAGCCTAATGTTGATGTTTGAGCCGCACCCCACCACCTCATCCTCCTACATTCAGATCCACCTCATGTTCCACCATGCCTCAAAGCACTATTCGTCAATCCTTTCGACGGCGGGCGCAACGATGATGCAGCTGATAGGACATTGGCTAGCATGTTTTATGGCTTGAATCTGTCGTTTGCTATAGCAAACACCCACCTATTCAGAGACGACATTATTTTTGTGACTACATGCATCCCTGCCTATAGCCTCCGACCGCTAAGGCCCTATGCACCACACACCTTAGGGCAGTGTACGACTGTGTTCATGCACAATTGCCCTAGCTTAGGTCAAGTTGGGAGCACATGGCAAATGGATGGACTGTCACTCAAAGTAGGTTGGTCATCAGCATTCTCATTTCCAAATTGCATGGGCACCATGTTTTGGAAGGCCAAATGAACTCTTCTCGCGTGGGTGCCATCCAAGATGGGCGCTACATATTCAAGCAAATTGAGAGAGCCATATAGCATATTGGCCCCGCTCATGTGGTGCAGGTTGTCACAGACAATGCATCCAACTACTTTGAAATGGGTGGCCTTGCTATTCGAGAAAATTTTTCCTCTAGATCGGGCCATTGCTATCATATCTAGAGCCATGACCGTAGTGAACTTTGTCAGATAGAGGCATCGAGCCCTAGACATGTTTCACATGCACAGCCACTAGGACCGATAGAGGCGTTGAGCCCTAGCCATGTTCGCATGCACAGTCGCTGGGACCTTCGAAAGCCTGCTTTCACCAGATTTGGATATCGTGTATTGGTGCTTGAGCATTTGCTCAAGTGTTGCAAGTTGCTACACAGGATGGCACCATCCACAATGACATTCTGATGGATTATGTTGATGAAGTCAATGCACATATTCTTATGAATCCAAGACTACTACTTGCTACGTCTTAGGTTCACTTTTGTTAGGTCTTAACCTATTTGCTATGATTTTTTTAGTGGTTCTTGCAGGAGCTATTGTCGTTTCATCTTCACCCGCAGCTACAAATTGATTTAATACCGAATCCTATTTGAAGTATGTCAAGCGCCTTACTCCTTTTCGTGTCCCCCCGACAATTCTTATTGTTCTGATTATGAAGGGAATAAATATACATCATGCTATGACACTATCTCATGCTGAGAAACGTGAAACAGAACCACGATTTAGGTTGCGCGTACCACAATTTAGGTTGCGGGTAACATTTTCACTTCTAATAGGGTCATAGTTAGTTGCTAAAGAAAAGCATAGTATGTGTTGATGGCAATTGGTGATCATGGTTTATTGCTTGAATGTTTTTTGCTTGTAGGATGGAGCAGCTCAAAGGTATATGGTTACGGCGATGGGATAAGTTCCATCAACCCATTCATGCAGTGGCTCACATACTACATCCTCTATGGCGGTCAGCTAGCCAACTACATGATGAGGAGCAATCAGCTAATTGGGACACAGATGTGTCATGGATCTACTCAAGACAAGGGTAGTTATACGAGTTCGAGGTTCTGTACAACAGGTACAAAAGCCAATTGAGAACATTCTCAAGAGAATTGGCAAAGGAGAGATAGCAGAGTTCAAGCAGTTACATGGTGGGGGATTTTTGGGGACCTCACACTTGTTTTGATGAGGCTCGCGCTTCGTGTCCTCTCACAGGTATTTACCATACGCTTTTTTTTTGGTTCATCATTGTCTTTTTTTTTCTCTATGGTCATCTTTTCGAGAAGGGTTTTAATTGTACGTAGTAGTTTTTTTTAGGACTGCTCGGCATCAGCATGTGAGAAAAATTGGAGCACTTTGGTGCTTGTTCATACAAAAAAGCGCAACAGGCTATCAGTGGAGCAATGCGAGAGGTTGGTGTTTTACAACACCAACAGTAGGTCCCATATCAAAAGGAGCCCTCTTTCCATCTTGGAGGTGAACCCAGATGATTGTGTGATGTTTCATGAGGATGGGATAGAGCCAGTTGTACAAGAGGAGGAGATTTACGAGGATATCCAACATGAGGTGCTCCGTCAGAGACGATTGACTAGATATGCCACCAAGGCCCCCACCGATACAGCTGCATCCGACCATGATGTTTCCAATATACACCCCTTTCAACGTCTACTATGCCTACTCAAATAATGAAATACCTTGTTTCGAGTTATGAAATTACGAATTGAACAATTGTATTGCTTATGGGCTTTTTGAATGTGTTGACTTTGTGGATGTACTGACCTTGCGTCCTCCATGTGTAGCCTCGAGGATCAGCATGCATGCCCATCAGGGGGGTGGACCATGGGCAAGAGGAGGTAGCAGCGAGCTTTGACTTCACACACATTTCCCCTACACCTGTTGTGCCACGATATGTCAATCTAGATGCAGAGACCCAAGCAGAGCCAGAAGACAAGATGTTGGAGTACTTGTTGAAGACCATGTTGAGCACAAAGGGATTTTTTAATGGCAGGTCCACTCGCAGTGTACGAGCTAGGGCTACTGGTGGATCCAACAGTAGGCCCAACCTAGTTGACTTGTAAGAGCCAAGAGCATGTGCCAACGGTACATCTACCGCCCCACCTATTCTTAGCGGCAAGGGTAGGGGTAAACCTCGAGGGCTATTAGACGTCAAATTTAGCAAAGGCAGGAGTCAATTTGCTGGAGGCAGAGGCAGAGGCAGAGGCATACGCAAATTTGGGCAGTTTCTTTATGTATTGGCGTACATCTGTAATGTTTCATGGTTTTTAAATGATGTTATGGTTTTGTTCATAATTTTATGGTACTGGGTCAAAATGTAGTTTAAATGAAAAAAAGACCATTCCATAATTTTGGTAATTTAGCCGGGCATAGTAGATTTTTGAAATTGAGAGATAACTTGTGAAAAATTCTCTAAACATGAGATAAATTTGCATTTGACTCCTAGGTGCAAGCAAAAAGTTGTTTGTTTATAATTGTTTTCATTGACAAGAATTGGATTCTTGGAAGGTACAATGTGAATTCAAAAATAGCTCTCTTCAACAAATCTTGTATTCTTAAGTTAGATCATAGTTGCACAAAATCGCGTTTCTGGGAGGAGACGTTTCGGAAACCGCATTTATGAGAAACGCGTTTCTCCTCCCAGAATCGCAAAAAAAAAAAAAAAAAAACCTTTTTTTTTTTTTTGGAAAAATAGCTTATGGCTGAAAATTTTTTAGGGGATCAATGGTCAAAAGAGCGTTTTGCCTCTCATAAGTGCAGTAGATGGGGCACAAACAGATCTTATTTTCAATAGCTATTTGGTTATTATTTGCTCTGGTTTTCAATAAATGCTCAGGGGGTTCGGGGAGCGGTAGCCCCCCGGTGGGAGGTTTGGGGGGCAACGCCCTCCAACGGCAGGGTCCGGGGGCTGCCGGTAGACCCCGGCCCGGACGGGAAGGCCTCTTCATGACTTGGCCTTCCACTCCCTGAGCGAAAACACACTTACTGGGACCATCTGTGATCGTAACAGACATGCTAGAGGTTAGTTTTGAATTTTTATCCTTCACAGATTAATGCACCTGAACTGGACCATCCTGCACCTGAAACAGTCGGCAAATTACACAGTAATAATGCTCTTAATTAGAGCTTTCATCTGATACCCATATTGCAAAAAAAACCCAAAAAAAAAAAATTTAAAAAAACGTTTCTGGAATTTTATCTTATTTTCAATCAATGCTGAATTTTTTATGCATTATTTAATAATTTTCCTTCGTAGATTAAATACGATTTTTTTTTTTATTTTTAATGCCACGTTCCGGAACGGGCAACTATTGTGTGCACACACACACACACACAGCTTACACTTCACAAAACTGAAATGCCATGCACACACACATGAATATGCAACGTTCTTTCTTAGAGTCTTCCACTACCACAGCATCACCATATTTGTTGAGCTCCTGCATATGCGGCTTTATGTCCATAATTAGGGCAGGGAAATCTGTTCAATGCTGGACATCAGATTTACAGCAGCAAAAAATTCTAGCATGCAAAAAAGGAGCTTTAGAAAAAAAAAATCGTCGGTTTTTCTGCCAGATAAACTCATGTTGTTTGTCAACTACTCTTAAGATCAATGGAGTGCTTTGGTTATAAGCCTGAGTAGAATCGAACTCCAAATCTTAAGGTGAGAAAGGAGCCATCAACCAACAGAACTTAATTAGCAGACAACAGTTTATCAATCAACCGAAAACAAAATCATGAACTTTAGGTAATAAGAAGAACTACATTTCTATGCAAGAACTATGGATTTCTATCTACTAAGAAGTTAATAAAAGCTTCACCTGGACAAATATAACTGGCACTGAAAGCTTCAGTAGAGTTTCATCTCGAAGTGCTCCATTGGCTCCCTACAACATCCAAATGATGGCTACTTCTTAGTTAGGTCAGGTGATCAGCTGATCTTACAGAAAAGGTACTGTGTTTTGATTATGGAAGTGAGGAAGTACAAATTTGTGTCAAGATCATGAGAATGAAAGATGGCGATGGATGCATGAATATTAATATGAATAAGCTCTCATAACAACTTTTGGCCTCAATGGTAAATTGTTTCCCTCAAAGCAGCGAAACGATTTAAGAGAGAAGAAAGAAAAGGGAAAAAAAGCTTTTTTAAGAATTTTTTCAGTTTTTTTAAGAAGTTTTGGGGCAGTACATTCTGGAATGTATTGTAAGTTTCGACCCCAAAACCTCAGAACAAGTTTTTGAGTCATCATTGACTATATTCTAGCTTTGCCATCACTAGTTGAAGAGAAGACCTTTGTCATCAAAAATCTAGTACAAACGTTTGTTTATAAATTCTCTTTGAAGATCAAAAGTTAGAAAAGGAAATTCTAAAACAATATCTTTTGTGCAGAATTATCATAAATAAACTCTCATGTAAACAGCAAAAGGGTAGAAGTCACCTCTATTAAAAAGAAAATCTACATGCTTTGAAAGTATGCACATTGATTATTTACACAATTTGTATCCCAGAAATGGGCCCTTGGATCCAACTACAATGGACGTACATCACAGCTTCACACTTTGTCATTGCATTATCGAATTGTTCTTGCTTTAAGGTCACCATTTCAAACATGAACAAAATAGACTGTTGTTGCTAAGATAATTCTACTCCAAGAGACTTCTTTTTAAGAAGAGCTTTATTTATGACATAAGATAGCTGAATCAATTCATCTCATTTTACACTCTTAAGATTATTTTTTCCTTCATGTACATTATACGCAACAAGTTGCGAATCTTCTTCACGAACATGTTCATATATACCAACAAAGGAATAACTTTCATCACCATAAATATCATACTTCAAAAGTAGTACACTGAAATTGATTTCACCAATTATGGAATCATCCATAACATTTCCCTTACTATCACAAGTTTCACTTTCAAATTCATTAAAGAGCCCAAATTTCTTTAGATCTTCATTCGTGGATTGAGGCACATCTCTTCCGAATAAATCATTCCAGAAAGAATAGTGGCTATCTTTGGTTCATCTCTAATGCCTTCAAGTAAACAAGAATCATCATCATCCAAATATGAATACATTTCATTTCCATATACTCTTTGTTCACCTTATAGTCCTTGTCATCATGCTCTTCCTTGGAATGAAACGCCATGAGGAGGTGTCGCAGTTCTCGTTGCTCTTCCTCCACACAGTTTTTAAAATCATCTTCTTCATCATCTTTCGACTACTTTGAAAACCTATTACAGCTTCCTCTCCCCCTGCCACTCACACTTTGAGCATATTGTCCAATGCAACAATTGACCTCATTTTCCACAATGATAATATCCCATTTGACACTGGTTTGCATTGCGCACTTGTTTGGAACAACACTCTGATGCATGATAACCAGGTTTTCCATGATTGAAACAATTCCCTTTTCACTTTTCTTGTTGGCTCATTGATATAGCTGACTGTGAAAAAAAATTAGGCCATAATTTGGTCTAGCAAAGTCTTTTTTCGTCGAAATATCCTCCATCTAATAGTCAAATGATTTCTCCAAAAAAATCGATTGAAATGCAAAATTAGCACTGTTTTCTGCATGTTCCACTTTTTACACAATGGGCCGACTCTTGAAAATTAGGTCTCCGGGGCCTAAAGCACTCCTAAAGGCAAAATTCAATTTTCAGGTTAAAATGCATTGCTTTTTTAAGCAGTTCCTGCGAATCTAGACTTCGGGTCCAGCCCCTGCACCCTTCAACATTGCGAGCCCATATCGGGCCCCTTCAAAGTGAAATGTCTTAATGAAGTCACAAGGTAAACGACACTCTGGAACCCTTCAAGCCCTTTTCACCACTAGAGCATTCTTTTCTACCATTTGAAGCATTCAAAGCACATTTTTTTCACCCTTCAGCAAAGGCTTCTCTCCCAGTCAGCGTAAATCGTGAAGAACCTCCTCCAATGAGGCTTCTTCATTTCTGAATTCTGGACAGATTTTACACCCTCTTGTATCTCTTTATTTTTGTTGTCATTTAGGATTATTGGGCCATGCCTGCGCGGTAATTCTAGGGGCCCTTACCCATATTTAGTAAAAGTTTAGTTAGACTATAGTTAGACAAGTTTTGCTATAGATAGGTGTTGGTGCTTTTACCATATAGAGAGACATTAACTAGGCAATTGCACTCTTCGCTCTCTACACCAATCTAGATCTCTCTTATCAACAAGGAAGATGTATTCAAAGATTCATCTCAGATTTCCAATCTCTCCTCTCTTTGCCATTAACATAGTTCCGATCTCATAAACCCGTTCCGACCATTTCAGGCCAGAATGTACTGGTACGGAACGAGTATTAAAAATTGAACATAAAATAAAAAGGGTTAAAAAGCACAGCAAGGCCCGCAATTTCCAGACATTTTGATTTTGGAATTTTTGGGGAGCACGCCTATCTGAAAGAGAGCGACTGATTGAGGGATGGATCTGCTGGCCAGATTTTGTCAGATTCTGGAACAGCAGCTATGATGACAAACAAGTATGGACAAAATAATGCATGCACAAAATCCTGCAGATGTGGAACTAAATTGTCTGACTTCATCTCCGCAGTTTCAACAAATTTATCCAGAACGAAGGCTCTTGATATTTGTAGCTCAAAATGAATGTGGCATAGAGAAGTTTCTCTGCAGAACTATAAGACCCTCGCATATAACCTATTTAGAACTTCACACTTGGGAAATCTGCTGCAGATTTTTTGCTTGTAATTAACCGTATGAACTGCTTGAAGATCCCATCCAACCAGTTTATTTGCCCTCCTTGCAGATCAGTGGCTCAGTATTATGACTATGTGGTTTTTTATGTATCCCTAAAGGCCCCTAAAGGCATCCATATGAAAGCCTTGAATGCCCCCAAAAAGTTTCAAAATATTGAATTTTATTTGTATATAATAAAACGTTTTTAATTTTTGCCCCGTTCCGGAACAGAACACATTCCATTCTAGAACAGACTACAATCCACCAGGATTCATTGAAGTGCTTTAGCATTCACATTTCACAAACATGAGAGAGAGAGAGAGAGGGGGGGGGAAATTCCTCTACCAAACTCCTACAATTATCATTATTGCAAATGAGGGAGATGAGTCATGACTGTCAACCTTGACAGTTGTATTGTTGTTGCCAAAACCTTTAGCTCCTAGTGCATTTCATTTTGCATAGCGACACAATGAGATCAAAGGAGAAGTTGGAGTAACCAGGGACATTGCTAATAAGAAGTGAAATGCCACAACCATAGAACCCACGGTTCTCAGAACCGTGGGTTCCAAGTACCGTAATTAATTAAACTCAATAGTCCATGATTCCTCACTACTAATCTCTACTATCTAATAACTACAGACTAGTTGATAACTTACTAGTAACTATAGTTGTTGTTTGGCTTTTGAGGTTCCCATGACCCTTGGTGGTTGGTGATTGGTGGTTGGTGATCAACTATCCATGATTTAAAGAGTCATTGTAAAGCTATAACATAGTCATTCCCATTGGGAAATTATTCATTGTACCATTAGCTATTGCTTATTGATTCATTCCGCTATTGCAATATTCTCCTCTTGTATTTTCTCTCTTTGATTTATGCTTGAATGCTATTAGTCTAAGTCTGAATTATAACTTCCTAACAAGTAGTATATGCTCCTTTATTATAACCAGATTTATGCCACATATTCATGCCTAGAGAGGTACCACATCTCTTAAAAGCGAGGTTGCTAATTCTTATGTCTTCCACGATACACTGATACAAGAAGGTATGCAACATTAGGTTAGTGACTTTGTAAAAAGACTGTTTCAAAATCCTTCTTGAGCACTACAATATCATCCTTGGCGCAAAGTATTGGACTTCTTTGGGTCATATCTCTCTTGATCTTGGGAACAACACAATGTTGCCACTCATGACAACTAGTCTACCTTCCATGGTATAGATTAACACAATGCATACTAGCTTATTTCTAGTAACCAATTATGAGGAGCCTTTCTAAGGCGTATGTGTTAGCTAATATTATAATTCATGTAACTAGTTCTATCTCATATTCTTCGACAACAAAGACCCTTCAATATGTTAGTAGGCAAATACCAACTTACATGATTATCATGTCTTTAATGAGCTCCAGGCTTTACCAACATTGTAGGATGCAAACCGTCATATCCCCTTGCGAGTTTGAACATTATGCGAGTGAATGGAGTGCGAGTTTTGCAAGCTCATTTTTGCAAAAACTATTATTTATGGCTAGTGTTAATCCTAATGTCAAAGCATTAGCCCACTTCAACTTGACAAGCATGAAAATCAAATGTGATGACTACTGACAATATTGTTGAGAATAGGACCACTGGGCATCAATCAAAGTATCTATGGATTATAGTAAGCATGTTTCTAGACTAGGTTTTAAGTCTTGTAATCATTCAATACTTGAGAGGTGCATCTTGAGTGAGGTGGGTCATGGTGGTATGGGACATGACCATAGCTAGCTATTGTTTAAAGAATTGATTTGCGATGTTGGTAAGCCCCACTGCACTAGGGTGAGTATGGGTTCACTCTATGGCCATGTTGGTAGTTTAATACCAAATAATTATGTTGCTTTTATGGGTTTGTGTCAAGTCAAATCCTCAAATGTTCTAAAAAAGAATTGATGCCTCTCTAAGTGTCTTTTTGAAAAAAATTTAACAAAGATAAAGACTTATGAGATGTCAAAACGAAGTTTGAGCTAAATACTTTTTGGTGAAGGCAAAACCCTTTTGGATAGCCTTCAACACTTTGCTATAACTCAAGTCCAATCATTATTTGAGATTTTGTCATATTTTTATGTCGTTTGTGCTACTATGAAGACCATAAGTATGCATCCAATGACTAGAGATAGTATGCCCAGAGGAAAACATGATGAGCAGCTCCGCAAACTCCAACAAGCTATTTTTCTGCTATTTTGTTGTCTTTGCCTAGTCCAAGCATTTACCTATTTTGACACAAATAGCATGTTTTACGTTTCAAATTGTAGTTTTTTGAAGCTTTCTCACACTCAACTTGATTCAAAACATTTTCAATTGTCTCCAATCTCTTCACCAATGGTTTTAGAATCAAGAAGAGGCACTTTAATGTGTCCATGAATGATGGAGAGAGACATCTCTCGAAAGGACAAACAATCTCGATGGCTTTAATTAATTTAATATGCAATACAATGTACCTCGATCCTCTACAAAAGACCCTACCTTCAAAGGGTAACCAAGGCATACAATTCCGACCGGCTTGATCTCCTGGATTTTTGCTACCATGCAACCAACTCTGTGGAAAACAATTGACAACTCATCATGGACCTCATTACAAAAACAAAACATTTGCTATAAGGCACATAAACACAAAAAACATATAACATAAGCCATAATATATATAAACATTCAAAAATTGCAAATGGGGTGCATGACCTCATTATGTGAGAAGAAATGAATTTCTTAGAGCATCTCAAAACTTCACATGTCGCAATAAAGCCATGCTACTTTAAATCTGAGTAAAAATCTTCCTCGTTTACCACCTACTCTTAATTCTGATTCTTCCAAACAAAGTTCAAACATAATTGCACTATGCCTAATAAATGACAAAAGTAGAGTTAACAACTGAAGGTGAAAGTGATGCCAAACCCCACACAATCCTGGAAAGGAACTGCTCTAATACCAAATATCACAAAGCTATCTCAATTCAACCCAAAGCACACCAAAGTAGGCACCAAATATCCACTTTATTGATTTCTCCTGAAAGTACATATCAAGTTACAAGCATAAACACACAAGAGCACTGTTGCTAAGTCTCCGTCTCCTTCCAGCCACCTACTGCATAGACTATGATGAGAAATGCCTCTCTCTAGGCTCACTTATACATAATCCTCAAGGACCCACTTAACCTTGACCCTTTCCTAACGTCGACACATGGCGAGCCCCATGCAGGAACTGCTCTAATACCAAATATCACAAAGCTATCTCAATTCAACCCAAAGCACACCAAAGTAGGCACCAAATATCCACTTTATTGATTTCTCCTTAAAGTACATATCAAGTTACAAGCATAAACACATAAGAGCATTGTTGCTAAGTCTCCGTCTCCTTCCAACCACCTCCTGCATAGACTATGATGAGGAATGCCTCTCTCTAGGCTCACTTATACATAATCTTCAAGGACCCACTTAACCCTGACCCTTTCCTAACGTCAACACATGGCGAGCCCCATGCACAATCGACACTTGCCACTTGCCACTTGCCAGTACCTTGACACATTGGCAAGCAAGTAGGAGGACCGTCCGACCCGTGTCATTCATGCACTGGACCAAGTGTCCCAGTGACCATATGACACGTGGCTCGTTGACTGATCAACTATCCTACTTTTTAGGAGGTCAGTCCAGTAGCCTCTAAATTAAGACCTAGTATCCTATACCATATATAAGCAAGTCAACAAGTTACCAAAAACTTGCTATTTACACTTTTTTACAAAACACCACAGGCCAGTGTGAGCCATTTTTAAATTTACGATTTAACTGAGTACATGACAATTTACCAAGAGCAAAAGCTTCTTCAAGCAAGTAGTGGAGAAAGACAAACTCATTTCCAAGTGAAAAGTTCTCTAGAATCCTTACACCTATTAAAACTAGTCATGCATACAATATGTTAATAATGTTTATAGCCTACAAGAAGTTACAAACTCTACTCTTGTTCATCCAATTCTATACAAGGGTTTCTGGTTAATTTCTATATAATCAACCATACTACATAGAAGAGTCCAAACCAATTTTTATTAGTTTGTTTCTAGTTCCTTGCGAGAAGATTTTGGCAATAATCATTAAATTTTCATAACGTTAATTCCTCTACATATGATTAAAACTATGGGTTCCTTGTCAAACCATGGAGAAGATTTTGGCAACAATTCATTAAATTTTGATAATGTTCATTCATCTACATATGATGAAAACTATGGATTGTCCTTGCTAAACTGTGGTATTTTGGCAACAACAAATTAAGCTTGATAATGTTCATTCCTTTACATTACGATGAAAATTATCACTTGTCCTCATTAAGCCGCGATTTTCAGTTTGTTCTCTCTTTATTTTCTCATTTGTGTGATGGAGTGGAGTCAAATTCCTGACCTCAAGGACAAAAAAGTCCTAATCAGCTCATCACTTGTTGGAGGACGATAGTTTGGCAACAATAGATTAAGCTTGAAAATGTTCGTTAATTGCATAGAATGAAAATTATGAATTGTCCCCTTGTCGAGCTGTGGTATTTTGGCAACAATAGACTAATCCTAAAAAAATTTCATTCCTCTAAATATAAGGAAAATTATCACTTGTCCTTTTATGTTGTTGTTGTTGTGGCTCAAAGAGGTGTCTTGCCAATAATCTCCACAAAAGTCTCAAAATGAACATTATCTAGTTCATAAATTAAAAATGCAAAGATATAGTTTGTTTGCATCATGTAATGTAGCTGCTCTTATGCAAAAACCTTGTCGGTCATGCTAGCAAAGGCATCATATGCTTGTTGGTATTATCAACTTGTGGGAGAACAAAGACTCGAACTTGGGCAGGCAAGCCCAACTCAGAAGCCATTAGATTGAAAAGCTACTAATCACAAGCGTTTTTAGAGCTCTTAATTCCATATAATGGTGTTTCACTAGTACTTTGATGTTATGGTATGTTATAGTTTAATTGTTGCAATCTTTTTGGTAATGAAAAGGAAACCAATGTTCGAGTCCAGATTATGCCTGTTGGTTGCACAGGTGTATCTACGGTTTGAAGCAGGCCTCACAAGCTTGGTATAAGAAGTTCAATAGTCTTCTTAAGTCTTTGGACATCTGTCCCACACAACTCGACTGTAATGTCTACATCAAAAGGACGAAAGGAAAATTCGTGCTTTTGACAATATTTTTAGACTATTCTTTGATGATAGGAAACTGTCTAACACTAATCAATGACACGAAGAATCAGATATCTGCAAATTACGAAATCACAGATCTAAGAGAAGCAATAAAATGCTTGGGGCTATAGATTGAAAGAGACGGGAAGAAAGGAATCATGCACTTAAACCAGTCCAATTATGTTGCAAAGATCTTGAAACAATATGGGATGATTGATTCCAAGGATAAGGCAACACCAATGATTGTCGGAGTTAGATTTTCGAAGCAAGATAGCCCAAGCACGGATGAAAAAAGACAAAAGATGCAAAGAATTCCATATCAAAATCTGATTGAGAGCCTTATGTACCTCATGGTTTGTACGAGACCCGATTTAGCATTCTCTGTCTATGCACTCAGTCAATTTTCCTCCAATCCTGGAATGCAACATTGGCAGATGGCGAAGCGAATCCTACAGTATCTGAAGAGCACCTACAATTTTGGGTTGATCTACAAAAGCAAGCATGATTTCATTCTACTCAGTCTTCATGCGAAGCTGAATACATAGGAGCTTCGAAAGTGGCGAGTGAGGTAATATGGTTTAAAATGATGTTGGTACCGCATCAAGAACCCTCCATCATGAAAATGGATTCACATAGTGCTATTTACTTAGCCCAGGATCCGGTGTTTTATTTGAAAACTAAGCATATACCTCTGAATTACCTTAATTCAAGATCTGATCTCGAAAGGAGAACAAAATGTCGAATTCGTGAAATCAGAAGACATGATCGCAGATCTCTTGACCAAATCATTAGACAAGCCATTGTTTACAAAACACATAAAATCAATTGGAAACGAATGAAAAAGGTTGTATCGTTCAAGAGGGAGTGTTGGAAATGGTGAACTCAACCAACCTTTTTCGACACATTCCCTGCACAACCGATAGTTCGAGACAATCCATCGACGCCTACAGCTGGACACAACGATATCCTCAGCGAGTGATTCGAATTATTGAATTCGAAACTTGACAATCGTGAGATGCAAAATGTCACAATCAGTCGTAGGCAACGTTACAAGAGTTAACACATAGTTAGCTGGTAGTTTAAAAGAAACCTTTCTTGTAATGATTAGCTAAATTGTCTTTTAACTCCCTTGGCGAAATATATGTATGAGAACAATGAAGAGAGAAAAATAGAAGAGAGAAGTGTAAGAGGAGCGTCACGGCCCTACTTGACGTCGCACTGTCGACTCACTCAAAAAGAAAAGGAAATACAAAAGATATTTAGTTCTTCCAACATTGTTTTGTGTAGCATGCATTCGATTGATTGTTGTGCTGTCTATGATTCGTAATAGCTGATCTAGATCCTGCAATTTCTGCACATCACATTGCACGCTTCCGCCCACAGGCACAACATAATTGCTATTTGGTACTTGGAAATATGATTCTTCAATGGTCAACTTTCAATTTCTTCTGTAATCTATACATAACTCACCACTTACAAGCCATGACTAGATGTGAATTGCAACAAAATTCTCTAAGTTGATGTAAGCCTTTCAAGCATTCAATTTCAAAAAAATAATTTTAAAAACGATCTAACATGGTTCAAAAAAGTGATTCGTCAACATTTGTTACAGATGGAGAGAACTAGAAGAAACTGAGGAAGAGAGGAGTTCGTTGAGGAAAGAAAAAGATATAATTGTCTATGAGGCCTCAGAATTCTAACGGCATCAAAATCAGGACCAATGAGATTGCCAAGGGATTTCATGGCTAAATATCGGAGTGGATAATGGGGATACCCAAATGTGATCTCCAGCATCCAATCATGTAAGATTAGAGCTGACACATGCTGAGAGAAATGAAAAGAATGAATCCGCTGCCTGCAAGTGAGGTGCAATGACGAGCAAAACGACACATGGATTTATCAAGACCATTACAAGAACGAGAAAGCGAGAAGTACCTTGAGCCCATTGACTTCCCCACGAAGACAAGCGGATGGCCAGAATGTCTAGATACACTTTTCTTGATTTCCTGAAAATGAAAATCAACCAACTTTTCCGCTTTTGGTGGAGCCTTCTTCTTTCCACCAGAAAGGACTGTTCAAGGAAAAACTCCAACACAAAGGTATGAGCACAATCTTTTGATGCTATATGTGAGTGCTGAGTGGATATCCCAAATCATTCAATCATTACAATTGTTTTTGAGAACTACTACTCAAAAAGCATCGGCCAAGTATGCAAATACCCAATATATTGTAGAATAACATCTAGTATCATCCAAGACATTTCAAACAAATCAACTATAGAATGTGCTCCTAATCACATCATTAACGAATCTGACAAAACCAAGTGAGAGATATAAGCATGTCCAAAGGAGACACTTGGACAGCAACGAGATAACTTAAAGAAAATTGCACTTAACAGAGAGTTCGGTGCTTCAAATGTAAAGGTACAAATTAAACAAATAGTTGAATGTCAATTAGGATAACAGAGTTAACAAAGAATTCTGTGCTGCAGATACAAAGGTACAGATAAAACAGGAGTTCAATGACAACGATAAAAGAGTTAATGGAGAGTTGTGTGCTTCATCAGATATAAAAATACAGACAAAACAAATAGTTCAGCGTTCGAAAATGCTTCGACCAAATATATAAGTTGAAGATAAAGCTTACAAGGGTAATCGAACGTGGCCACCTCCACAGCATTTGTAGCGGAAGCCAACAATTCTTTCCATCTGCTCCGGTGCAAATTTGGAACAAAATGGCGTTAATAAGTTTAATAAGTGGCGAAACAGCTCTGGCACCATTCAGTCAATCCAGGCCTGCATTCTGCGAAAAATATTTTTGCTCAATCTGGAAATAAAAAGTGAAGAAGCAAACAATACCTGAGCATCCAGTCAGAGGAAGAAGGCGCCATGAGCAAATACGAGAAGTGGTGTGTGTGTTTGTGTTTGGGATTGAGTATTGGAAGATGCAGATGGAGAATCAGTAGTGGTTAGTCGGGGTTGCTTGGTAGGTCGAGGCATGTCTCTCGAGAGCAAGAAGGAAAGAAGAGAGCAGAAAATGTTTAGAGCCTCGAATGAATGCAAGAAGCGTCATAAGAAACTAATTCGACAAACAAAAACGAAAAAGCGCGGGAGCATGTCATATATAACCGCTTCACTATTCATCCATATGCTAAAATGTATGCACCGTACCGGAGGCCACACATGAGTGAGATTACCATAAATAATCCAAGACCTGAGCATATCCAAGACCTGAGCATTGAGTGCGGTCCATCACACGATCTTATTGTCCTCTGCCTCGCACATTCCATTGTGTAATGGGTACCTTCAATATTTTCACAACAATGATCTACTCCATTGTTGCCCAAATCAGTTGGGATCCTTGAAATGACTATGAAGATGATGTAATATACTAGATCACAAAAGTATGTGTTACTATTAAATCCATAGCCACGTTTAGGCCTATTAAATTTGGATATAACTCATTAATCACCCATGCACCCCCTTGAGATGATACCAACTTACTTATAGATATTCACTAAATTTGCAATGATAGATTGGTTCTAAAATCTTGCATCTCACCAACCATCAATTCATCAAGCTAGGGTCAACGTGTACATAGACATCTACTGGATCCAATGTACATATTCAATAATGCAAGGAGTATAATATGGGAGCACTTCATTGGTGCCAGAGACCACATAGCTTTGGATTTCCAACATTGTTTTATCAATCTTCATATTGATCTGAGAAGTATGCGCAACACGTGTATCAGTGTAATACTGCAATCTCATTAATAAATTAGTTAAAAAATTCATATGAAGATATGAATGTCGCTCACTTGCTCACACGCACCCTATAACACACGCACTTTATAACACACACACGCATCGTAAAGCCTAATGCTAATGTTTTGTTTCTCATTATGTATTTTGAAATGGTCAACATAATGTTGGTGTAACATTAACATTAAACATAGATAGTTTATGTTTGTGTTTTTACAGCTTTAATTTGTTTGTTAGGTAGAATTTGATCATTTTGTTAATATTGTACAATAAACCTGATGATTTGTGTTGTAATTTGACATGCCCATTTCCATTAGAAGAACTAAAAAAACCATGGACACTCCTGAGTGTGTGCGAAGCAACCCTTCGTATACTACTCCCAAGCATAAAGTAGGTCTACAAGGAAAAGGAGATTAAATAGGAGACGCAATGTGTGGCGAAAAGCATTGCTGGTTGCATCTAGAGGCCAGAGAATTATCGAGGATACGGCATGTTCGAGTGCAAGTTTGGTGCCAGACTCGCGTAGCATTGAGGGTGTGTCGGCCGCTATTATTGATGTTGTAGGTAGTATTGGTGGGATTGCGACGCCAGATCACGTTCGTTGTGATCTCACCTATAGTACGTCCGAAGTACTAGTCTACATCGGAGAGGAGAGGTAGAGTAGAGAGAGGAAAAAGAGCAAGGAGGAGACTAATTCCATGCCGGTTGGAGCAAGTGCAGAAGCTGATTGGTAGGGATGGATCTGATTTTGGCACTGTTTTTTGTGTTGTTGATGATAGTGGACTTGGTTTGTCTATAGGTGGGCTTGAGTTGCCACATGATGTTGTGTTGAGTACATCTGAAGTAGGGTCTGTAGGTGTCCATATGATTCCACATGTTACATTGGATTCGATGTCCAATGTTGATAGTATAGAGAGGGTTTGTCCGTTTGTAGAGACAAAGAAGAATTAGAGGGAGTAGAATCGACTTTAGTAGCATTTGTTACACATGAGGCTATGCGTAATCACCCGTCATATAGGACTCCAGAGGTAGAGTCTAGAAGGGAGAGGGTTAAAAGGTTGTGACGTAGATATTACGCAAAGAAGAGATATTTTGATAGGAGTGGTCCGAGATCGGTAGCTATTTTTACTCCATAGGAAGTGCATAGCAACCCATCTTATATGACCCCTAAGGTAGAGTCCAGAATGGAGTTGACTCTAAGGTTGCAATGTAGGTATTATGCAAAAAAGAGATATTTGGATAGAATTACGTCTACACATGCTCGAGGAAGTTTTTTTGAGGTAGCCCTTTTGCAGAGCATGATGATTCGTCTCCGCATAGTGTTTGGTTGTTCGCAAAGTAGAGACAATAGGCAATTCGATACTCCTACGAACAATGAGATTGTCGTGCTTATGCCTATAGATGAGACCCCAAGTGATGAAATGCGGGATATAATATTGCACTCCATTCATGATAGTTTGTAGCATATCATAGAGCATCATTCGTATGACCCATTGCATGTTTCCTTACAGTACTGACGGGTGGTATCAAGGGATCCCCCATGTGCATTTGAGAGAGGTTTCACATGCTGATGATGATGATATTCATGGTGTACATTTTGATCCTCGTGAAGAGCATTTAGAGGGTGGACACAAAGTTGTCACTATTCGAGAGTGTTACAACTACCATTTACAGGTTTGAGCAAAGCATGATTCACTTATACATATGGGTGGAAGGCTACTGCAAGAGTATATGTGTGACATGGTAGCAAAAATGGTGCAGAACAACATGAACTATATCTATAACAATCGAGATAGATTTCGTAGAGGTATCGCTGATGCTCTTGGAGCTCGTTCGGCTAGCAACATAGGGCAATGGATAGTCCTTCCATCTTATATTGATTCAGCACGTCATATGCATCAGCAGTACCAAAGTGCTATGGGTGTCATTAGGGAGTTGGGTTATCTCGATCTGTTTATCACGATGACAACAAACCCAAAGTGGGTGAGATGTGAGTTGAGATTTCAGCAGACACCATAGATAGGCCGGATTTGGGGTCAAGGGTTTTTAACATGAAGCTTCAACATTTGATTCATTTGTTGAAGAATGAAGGGATATTTTGGGCGCACTATAGGGAGGCTTCATGTCATAGAGTTCCAAAAGAGAGGATTGTCTCATGCCCACCTGTTGATTATATTAGAGGAGCGAAGCAAACCCATCATTGTTGGAGATTATGATCGTATGGTGTGCGCAGAGATACCTTTGAGGGAGGACGATCCGGAGTTGTATGAGATAGTGAGGACATGTATGATGTGATGGGGCCAGGAAGATAGAAGAACGTAAACGGAGAATCTCTCCCATTCTAATCAGCTGCTAAATGCAAAAACAGTCTAATAGACAGCTTATGCTAAATGTAATCACAGCTTTAAGTGTTCTAAGTTGTTTAGGAATGTGAACAAAACATATACAACCAAAGATTTTTAAATGGCTGACACTAGGCTTGTGCTCGTGCCAAACTTCATGAGGAGTCAAGTTGTTGACGGCTTTGGTGCTGGATCTGTTCTGCACGTAACAGGCTGTGGCAGTAGCTAATGCCTAGAATTTCATAGGTAGGTGTGCTTGATGTAGCATGGATTTGGCTGAGTTGAGAAGAGTTCGATTCTTCCTTTCTGCAATCTCGTGCTGTTGAGGTGAATAGGAAGTGGTGAACTGTCTTCTAATACCATGTTCAGCCATGTAGTCGGACATCTCGTTAGAGATGTATTTGCCGCCACCATCAGTTCGGAGTGCTTTCACTTTCCTAGACGTTTGTGTCTCAGCCATGGTCTTGAATCTCTTGAAGCATTCAAAGGCGTCAGATTTGTGCTTAAGGAACATGGTTGTAGACCATCTAGAATAATCATCTATGAAAGTGATAAAATAAATTGCATCTCCTAATGACCGTAGAGATCACTAGTACAAGATCTAATACATGCTTTGTTTTGATGGAGTGTAATTTTGAAAACTTGCTTCTAGAGTGCTTCCCATAGATGCATGATTCACAAAAGAAATATTTCTTATCTAATGAAGACGGGAAATTCAAACCATCAACTAAATTATTACAATGCATATAAGAAAGTGATCTTGTATTCACGTGTCCAAATCGACTATGCCACATAAGAGCACTATCGTTTACATTTTCATCAGAGATACTAGCTAATGCAACCGAATTAGAGAGTGCGTAAAGATTTCTGACTCTAGTGCATGTAGTCAGAGTAGTATCTTCCTCGAGTATTGTACACTTCTCAAATGAGAAAGTAACAGTGTAGCCCTCGTCAGTTATCTTAGAGACTGATAACATGTTCTTTGACAACTGAGGAACATGAAGGACGTTAGGAACACAAATGGACAGATCATTGTTGAAGCTGATCTTCACCGCTCCTTTGTCTTCCACGCATATGGTGCTAAATCTTCGAGGTAGATAAATTGGTTTTTGTTGTAAGTTGTGTGCTCCGTAAACCATTCCTTGTGAGAGGTCATGTGTTGGGTAGTGCCGATGTCCAGGTACCAGCTATCACCACCTCATTGTAGATCCTGATGCAACACTCCTTGATGTCGTGATCAGCTCTTTTGCAATATCTGCAGAAAGCTTCTTGCACGACCCACCATGCTCACCTTGAGTGTGAGGCTTATGTTGTTGCTACTGCACTTGATTCTTGCCCTTGGAATAGTCTTTTGTCTTGGTGTATAGAGCCATGGATTTGTCTTTGATGGACAGGCTGCTAGTCTTTCTCCACATTTCTTCTTGAAGAAGATGACCGATCACCTTTTGAAGAGTGAGGTCGGGTTGTGTGGAGATCATCACCACAAAGTGCTCATAGGACTTTGGAAGAGAGGAAATCAAGGCCATAACGGCATCATCATCTTGAATAGAACATCCTAAAGCTGATAAATGATCTAACAGAGACTTGAAGCTGTTGATGTGAGAAGTGATGGCAGTAGAATCAGACATGCTAAGAGTAAAGAACTTTCTTCTGAGATGTAATCTCGTGGTCACATCGTGAGTCTCACAAAGACTTGATAACAAGTCCAGTGCTTCCTTAGAGGTTTCACACATGGTAACGTGAGATATTTGGGAGTCAGCCAGATTGAGTGTGATACATGCTAGGGCCTTCTGATCTTTGATCTTCCAGGCCTTTGCTTGATCACCATCTTCTGGTTTCAGGTCTGCACCTTCTACTACATCCCAAAGATCTCTATAAATCAACATCATTCTAAGTTTTAACTTCCAAATGTAGAAGTTAGAACCATTGAACTTGTCAATGACTCTAGCTTCACTGAGTGATGAAGATGAAGAGCTACCTATATGAGACATGATAACAGTATACAAATAAAATAAACTTAATCTCTTGGTTTATTTGAACTATGGCTCTGATACCAATCTGATGGGGCAAGAGAGATAGAAGAACGTGAACGGAGAAGAGAACATGAACCTCCTTGGCAATACCTCTCCATGTGCTTTTTCCAAAGCACCACATTCATGAGTCTTACCATCTTAAAACATAGGTTGTGGTAGATCATTTGCCTTCTCCTCCACAAGATGATCCAAGCTCCTCTTGGCCACACTTCCACAAGGATTAGCATCAATTTTGAAAAGATTACCACATCTAGTATTACTTGCTACCACATCACCATCCCTCTTAACCAAGAAAGCATCTTCTCCAAAATCAACTTGGAAACCATCATCTAGCATCTTGCCAACACTAATGAGATTCATAGTGAGATTAGGCACACAAAGTACATCTTTGAGAATAATAGTGGAATCGACACAAATTGGTACACTATAGTAAAGAAGATGACATTTTTAGAACCATTGTAAGGTGCAAGAGAAGTGAAAGATATTCTTGAACTAGTCATGTGAGAACTAGATCCACTATCTATCCACCATGAATTTTCAACTTCAAAACTAAAAGAGGAGTACATAGACATCATGAGAGAACCTTCTTCATAGCTCCCTTCTATCTCACCTTCACTCTCTTTGGCTAGATTGGCTTGCTTGAGAAAATATTTTTTCTTGAAACAATTAGAAGCAAAATGCCCCTTCTTATGACAAAAGAAGCACTTCTTGTTGGATTTGCAACTTGTTGATGTGTGTGATGAATCCACATCACCGGAGCTCCTCCTTTGTCTTTTCCTTCTTGAAATGTTGATGTAGCTTTTTTCCCCTTCCTCTTGGCTTGTCCTTTGTGAAGTATGCTATCACCTCTCCATCATCCTTCAATGTGTTTTTTTCATAAATGGATTTCAATGTGTCCCAAGCCTCTTGGATGAGGTGCATGAGCCAATCTCCCACAACACTTCATTGGAAACATTCATCTTTATGATATGAAGGGCCATCCTAGCCCTCTTTTTGTACTTTTGGACCTCTTGGAGCACTTGAGGCTCCTCCTCAAGTCTTGGCACAATATCCATCACATCTTGGAGCACCAAAATGGACTCCATCCTCACCTTCCAAATGGCATAATTGGAGGTGTTCAATCTCTCACTTGACTCTAATAGGAAGGAACCTGTGGAAGCCATAAAAAGTAAAAAATATGTCTTGTAATGGATCAAAAGATTTTGCTTCTCTCTCAATAATGGATCCTTAAAAGATATAATACCAACTCCAATATGAGATCAGTGGAGACTTTAGTATAAAAAATGAAGTATGAGATAGCCTTCCTCGAGTAGAGAGAGAATCAACCATCCAAACTCGAGTAGAGAGAGAAGAACAAGATTTGCCAAAATAGTGTAGAAATCTCATAACTCCAGAAAACTTACAATACAAGTAGATTGATCTCCTATGTGTAGCTACTCGAGGTAGAGTGGAGTGTAAGATGGTTGGACCCCTTCTTTCCCTCCTCAAAATCCTATTGGTTGAGTGACATATGAGGCCTTAATCTTGATTGGACCATTTTGAGAGCTTCTAGCTTTTTGAGTGGTCACTAGCTCTCATGACAACACATGGAGATGTGTCACTCACCAAATCCAATTATGACAAATGTAAGTAGCCTAATCTAACTCGAGCTACATCACTTTTGACTTTTGGCCTAATCACAACTTGCCATGTGTACTTGCCTATTTTGCCTCTAATGCCAAAAATGGCCAAATCACCTTTTTACACTTGGATAGATGTCTCTAAACTTTATGTACCCCCTAACTCAACATGACTAAGCTCTTTTTGACTTTTTTCCACATGTGTGAGATTGTCTCATAAACAAGGAAATACAAAATAGCCAAGCTAGATTTTGCTAATTTTTCACATGCTGAAAATGGCGTCGGGGGAAGATCATCAAGCTTGGGACCAGCTTGTTCCTCAACTGCCGCTCAAGATTCAAGATTATGTTGAACCGCTGGAAATTCATATAATGAATTTGGATAGCGTAGACATAATCTTAGGAAAGGAGTGGTTTTACTCTAAAAATGATTCTTTAAGAAAGGACTATGTGACTCATAGCATTTCCTTTTTGCATAAGGGCTCATTGGTTGAGCTAAAACGCGATGTAAATAGGCCTTTTGATCCTATGGTTTCTGCTTTAGTAGTTGTTAAATATTTGAAAGACTTTGGTAATAAAGTTTATCTTTGCTTTTTAAAAGATGAAGTCTACGTGGATGACCATGCAGTCCAGAGTCTAAATATTGATTTATCGCATTTGCCTTTGAATGTGCCTTCAAATAATCCCTTAAGTGTTAATTCACCTGAAGGAAGAATATTTAACAAACTTAGGCAAGAGTATAACGATGTTTTTCTTGATAAACTTTCTGATGGCCTACCTCTCCAAAGGAGTGTTGAACATCAGATAGAGTTGATTCCTGTAAACCAACATGTATCTCTTTTTCCATATAGTGTTAGCATCAAGGAAGAGGATGAAATTTCTAGGTAGTTACAAGAACTTCTGAGGATGGGCCATATTCGGCCTAGTAAGTCCCCTTGGGGAGCACCAATCCTTTAGTTAATAAAAAGGATGGAGGCACACGTTTGTGTGGTGACTTTAAAAAGTTAAATAGTTAAATGATTTAACCATCAAGGACATATATCCCTTAACTAGGATGGTCTTATGGATCGTCTGAATGGAGCTAAGTATTTCTCCAAGATTGATCTTAGATCAGGATACCATCAGATAAGGATCAGGAACGAAGATGTTCCTAAGACTTGATTTTGATGCAGATATGGCCATTATGAGTTTTTAGTGCTACCTTTTGGACTCACGAATGCCTGCCACTTTCCAACAAATGATGAACAATATTCTTCGTCCATATCTGGGAAATTTTGTGGTGGTGTATTTAGATGACATATTAGTTTATAGTCGAGGGACCCTTGAGGAGCATGAAGAGCATCTTCGTATTGTCTTGGATCTTTTAAGACAAGAAAAGCTCTATGCTAAGGAGTCGAAATGTGAGTTCTTCCAAACTAAACTCAGATACTTGGGTCATGTCATATCCGATAAAGGTCTTGAAATCGATTATGACAAAGTCTGTAAGGTACGAGAATGGTCGGGACCTCAGACAATTCGTGATGTGAAATCCTTTTTGGGCTTCACAAGATTTTTTCAGAGGTTCATTTTGGACTATGCCTTAATAGCATTGCCCTTAACAAACGTTCTTAAGGGGTTGAAGAAAAAATGTAGCCGTAGAAAAAGTTCGTTGATAATATGGATTGATGAAATGAATGAGAGTTTTGAGACTCTCAAGCACTATGTTTCTACGGCTCCAATTTTACACATTGTCGATCCTAACCGACCCTTTGTGGTTGATACGGATGCTAGTGACTTTGCCGTAGGAGCGGTCCTTTATCAGGATGGTAGATCAGTTGCTTTTGAAAGCAAGGAGCTGGATCCTACTCAGACGAGATATTCTACCTATGAGAAAGAGCTTTTTGCAGTCATTCATGCATTAAGAATCTAGAGGCATTATCTTCATGGTGCTTGATTTATGGTGATGATTGATCATCAATCTTTTAAGTACATTTGTGATGCCAAGGACCTTCGTGGCCATAAGGCTATATGGTCGGAACTCATTCAGGAGTTTGTGTTCGACATTAAGTATCGTAAAGGTAGTCAAACTGCTTTGTCGATGCCTTGAGTCGTATTGGAGAGATTAATCAGTTATGCTTTGCTGAGATGCAATCAGACTTGTATCTTTTACTTCGAGATCTTTGTCGAACCGATAGGTTTTTCAGTCGCATCTGGCTAAATGTCTACCAAGAAATTCTACATCTAGTGATGACCTTGCCCAAGCAATCTCGAATTGACTAGATACTTGAAGACTATTCCATAAGGAATGGCCTGCTTTTCCAAAATGAAATGGTTTGTGTGTCGGATAGGGAGGACTTGCGGGTCCAAATTCTGCAGCAGTGTCATGACAACCCTTGTGTTGGTCACCCGGGCATACAAAGGACACTTGACCTTGTTAGGCAAAATTTCTTCTGGCCTAAAATAAAAGGTCATGTAACACAAAATCTTATGAACCAGAAATGGCACAAGACCCAATTTTTTGAAATTCAAGTGTTTTTTGATTTCTAAATTCAAAAATGAATTTATTATTTTGCAAGATTGCATATTTTGCCTTTAGTTAAAATTTGGACAAAGTATTGCAAAATATTTTTGAAATTTAACACTAAAATAGCCCAAAAAATAAAAATATCACTTGTGTGCAATTTGTTATTAAGTAAAATAGTTGTTAGATTAAACACGTATAGCACAAAAAATAAAAATATCATTTGTGTGCAATTTGTTATTATGTGAAATAGATGATAGATTAAGCAGGTGATTGTAAAATTTTTTAAATTCTTATTTTTGATAAAAAAACAACAAAAAAAAAGTCACCAATGCTAAAATATTCAATTTCATTACAGAGACGTGCACCACCAGGATTGCGCACATTTGGTTTCAGACAAATTTTCATGAATTCATTCTCCAAAATGTATAAGAAAACTTTCTTGTCAATTGCTCTTATCACAATGTTAGTAAAGCCATCATCTCGTCTGCAACTGCTACCTTCCAAAGCACGTGTCCTTGTGCTTTGAAGGTAGATGACCTCTTTGCCAGAAGTATCAACAGTCCAGAAGAATAGTATTGGAGGGTTTGCGGATCCCAAAGAAACCCTAACCCTAGTTAATAAGTGAGAGGAATTTGGCACCCATGCGTGTGGATGGTTCTTACTCTTTTTTAAATTTGAATAATTAGGGAGGCAGAAATGGACCTATAGGATTTAGAGGCCAAGGTCCTCCTCTCTACTATAAAAAAGGACCAACTCGAGTCTCCTACACATGTACATATCTTCATTCCCATAAAGAAGATTGGTTCTCTTGTGAAATGGATTTATGAACGTCCTTGCTCTCTATCACTTTTCCTCCATCTCTCATGTTTTTATTGTGTTTGCTATTGTTGGATCTGATTGTTATTGGGATTGCATGCTTTTATACTTTCTATGAGAAAGAAAGAGAGGGAGAGAAAGAGTAAGCTATCTTCATTGTGGATCTTAGTGTTAATAATTGTACTGTTAATGCTTAGTGTTAATGGATGTTAGAGTTAGATCTGGATCTTGCATCGCTCTCATGGGAACGAATCTACGTGTGACAACTAGCTTCATCTCCTTGATGCTAGATTGATTAGATCTTGGGTTGAGGATAGGCAAAGAAAGAAACCTGCTACAATTTTGGCGCCGTTGCCGGGGAGCTACGCCAATTTTTTAGTTTGCAACATGTTTATTGGATGGTTAGCTTGCATTAGGCATCTTGTCGTGGCATGAATAGTGTTAAATCTGCATTTAAGGCTAGTTTGGGAGTGATTTTGTCTGATTTGAGTGGATTTGCTTGTTTGAAATCTAATCTGATTGTGGAACATGGAAAGCTATTCAGATCACCAATTTTAAGATCCATTTGGATTTGAGATATTAGAAAAAACAACAAAAATTGATCAAATTTGTCAGATTTTGGTCAAAAGGTGGCAAAAATCGTCATCAGAGCTAATAACTTTTTGTCCTATTTCAAAAAAAGTTCGTCGAGTTGCAGGTACCTTCGGTTTTGATCACAGAACCTTCAATTTGAAGGGGGAACAATCCTTCCCAGCAGATTTTCAAAAAAATAAGAAAAACCACCAAAAAATATCAAAAGTTCATCAAAACCCAAAAAATACAGAAAAAGAACCTTCGTCCGATTCACTGTGCATAGGTGTGATTCAGATCTATCTATTGCTAGGTCAGGAAAGAATAATATCAAAATTAGAAGGTTTTTCAGAGGATCAGTTACCATATTGTTATATTTTTGCCAAAAAAGTTTCTTTTTTGTAAAAATACCAATATTACTCTTGATTCTTCGCCAAAACCTTTGTTTTCAGATTATTCTATTCATAGTAAATTATTATTTTTGAGTTCAACGAACATTCATTCTATCCGTATCATAGAAAATCTATATTTTTACCCTCGCCAAACTACAAAAATTGTGTTTTTATATGTCAAAAACCTTTGTTAGTTCTATCCTAGCTTTATCTGGGGCAGACTTTCAGTCTCAGAGTTCGACGAAGATTATTTCCATAGAATTTTTCAAAAAAAACTTGATCAAAGGGTTTTTTCCAAAAATAACACTGTTGAACCTTTGTCAAGTCAACCTTCACCTAAGGAACCTTCACCCGTTATATTTTTTGGTTTTGATTTTTCAGATAAAGTGTTTGTAAAATTTTGGGTCAAATCTGATACAGTCTGATTTTGATTCTGAGAATTTTTCATTTTTGAGAAGTATCGAACAATTGATCTTAGAAATCTTTTTCACGTTATAGGAATCTGATTCTTGTCAAGTGGAAGAGATTTTGCAGATCTGATCTGAGATACTTTTGATTCTCTAGATCCAAGCTCATTGTCTGCTTGATTTAATCTGTAAAGATGGCTGCCCCTTGGAGGTGCTCCCCAGGAAGTCAATCCAATCATTGTTAGGAGAGCACCCCGTTTGGATCTACCTAAATACAATCTATTCTGAATCTTGTGAAGTCTATGGCGAAGTTTTTTCCTAGGATAACCTTAAGCTTTTTCCTATGGCCTTAACAGGCACAACACAAGATTGGTACTATAGTCAAGATGAAACTGAGCATACAGATTGGGAGACTGTCAAACGAGCTCTTATCACACCTCGGAAGTTTATGGAAGACCCTTTTCTACTTCTAAGTAAAATTAAAATGGGAAGCAGGAAATGGGAAAGCATTGGAAGATTTCCATGGATAGGCGAACAAGGAACCTGAGAAGTTATGCAAAGACTTTTCCTACCAGAAAAAATGTCAGGTGTTCTATTTGTATGGGAAATCACACGGTGAATGAGTGTCCTCAATTGAAAAAATGAATGGAAATCAATATGTGCCATTTGTGTAATTCTCTTGATCATGAGACTGCTTTTTGCAACTTCAATACTCGGATAATTCAGCAATGGTATGCCCAAATGGGATATTGAGAATCACATTATGGAGGAAATCCGACAGTTAGACCTCTTCAATCTGCTCTTGGATACCTGGAACAATTAGCCTTACCTGCCCCACCAAAGCACCCCACTCCTCTTGCCAATTTGATAAAACTAGAACCTTACAGAAGTGTCGAGCAATGGAACTACAACAATGATCATGAAGGTGGATCTTCAGAACAGTATGCTATTTATGTCGTCGCACAACAACATCCATCTAGAAACTGGACCAGAGCACCACTTGGATGCCTTGCATGTGGAGAAAATCACAGAGTTGCAGAATGTCCAAATAAAGACAAATTTGTATCATTCTGTCGTGACTGTGGTTTTGGGCATTGTTACAAGAAATGTCCAGTAAGACCAAAGCCACCACCAGCTACAGCTCCTGTAAATTTGATAACAATCAGGCAAAGACCAGAAGCTCAGAATAAACCAAGTGTACCCTTGATGGTGGTTACCAGAGCACAGAAGCAGAAAGAACCTGTAGCAGATCCAGTACTTGCTGATTCTATACCATTAACTGATATACCAACAACATCTGGAGTCTATCCAAATCTTCATACAAAAAAAATAAGATATCAGGATATGAGGCAGTAAATTAAACGTTTGCAAGAGGAAGAGGAACTTGAAGCTGCTAGAGCAACAGTTGAAGTTGCAACCACCGAATAATCCTATCAGTTGCATCATCATGAAGAACCCTTCAAGATGACTGAACCGGAAGCACCACAAATTGAACTGCTCATGAGTATTTTGTCTAGTAAGATCAATATTTCGTTGGGAGAGTTCTTGAAGTTGGTGCCAAAAGCAAAAGAAGTATTAGTGCAAAAGTTGACTCAAGCTGAACCAGAAGTCCATCAAGAGCCACTTTTTTGTGCCGGATTTGAAGAATCTAATGAAGTACTCCATGTCAGAGCAGCTTGGGAAAGTGAGCAAAAAAATATGAAAGCATCGTCTTGTTGCGAAGACTGAGAAATCACAGTGAAAAATTGTTAAATTATAATCCAATATAATTCTAAACTCCATGCCATCATGCAAATAAAATACGTAAAAAGATTCTTTTTACCTTTGCATCAACAATCTCTATGTTGGTATTTACAATCAGCCCATCCGGCCTGGGCAATAGCTCCACCATCCTCTTATACATGGACTTAACCATGGAATGGGTGGCATGCAAAAAATTCATTGTCATGCACACAATTGTGCAGCTTCCAGTAGAATTCACTTTCATGGATATGACGTGCACACTCCAGTGTTTGCTGTCAGAAAATGACAAGCAATGAATTACTAGAATCTATAAGAGTTTCCAAAAAACAAATTTTACAGAAAACAAATATTACTAGAAGAAACTATCTTACTTTGAACAGTATGGGATGATGAACATTGATGCCTCCTTGCTAGTGTGCCTGAAGAGCCTTTTGGCTTTCCTCTCTTTATTCAACAAATGCCCAAAAACTGGAGATACAACAAAAATCTCCTTTGTGATTGTATATGTATATTTATGTACATAGTATGCACAAGCGCATTCAACTACTGTGTCTAAGATATATGAGGTCTTCTCTTTTAGCTCCCTACAATGCGGGTCTTTGATATGCATTGCAAAATTAATATTGTCTATACAAGACATAAACTCTCCTCCGAGATCATCTATTTTCTTGGCTATATACAAGTCAAAATCAATGTACCTCTCAGAATCAAAAAATGTGTCTTTAGGTTCATTGGGAAGTTTGATGTGCAACTCTTTATCAGTTGCATCAACATCAGAAACAATCATGTCCACCACTGTATTTAGGTCATCCGCATGTATAGAAGGAGAATCGTGCAGTTGAAGATCAAGGGTTAGGGGAGGACTCTCAACCAATGGAATTGCGGACATACTAGCCAGATCTTTTCTAATGGGAGGAGGTGAGGGTGAAGAGCTCGGAGACCTGGGCTTGGGTTGCGAACGCTTGGGTTGTGCCTGCTTTCTCTTTTTTTGGGGTGGGACAGGCCCCCTTCAAGAGGAACTTGCCTCTGTGTGAAGCCAGACTTAAAAATGTTGTCATAGGTGTTTCGAAGCCTCATGACAAGAAGCATGTCCTTGGGCATCGGTGTCACTCTCTTGCCATGAATGGAGCACAACATCGAATCCTCAAACGATTTTGTCTGAAAGTCCTCGTATACAGTATAGAGTGCCTCCAATGCAGTGATATTCCACCTCACTGCATAGGGCAGATGGGTGGTCATATCTTGTGTAACCTCCCTCATAGCTCGGTAGAAGGCTACTTTCAGCATCAGAAGTTATTCTAGAGCGGTGTATTACTCTCCCTCACCGGAGATTCACAGTGGTTCAGAATCAAGTAAGCACTCAGTTACTGATTCTAGTCAGTCCACCATCCCACGACGTGGTAGTCTTTCTTTGAAAAAGTCGAGGCAATCACGAAGGCCCGTTCCGTTCAATGTTCTGAAGTCCAAGCATTCTATCTTTTCGAATGTGGCAGCGATTTTCGAAAGTTCGAAGCCTTCTACTGAAAACCAAGACAATGAAGTGGCAGAGAATCAACCCACACCTTTAACATGTACGGATTCAATACTAGCGCCTTTAGGTGCCAATGTCCCAAGTTCTTCATACAAAGCAGAACCCAAAGGAAAAGAGGAAGAGATCTACAATCAAGTCAGGAAATGACCTCACATCAAAAAAAATTGCTGAGACCTCGTGAAATTCGTAGAGTCAAAAACATAGTTTGCTGTATTTTCTCTTGTTTGCAAAAATTGACCTCTATCGAGGTTAAGCAAATTCGATCGAGTTTTTTTTCAAAGACAAAAAATGATCAAAATTAGTATCTTTATTCAACTATAGGGCCTGATAGGAAAGGTTTCACTTACTTTCTAGAAACAATAGAAGTTTGTCGCAAGACTTTCAAGGCTATCCATGCAATTGGAAATTCTAGACTTGCTAAAAGGATTCTAGTCTTCAAGGTTCTGTTCAAGGTCGGGCTGTTTGTCCGGACTCCTTAACTGCAAAAGCATGGTTGACGCATTTTATAGACGTGCATGTTGAGAAACTCCCAAATTCTTTATATTTTCACCTTCTAGACAATTTCTCAAAATAGGACATATCCATGATGTACAAAGATTTCGCAATGTTGAAGAATGTTCAGCATCTAAGTTACTCTTATTTTGTGAAACTATGGAAGAGAGATTTTGGTCTAGTAAAAATCCCAAAAAAAAATCCAGAATGTCTGTCTATGCCATTTGTGAGTATTGGAAAGTGCTCAGAGAACAAGCAAAAATTTCTCTGGAAAAACGCACTTTTGTATGTGATTCTTTAGACAACATCACAAAGTCACTTCAAATTCACAGAGAGCAACAAACAACTAAAAGACAAAAGCTTGCCAAACACAAGAAAAAGTGTTTGGAGTTTCCTCAAAAATATTTGGGTCTCGTAATCGATGGGATGGACCAAAAGAAAATGCTACTGCCACATTTTGTGAGGGTGCCAAAGGATCTAAACGAAGTGAATTTTATCCAAGTTCATTTGGTTGGAGCTCTTATATTCAACGACACCTTGTAGTCTAAAGTGTTTTTCAATTATCCCAATGTTCAAAATGATCCAAACTTGACTATTACCATAATCCACAAAATAATAGTTGAATTTGGGTCCTCCTAAGATTCTTTACTTACAACTTGATAATAGTGCCAGAGTGAACAAAAATCAAACAATGCTGGCATATCTTTCCATGGTTGCTTTAAAAGATTAAAAAAAAATCAAAATAGGATTTTTACTGGTGGGACCAAATGTGGTTTTACTACGACGCACATTTGATTTTAGAGACTACATCAAAACGTCGGAGGAACATTGCACTGCACCAATGAATAACATTAGTTTTCAACATCATTTCAAAATTGAAAATGATATTGGTGGCATCACATTATTGTGGGGAAAGCAATTTTCAAACTCTATGGAATGGTTACCATCTGAAGGAGTTCGTTTCTTACAAAGCATGCCCTCTTCTCAAGTGAAGCTTGCACCTTTGTGTCATCTAATTTCTACCATGGAAGAGCAAAAGGCTCAAAGAGAACGTCGTCCAGTTGATCCATTTGTGGCTTTAAACTTTTTGGAAACGACCATTCAAGCAGCATATCAATTTTTGACGAGTTTGACAGACATTGGTGGGTGGATTTTTTTGAAAAGCAAAGTTAAGTTTGGTTGACTTGGGAGATGCAAACTAGTCTAAGGAGTTTCACTAGCCGTTTAGATTTTCAACTTCAACAACGACAATGGATTCCGCTGTTGTTGCCCAACGGACTGAGTATTTGACCCTTGTGCAGAATGAAGAACGTGAGATTTATTTGGGTCCAAGATTACATTTAATTATGCAGATTACCATGGCTCAAAATTTGTGTGTTAATCTGTAGATCATGAAGTGCATTTGCTCAAGATGTCATGTAATTTCAAATTACAAGAGATTGTTTGACCATTCAAAAACAGAAGTTAGAAATGTTATAGGCTAATGCAAAAAACGGTTGTACAAGGTGGGAGTCTAAAATCTTGGAGTGAAAACTAATGTATTTCCCAAAAAATTGAGCATGAGATTTTATGCATCCACAAAGCAAGCAATGGACACCATTCCTCTAGATGAGTAACATAAGACTTGGTGAAAACCATTCACAAACTCTAATCTTCTAAAAAACCAAAATATTTTAAGTCTCTTGCTATGCTCAACAATGCTCAAACTATAGAAAAATATGGTAAAAAGCACCATCTACAACAAGAGACTCACATATTGCCAAATTTTGGGTGCCGGATAACTAGGGACTTTTAATTTCACCATTCTTTTTTTCTCTTATGTGTCTCCTCTTATCGGAGGATTTGTGGAGTCTAATTTTTCACGCTCTTAAACAAAAATTGTTGGATGAGTATGGGCTAGAAAGGTATCAATCTATTGATATCATGGATATTGAAAGTCTCTTACCATTGGGTATGAAAGATCTTGTATACGTATAGATACCCATATAGATGACACCCACCGAATATGTTTTAGATAATGGTTAGATAGCCATAGTCTATAACCAAACACCTAAACTCTTAATAACCACCTAAAGGGTAGGAGAGATGAAATCTTGCTAGTGTGAACCTTAGTTCTCAAACTTTGAAAAGATTTAAAACTTCATAAAAAAGTTAACAACATCCAACACACTCGTCCTCACCAACCCACCACATATTGGAGGACTTGAGGTTCATGAGCTCAAAATTAGTAATATGTATGTTAACCACAATGGAGGACTTTATTTCAATGAAAATGTAAATTAAATTCCCCTCAAAAGGCATGCATCTTGGTCAGCCAAGTCCGCATAAAGAAGAAAATTTGATGATCTTTCATTGGAATTGAGTTCGCCCAACCAATCATCAATCAAAATATTGTTGATGGATTGGATCAGGTGAGTTGATCAGTCAAGATTTAATCCTGCCATGAACTGATCGTAGAATTGATTGGCCAAGATAATGTTGGCAACCTCGCTTGTATGAAACGGATCCCAAAAAACAAAGTCTGTCCTGTCACTGCACAAATTTCCCAGCGGGCTGATAAGGCAAGGAATCTGCCCATTGAATCTGCCATTTCCGCAGCATGCTACCTTCCCTGTCGAGAAGCCTGCAGCAAAAATAATGAATTTCGCACATACCGGCCATCACTTTGGAGAACCAATATCAAATTTCATGCTTTGGATGATCGATCAGATTGTCAGGTTGATCTAGATTGTATGGTATGCTTGATTCTCTATGTGGAGCAATTTTTTCCCAAGACATATTATTTTATTGTAGGGGATTAAATGTATGATAAGAGCTACAGTGTTCTAGGAGCTTCATTTAATTCTTCAGACTCCGTCCATCATTAATTTACCTGTTTTGTAGCAGGTTCTGATTTAATTATCCACTTTATAATATCATCCTCTAGCTGCTTATACTTCGTGGAATCTACAGTATTTTTCGAACATGTAGGAGAGATGTTTATGTAAGATGCGTACCATGCAAGGATGGGTTGCTGACAAGTTGCATGAGAGGACCGTATACATCTACATATTTGAACTTGGCATCAGGTAGCTCATCGTTAAGCTTTGTCAGCATATTCTGGAGACCAGCATTGAAATCTAATGTCAGATAATTGACGTCATCCAGACATGATCCGTCGGAGCTTCTTAGAGCAAGCTGCGATGGGATGCAACCCAATGGAGCCACTGAGAAAACCATGAACTTTCGAGCTCCCAGATCGTACACTTCCTGCAGTCAAACATAATTGAGCAAGATCAAGGATAGTGGTGCTCGACATATTACTTCTACCTCTGTGTAAGGTTTCTCCTTCAACTCCTAATTGGAGGTTTTTAATAAAAAACAGATTACGTTGCCTGTAACGAGTTTCTTCAGCTTTCTAATTGCTTGTTAAGGATCGGAATTGTTCCAAACTTCGTAAGCGAATTAGCGATTATGAGCGTACGTAGAGCCTAGGGGCTTGAGGAACTCACTCTTAGCTGAGAAGAGAGTGTTGAAAGTAGGTGATTCTTGAATTCCTCTGGCGTGAATTGCTTGCGAGTGGGCGAGCCCAAGAGCAAGTAGTTGTTGAGGTAGTCGTTATTCCCCATGCCAACTGAGAAGAGAGACCTGGACAGCAGGATCGAGGCATATCTTTTTCCTAACAACTGAGATATGGTATGTGAGGTGTTCCGAAAGAACGTAATCTGCTGGGACATGGAGAGACGGGAAATCTACCAAACGAAGCAAGGAAGCTCAGCTATAATATATAGCACCGCCTAATATGATCTCAACATATAGCCTGGTCATTGAAAAGATAAAGGTAAAACTGGTAGCTTAAATGCTTACAACTTACAAAATTTGCGCCTGTCTCCTTCAAGATTCCACCACCTCCCGATGCATAATTTACTCCTCGCAAGATCTTGGTTCCAGTTGTGCCAGGATCTAGAAAAGGGGGGCTGTGAGGTAGGCCTATTCGCTCGCCTGAAATAAGGATATGAGCTCTAGCTGATATAGAAACTTGATTATGAATATCAAACCATTGCGTACTTCTGTATATCATGAAATATCAGATCAAATGAATGATCATAGATACAATTTTAAAAAGGTGTTATGAGAGAAACTTACAGATGATATCTAATATGGTTTTTCCGTTGCAAAATCTGCCAGTGGCACCTTCTGGAAAGTCAATACCGTTGGGAGGAAAATTAGCCTTGGCCAACGTAACAAGGTGATTGTTGTTACCTGCTTCTAGTACGGAATCTCCAAACGTGAAAATCGCTGGAAATTGAGGTGATGGCACTAAGCCTTGATGGGATAAAACTAAATTAGTTGATCGGAGAATTACGACTAGCAAAAATAGCATACTACATATAATCCTCCTGACGGAACTGGGCGACGGCCTTATTTCCATTACTGGACTAAACTGTGACGACAAATCATACATGTACATATTGCAACAAAAATTCAGTTTCCTTTGATACTAAATAGATATTGTTGTATTGGAGAAATTCTGATCTCCCAAGCGTAAAGCACAGCGAGACGGATCCATTTTTTCTAGCTGAAGGTCTTGTAGGCTACACCTTGGAACTTTTTGAGGCTGGAACCTAAATCTAAAACCTGTTTAGGAACTTTTAAACCTCTAATATGCTTGTAAAAGTTTGTTTATGAATGTGGGTATTGTGAATATGCCAGCAAAAAAGGTGTGGCTGTTTTCAAAACTCATAAACCTCCCTTGCAGATTTTATGGGCAGCATTGAAATCTTCCTATTAAAGACAGGCAAGGCAGCACGGGGAATTCAAAAATTCCACCGAACAAGTAGAATGCACTGCCTAACTCTTCATGCATGGACATGGGCTCTCTCACACCAACCAGCAACGTAAATATCTCCTAACGGATAGAACTATTTAGCTGAATTCAGTGCTCTTCTAAGAAGAACCTTAAACTACGGAGCAAAATCTCTATGATCCAATCTCAGGCTTGGGTGTATTAGCAGCAAATGGGACATATATATGTGTGTGTGTGTGAGTGTAGGAAGGGGGGGCGGGGCGAGGCAGGCAGAGCAGGGACGAATTTCCTCGCCCTTGTGAGTCCATCATGATCAAGCTTAGTTGCATGAACAATGCGAAGTACATAGCACGCGGTCGGGAATTTGAAAGTGATGGCCATCTACTACTCTCACTTACTTATATCATGATAATTCACCTTCATTCACCTTCACAGCATGTTTATTGCTTCATACAATAGAGCCTCCTCCTAATTATCAATGCAATGCTTCTGCAGCTTTGCTACAATTGATATTATCTATATGGGAAATCCAGAGTTTTGTTGGCCCTGCCTCTTAGAAAGGGGTATCCCTACCGTTTCTCTTATAGTCTTAAGCTTACATGTCAAAATTTGCTTAAGTTGATGTTTTCTACATTTTATTATTATTTATTATAAATTCTTAACTCTTGAAAAATCAAAATTTTAATACTCTCTCTCTCTCTCTCTCTCTCTCTCTCTCTCTCTCTCTCTCTCTCTCTCTCTCTCTCTCTCTCTCTCTCCAAAAAGACAAAGGCATCAAACAATACCTCACACAAATAAAGGCTTATACCACAAATGATTCATTGACGTTGCAAAGATGTTAGAAGTTGATTAATCTTTCTCTCACAAAAACATCAAATGATTCAGCTTTTCTTCAAGTTTGGCTCAAAACTATATTAGGACATTAGGAGTTGTAGTAGTGTTTCTTATATTTTTAGTGTTGTATTTGTCTTTGCATTCTCCTTTTGATCTAGATTGTTGTCAACAAGATCAAGGTACAGCTCTCAACGACTCTTTCTTTTACTTTTTTTTGTGAACTCTCAAGTAACTAAGTTTCAAGAGAGGTTTTGAAAGTGAGTAGGACATGATGCGTCGAATTCCATGAAGTTCTAAATTACAATGATAGTGGGTTGAATGATGGCACGCTTATGCTTGTATGACTTGCATAGTAAACATCTTAGCAATCAGCTTCAAAATAGTTTATATTCAAGCTTAGTTACAATAGTTTGCTAAGCCCGATGTCTTAAATTTGCTGCTAAATGTTTGGTTGAATTGCTAGTTAGCTAGAGTGACATGATATGAACTCATAATTTTGTTTTGATCGATGGTCACCATGAAAGATTTGCTTTGACAATGTTGTCCCCAATTTATTGGCTTTTTAAAATGACCATTGATCTTAAAGTAGATTCCTCCTTGCCTCAAGCACATTACTTTGATCACACAATAGTGAAATTTTAGATCGATGTGGTGAAACTAGATAGAGTTGTGATCACACAATATCCAATTTCAAATCGACATGTGTGTGTGTGTGTGTGTGTGTGTGTGTGTGTGTGTGTGTGTGTGTGTGTGTGTGTGTGTGTGTGTGTGTGTCACTACAACACCAAAGACATATAACGACATTTAGGGCTTTTTTAGCGACAAAAATACCATACACAAATGTTCTTAAAAATGTCGTTATTGCTAATTTTAATCATCATTGTCACTTCGTGACATTTATAGCGACATAACAACGACAAAAGAGACAAATTTAACGACACTTTTGCGATATATCCAATTTCAAATGGACATTTGTGTGTGTGTGTGTGTGTGTGTGTGTGTGTGTGTGTGTGTGTGTGTGTGTGTATCACTACAACACCAAAGACATATAACGACATTTAAGGCTTTTTTAGCGACAAAAATACCATATGCAAATGTTCTTATAAATGTTGCTATTGCTAATTTTAATCATCATTGTCACTTCGTGACATTTATACCGAATAACAACGACAAAAGAGACAAATTTAACGACACTTTTGCGACATTTAAACGTCTCTCAATGACAACTAGTTGTCGCCTAGCGTCTTTATGATCGTCGTCAGGGGCGACAACAATTTTGAAACCCTAAAAACATTGTTGTGCATTACCAGGTGAAAATATTTATTGATTGTCTTGGTGTGACAATTAAACGTCGCTATATAATTAAATAAACATGTAGCACAAAATTCGAAATTTTAATTTAACATTGCCTAGCAACATTTACATACATCGCTCAAATGTCAATAACGCTCTCAGATAAGTTTTCTACCAAAATATACAGCGTCCTTGAGTGTCATATAAACATCGTTGGGCAACATTCAAAAACCTAAACCCTTAAAAAAATATTCAAAATGTCGTTATAAAATTTTAGGGTTTCTCGTGAACATTGAGTAGTGATGTTTAATTTGGATTTTTTTTTAAAAATAGGGGCTAGCGGGTGCTCACGAGGCCCCAGCTTTTTTCTTTGTGAAGAATACAAATTGTTCTCTCACTTTAGAGAGTGGAGTTGTGCTCCTAATTTTGAGGTGAGGATTGATCAAAATTTCTCTCAGTCTAGCTATTTGTGTTACTATATATGCATTCTATTCACATTATGCAAAGGATTTAATTTTCATCACAAAAGAGGGCATTCGCAAGGCATCTCCCCTGCGAATGCCCTCTTCTTTGTCTTCCTCGCCGCTGCTGTTGTCGCCGCCGCCAATCTCCATAGTTCCAGTGCCGCCCTATAGCCCCACCTCCTCTACGAAGTCTTTATCAATCTGCTCCTCTTACTTTGGATTGATCTGCGCACACAATCACATGTTCAAGTTTAATGTAATGTAATCCTATTTTAAATGAGTAATTTCAAATAATTGTTAGCATATTTTATATTTTTCTTCAATTGGTTCTCTGCCATATTGTAGTCTGTAGACACATCAAAGAAATTTGTTAGCAGTTCAACTATGAATAGAACTTAGTTCACATGCATACAGCGAAATTGATGGTTACAAATAACTCACAAAGCTATCTACAAAGCGTTGCCCCCCCTCCCCCCTTCAAGCCAAGATGACCGATACTCTATTTACTCAGTCTTAGTCTTTAGCACACATATAATATACCTATCAACTTCCAAGCTGAACAGTACCTCTCAATTGTGGCCTATGTATCAGAGTAGCAATTTCGAACAACAAATTGTGGTTTTGATTAGAGCTTAGCGAATCTTTTTTTTTTTTTTTGGTGAGCACTTTAGAGGCGAACCATTTTTTGGAAGTTGCTCGACTTTACTCCTCAAACTAAGAAAAGCACTCCATCATCAAATAGTATAAATTCTATTGCAAGAGTTTCTTCTTTTCAAACTGGAATTGAAAATGTTCAAGTGGCAGACTTTATCGAGATGAAACGTGAAGCAGATCTTTGTGTTGTGCTAGGGAAGATTCTGACCTAATATGTATTAGACCACTTAATAGAGAATACAAAGGATCTGTATAAATTTGGAAAAAAGTTGGGTTAGGGCCAGTTTGGAACAACCTATCTATGTATTGATAATACCGAAGCAAGCGATATGCTTGCAAATCGATACCCAAACATTGTTAACATCAAAGGAGCTTATGAATAGAATTTTTTGACTGGATCATTGAAAGAGGTCACTACAACGAACTAATAAATTTGGTTTGACTACATATATCGGATGATATTATTTTTATCTATTGTTTCAAATAAGATTTAACGTTGCTACTTACCAACGAACATCGTTAAAAGTAACGACGGTTTAATATTGCTCTATGATGTTTATAGCACCATATATCTGTCACCCAATGACACTCAATTTGAAATTAACTTTGGACACCTATTAGTGTTTTGGCATCCCATTTTCATTTTAATTTTATTTGCGCTTTCATTCCTTGTGTTTAGCTTCCATTGCTTTTTGCTTATGCGAGAATGCTACATTCTAATATCATCTAGTTCAAGCTAAATCTTATTGGTGAGAAAGGACCATTACATACTGAAATACTTACTATGAATGCAAAATCTTTTGAAATGGGTCAAAATCCAAGAAAGAGTAACCGTTTTTCAACTTTTTAATTTTTTTCCCCATAAAATTGTTAAAAGTACAATACTAAGGACCATAAATGGATCTTTGAATGATCCACAAGGTGATTGTATGCTTGTTAAACAATCTACCAGAAACTAGTCATCAGAAAACAAGATCTAGTTTAGCAGCTTGATAGGAAACAAGTAGAGACAATCAAAGCATTGATCAAATAGTCTAATCCAACTCCACACGTGTGGAAATAAGGCTGTAGTACGGCCTGTAGACAGTGTTTACAAAGTGCCAAAGCTGGGTTTCATTGGAAAAATAGAGTAATCACCATACAATGAGAGGAAACTCGAGTTTCTCCTTGAGGCTCCAAAAAGTTTCTATCTTCTCACTATGGAGAATGGAAATAGATAGTAAAACACACTTCCTTTGCAAAGTTAGGTGAAAATCCAGCATGTAATAAGGAAGTAGACTCCACTTTCTTGCCCTAATGTGAAAACCCTAGCCTAGATCCAAGAGTCATGCTTGGTAGGTGCATGGTAGGTACAAATCTCATCATAAATCATGGTCTAGATCCTACGAAGTAGGAATCACTACCAAATAGACACAACCACTTCTCTTGACTCGTGGTAACCTACTTTAGGTGTGTATGTACAAGTGGCACTTTGGCCATTCAAGTAACCAACAAACAATATTGACAAAATCTACATGGCTAGATTTGCCAATGTAGGCAATTTTTCACACTCTCCTCAAATCTAGCCTTGGAGATCACAATGCTTTTATCAATAACTCCAATTGAAGATCTAAGCTTGACAAATGAATCTTTAGGTAAAGGTTTAGTAAACAAATCAGCCAAGCAACTTGATGATGGCACGTGTTGGAGCTTGATCTCTTTAGCTTGCACTTTTTCCCTCACGAAATGATGAGCAATTTCGATGTGTTTGCTCCTTGCATGGAATGTAGGATTAGTTGCAAGTGATTGAGCTAATTGGTTGTCACAATAGATGATAGGGATCTCCTCCTCCATGACATGAAGCTCCACCAATAGCCTTTTGAGCCACAAGACCTCCTTGCATGTTGATGTCAAGGCCTTGTATTCGGATTCTGTGGAAGATAGGGAGATGGTATCTTGCTTTTTGGAAAGCCATGATACTACTCCATCACATAGAAAGGTGGCAAAGGCACTTGTTGATCTTCTATCCACTTTGTCACCTACAAAATCCGAGTCACTATAGGCTCTTAAGCCAAGATTAGTTCCTCTATACAAAATACCAAAATTCTTAGTGAATGAAATGTATCTAAGAACTCTTTTGGCCATCTTCCAATGTGAAACTAGAGAACTTTGCATGAATTGGCTTAACTTTCCAGCACTATAACTAAGATCAGGTCTAGTTATAGTTAAATAGATCAAGGAGCCAATAAGCCTTCTATATAATGTGATGTCCTCAAAGGATGCTTCATCACAACCAATAGATGCTTTTACATGTTGCTCCATTGGTGTCTCAATGCCTTTACAATTCTTCATTCCAAATCTATCTAGGATGGATGTAGCATATTTAGATTGACAAATGAAGCTAAAATCACATCCTCTAATAACCTCTATTCCAAGAATGAAGCTCAATAGGCCGAGATCTACCATCTTAAACTCTTTTGCTAAAGCAATTTTTACATCTCTAATTCCATCTAGATCATTACCACTCAAGATAATGTCATCTACATACAAAACAAGAATAATGATCATGCCATCATGAAAACTTATATACAATGATGGATCATAGGCACTCATTACAAAATTGATGGAAATGAGAAAAGAGTTTAGCCTAGAGTACCATGCTCTAGGTGCTTGCTTGAGCCCATAAAGGCTCTTCTTCAAAAAACACACCTTTCCTTCATGCTTTGCCTTGATGAAGCCCTCGGGTTGCCTCATGTAGATCTCTTCCTCCAAATAACCATTGAGGAATGCATTTGTGCAGTCAAGTTGGAATAGCTCCCAATTGAAGGTTGTAGCAAGACTAATGATCAACCTGATAGTAACAAGCTTAGCCACAGGAGCAAAAGTCTCATCATAGTCAATGCCTTTGGTTTGTAAAAAACCTTTGGCAACAAGCCTAGCTTTATGCTTGCTTATTGATCCATCTTGATTATACTTCAATCTAAACACCACTTGCAATCAAGAGGTTTCTTCCCTTGAGGAAGATCCACAAGATCCCAAGTATGATTCTCAATAAGAGCATCATACTCTACTTGCATAGCATCCATCCAACTTTTAGACTTACAAGCATCTTCATAGCATGTTGGCTCATCTAACATTGAAGTAAGAAAGGTGTAAGATGTGAAAGATGATGAGCCTTCCCTTTGATCACCTTGACCATCATAGGTGAGCCTCAATGGCTCGGATCTTGCCCTTGTAGATCTTCTTGGAGTTCTTGGAGTTCTTGCATCTTGAGGTGGATCCTCAAGTTCTTCTTCACTTGCAAGCTCCTCCTCCATCCTAGCATGATCCTTGGCATCAAGATGATTAGTAGCATTATCATCCAAATCACAAGCATGACTTGTCAACAAGCACGTCATCCTACACGACAGAATTATGAACCTTTACATCCAGTTTTATCGCAAGCACCATTTGAGAAATGGGGCTTTGATTATGTTGGTCCTATTCATCCTGCGGCAAGAATACATCATCATTGCAATTGATTATATGACCAAGTGGTTGAAGCAAAAGTAGTTCGAGTTGCAAATGCAAAATCTATGGCTAAGTTCCTTTATGACATATTATTCTTAGGTTTGGATGTCCGATTGAGATCGTAAGGGATCGTGGAGCACATTTTGTGAATGAAACGATAAAGTGTCTGTTAAAAGACTTTTTTGTTATTCATCTGTTTAGTACTCCGTGTCATCCAAGGGGTAATGGTCAAGCTGAATCTTCCAATAAGATTCTTTGCAACATCATGACAAAAACGGTCAAAGCAAGTCATTCTGATTGGGAACATAAACTGCATGCAACATTATGGGCATTCAGAACAGCTTATAAAGGTAGTACAAATCAAACACCATTTCAACTTGTCTATGGTCAAGATGTAATTATGCCAATTGAATTTCTAATACTATCCTTACGCATAGCAGCAACAGAATGATTGGATAATGTGAAATCCTTACAGATGCGTCATGAGGCTTTACAAAAACTTTGTGAAACCATATTGATGGTAGTTCATGCATTAGCAGCAAAGAAAGCCCATCGTAAGGCATGGGACAATCGTCGATTACACAAAAAATATCTGAAGGAAGGAGATCTAGCACTAATGTATAAGACGAGACTGATTAAAGGGAAATTGAAGTCTACGGATGAAGGACCGTATAAGGTGAAAAAAATATTGAACTATGGAGCGGCTATTTTAGAATATTTGGATGGAAAAAGATTTGATACTCTAGTGAATGGCAGCCGATTACGCAAGCTTTGGCAGCCAGTTTTGCCAGTTGAACCAGCATGATCCAACACCTTATCAGTTTTACTTTACTTGTTTTACAATTGAGTTGTCAGATTACACATCCACCTTAGGTATACCTATACTGAGTTGGACGAAGGTTATTTTGTACAAGTACTACCTCATTTGACCTTAAGCGAACGTTCAGCATTATGCCATTTTGGGAACCTTTGCCAAGAGCATCAAATCATCATTGTGAACCTCGCCTATATGTCAGATGGATTCAGAATGCCAGATATAGGACGGGCATAGGTTCAGACCTCAAAATTTGCATTTATTACAGTACCTAGGCGAAGGATGTTTTTAGGCGAATCTTCAAACTTTGCCAGATCTTCCTAACCTTCGCCAGCCTGCCACAGTTGTCAGAAACCTTCGTTGAGTTTTTGGAAGCTATTTTTATAAAAAAAAAACGTGCTTGCAAATTTGCCTAGTACTGATCAGGCAAACTAGTACATTGTCCAATGGACCCTCTAAATCAGCCTATAAAAGGACAGAATTCGATTTCATTTCTCACTTGTGCTAGCGAAGCTCTTGAAAAAATTTCCAGCGACCAAACTTTTCGAACTTCTACACTGCTTTCTGATACACTCTTGAATCATTTCTTTCAGTTTTCTACTTCTCCTCATTATGTCTTCTGCTGATACCAGTCAGTCTCCACACTATGTCATCTATCGTGATGTTTCGACCAAGACGGACATCATGATACTCCCTAGCACAAGCATGGTGGCTCAATGGATGAACCTTTGCTCACCGCAATGGAGATCTTTGAGCGTGCCTTCTCAGAAAAATTAAAATGGAATTCATTACCATGGCCTTTAGCACCTGCTGGTCTGAGCCCAAGGCCAAGTTCTACAACACTTACCAGACTGCTACCCACAAGGTGCATGTAATTGAGGCCGCCCTTGCAGCCATATGAATCACTTTTGGAACGCAGCCATCACCGAACCACAAGCATGCGAAGAATATCATAAAGCCATTCATAGATACGACCAATGAACTCTATTGGACCAATGATGGCTATTTTTTGAAATGCATTCGAGATCCTACTATCCATGTCGTTGAAGAGCTTTCTGATGGTTGGCAACCTCAAAAAGGAGCGTATCTCTTCTCAGATGATGCATCGCATAGTAGAGTCCAACTACAAGTCTGATAAGAAGCCACTATAACCCTATAACTGGTTCAAGACGGTATTTGGTGAGCTCAAGCGGGCCATTAAGAGCAATACCAAGCAACATTTCATGACTAGCCCACTTTTGTCCCTCATTTCTGCCTCTTCAATAATAGGATCCATGGCCTCGTTTCTGCCTCAGTACTATCTGTGTATGAAGACACACCTGCCGAGTCTTCGCATCAGGCCTCGAGTTCTCATAGTCGCCATCATGTGAGTAGTGAAGTCATCATTCCTGACTCGCCTCCCTGTGTCACGTCATCGTACTAGACAAACATCTTCAGCTGCACTTCCAACCCCTACTACAACTTGCACTGAAGTTCCCATCCCCCAATCCATCGATGCTTCCCTCACCTCAGCTTCCTCATAGGGTCAGTCTGTGACCATTGGAGATACCATTCTAGTCACAGCTGCCCAAGTCACCTCATCCCCACAAAAGCAAGCAATTTCACCACACACCTAGGCTTTCATGGAAAGGAAGGGCAAAGCAGTGGCACCAAGGATGATCTACCAGTCAAAAAATTAAACTTTTACAGATCTTAATCGATGTGCAGGATGAAGATGGGGACGAAGATGGGATATTTAGAAGGGAAATCAGTACTTCATTGACCGACCGTCTCTAGTTTTCCACTAGCAGCGACACAGGGAGACTTTTTCTGCATTTATGTCACCATAATAGAGTTTTTGAGGCTATCCATGTGAAGCACTTTTACGCTCATGTTTTACGTAGACTTTTTGGTATTGTAGACACTCTTTCATGATATCACCTTTGGCTGGTCATACCTACCGAGTGTAAAATGTGAATGGTATTTCCCTTATGATGGTTTTTGCGAATTTGATATAGAAAACTTACATTCCTATCATTGTCTTACTTTTAAACGTATCAAACAAGTGGACAACAACAAACATATTGCCTCTTCAAAAACACAAGGTTTTTTAATTAACCTTCTACACTTAACACAAAAAAGTTTTTTTTAATTAAGGAAATGTCCCACTTTTTTTTTTTTAAAGACTGTACAAAAATTTTAAATTTTAAATCCTACTGGAGGAAAATTTATTTTTCCACCCTCTTTAAACTGAACGTGACCTTTCAGGAAATTTTGTTGCATGAAATTATATAAACATGCAGCTTTCAACTATTGACTTCTCACAACACTCTAAAGAGTTTTCTTGGTTCTCACCTACAGAAAGTGCACCCTACCAGTTCGATACTTTGGAAAAGATCTTATGCGGTAAGTACTCTTCGTTTCAATGCTTTGCTATGGTTACTCTCTTCTTGCCTAGTTGTAGCATTTGATATGATGCTCTTTAAGATAACTCTCAGAGATCCGTAGAGTTTATTCATTAAATGAAGCTTTTCACAAAGTTTTTTATGTTGAAATAATAGTTGTCCAGCATGTATCCTTGAGAATGTAGGCATACATCCTGCCCAAAAAACAGTGATGGATGTATTTTGCTTACATACATCTCTTTAATGATGCTCTGATTGCATCGATGGTAAACTAACCGCATCTCTATCTATGAAGATGCCTGTTTACTTCTAAAATACAAAGCAGGGATGGCCCTGTCCTTAGCGGATTTTTGGCTACAATTTAAGCATGAAGTAATGCCTTTGTCCGATGATGGATACTTGGCATTCTCTTTCACTGTTTATAAAACTATCAAGAGGTTAATGAGCATGCAACCCAACGATGGATTGCTAGCTTCATCAATCCTTAGAAGCTCTTTTAAAAACATACCTATCGAGTTCTGGAAGTACTCATACAACAAATCGGTGTCTGAACAAAATGGCTAGGCGGAGGTAGGGGCTCCCCATAACCCAAAAAAACAGCATCTTGAACTAAACCATAAATAAAGACCTTTATTGGCTTATGAATCAGATAAAAGGTAAAGGTTTTGGTACAATCCCAACCAAGGAATAGTCGGATTTACACCACCTGGATGCACAGACGGACATACAAGATTGCACTTAAGTCCTCTTGACAAAGCAAGACTGAAACCTTTTGAAGCCTTTATTCATAATCCAACAATGTAAAATATAGCTGAAAAGTAAAATACAATACTAAAAAGCACCATAAAACATAACCACTTTCAAGATGCCCAGTTGATACCTGCCACCATCCCACAAAACAAAATCACACAAGTTAGTTTAGTGAGGAAGACAAGTCTCATAGTTGAGCGTCAGTTGTTATTCATGTCCAAAAGAAGGTATACTACTTAACAACTTTGCATGGCATTTTAAATCATAGTCCAGTCTTCCCGAACAGACAATGTTTTGGCGATAGGCCAAGCCGTTATATCACCGTATCAGGGCGAGTGCCATGTTGATCAGCTTATGGGCAGTTGGTCCATATCAGTTCGTCTTTAGTTATAAAAAGAGTATGAATAGTTTAAATCGTTTACATTTTGCTTAGCCAAAAGACTTGGCGTGGACACGTGTGCTGGTATTAGGGCAAATTCATGCCATGCTAACCCAAGTGACCCTTACAAAACAAGGTATGTCACGCACTACTGTCCATACTCCTGAGCATATCCATGTTTTCCAGTTGTATCTCACCAGAGGTCTAAAGAAACACTTAAAAATCGGGATGTGAATCCAAGTGCGTTCCAACTTCCAATCCGACGTAGAGCTTGTCTCCATCCCATCCATGACCGCATCTTAGCCGACAAGCTCTGATACCAATGTAAAGACCACTAGGGACAACCCCTAAATATATGTGTATGTGTATGTATACTTTTGTGTTTGTATCTATGTGTATGTATGTATGTGTGCACGTGTGTTCATGAGGGTGTGAGTGTATGTGTATGTGTGTGAGAGAGAAAGAGAGTGTGTATGTATTTGTGTATGAGAGAAGTGTGTATGTGCCCATGTGGATCAATGTGTGTGCATGTATGTATGTGTGAGAATGCATGCATGTGTGTGTGTGTGTGTGTGTCCGCGCACGTGTGCACATGTATGTGTGTGTGAATGTTTGTATGCATGTGTGGGAGTGTGTATGTATGTATATATGTATATGTGTGTATATTATGTGTATGCATGTATATATGTATGTATGTGTATGTGTATGTATATGTGTGTGTACATGTATGTGTGTATATATGTATGTGTATATGTGTATATATGTATGTGTGTATGTGTATGCATGTGTATATGTGTATATGTATGTGTAAGTGTGTGTATGTGTGTCTATGTATATGAGAGAGTGTGTATATGTATGTGCATGTATATGTGTATGTGTGTGTATGCATGTGTATATGTATATACATGTGTATGTGTGTATGTGTATGTATGTTTTCATGCATGTGTGTGTGTATGTGTATATATGTGGATGTATGCATGTGTGAGTATGTGTATATATGTATGTGTATGTGTATGTCTGTGTGTATGTTTGTTTGCATGTGTATGTATGCATATATTTGTATATTTCTGTGTATGTATGTGTGTGCATGTATGTGTATGTGTATGTGGATGTGTGAGTATGTGTATGTTTTACAAAAACATTCTCCACAAGTTTTTTTGCATGACAAAAAATAAATGTCGTGAAAGACAAAATATAGTAAATCATTTTGTACACTGTATAATCAATTGTGTAAGAACACTGAAAGTAGCTTTTGAACCTTGTAAAAATACCGAAGAAGAAGGTATATTAACCTGCATCCATCCACACGAAAAACCCAACCAGGCATCTTCTGTGGGAACCACAGGTATCACTGCACACCTTCGGTTGTTATCCATGTCACAAAGGATTTTCACAAAAGTAGCTACTACATAATTTTTTGCCATAGCCTCACAATCAGACTTTTACATCTGAACATACATTGCAATTCTTCTAAACTATGATTATATACCATTTTACAGTCATATAATCATCATAATGGAAAAATGTAATGTAGGACAGTTTATCCATAACCTATCATGTCAGACATATTACAATGATACCCTTGACATCGTGGAAGGCCTAGACCAACATAACAATTAACGAAAAAAAAAACCTTATAACAAAATCACCAGACGAACAATCAAACAACAACCAACCCCTCATTAAAAAATATATATTATATAGCCTAAAAATACAACAGAACAATCCCACACCGGAAAACATAAACATATTAACGAACAAAAGCAACCAACCAGACAAGAAGCAAGAAAATAGAAAGTAAAAGACCAAGGAAGCTTGTTTGAGCTCTTGTTTGTGTAACCCTAGGGCATGAGAGTCGGCGCTCGAGGAACTAGAGGACTCGTTTATTCAATTTTCTTCCTGTAGTAACATTGCAATGACTCTTGATAGAGTCAGATATGGGTGTTCAAGATGATCATCACCCAGTTCTCAATAAGTCGTTCACAAGCTTTGACTTGTCGTTATTGCATTATCACCTCTTTCCAACATGGTATCAAAGCATGTTATTTAATATGATATTACCTTCATGATATTAGAGCGGCCTTTTATATTAGAGCTTTAATACTTGGTATCTTTCGATATCATTTGATACTTTTCACAAGTATCATATTCCTCATTTTGTGGTATCAAATTTCAGTATCAGATAGTTCATTTCCAATTGTAGCGCAACACAGTATCTCCCTCTTAACGTCATTGATATATTAATAGACTTTAGTTCTAGATGGATTCTCAGAGTAAAGTCGGTCTTATCACAGACAAGCTGAATGGATCTAATTACTTCTTGTGGAAATTTAAGATGAAGACCTTGCTAATCGCCAATGAGTTGTGGGATGTTGTCATAGGTACAGAAGAGAAGTCTGAAGATGACACAACCGACTCAAATTGAAAGTCAAAGGATGGTAAAAGCTTTCGCGCTTATTATTCTCAATATAGCAGACACTCATATTGGCCACATATCTAAAGCTCAAACTTTGAAACAAGTATGGGACATCCTGAGCTCACTATATGATGTGAAGGACGTAACTTCTAAGTTACATCTATGAAGAAAATTCTTCACTCTCAAGATGCAAATGGTGATTCACTTTAGAATCACGTTAACCAGTTACAACAGATGGCCATTGTCGGATATGCAGTCACAACACCTCCTGACATCGACATGGATGAAGGAGCATTTATGTTCAAAGACCGAAAAGCACTATTGGATAATTCTTGGTTTTGGAGCTACTCAACATATGACCAATCACCCTGAGCATTTTCACTCCTATACGTCTTATAGTACAATAAGATACATTCATCTTGGCGACGATAGCACTCACACTATCGAAGGTGAAGGTATTATGAGATTGAAATTCCAGCATGATCAATTCAAACTACTATCAAATGTTTTGTATGTTCCTAAACTTTCTACAAATCTGCTATCAGTAAGCAGGATCATTGATTTAGGTCATAAGATAGAATTCGAGTCTGATCAATGCTGAATTATCAATAAGACAAGTAAGATCCTTGCACTCGGCAAGAGGCAGGGAAACTTATTCTGATACTAGTCAAGCCTTGAAAACCTCTGTTCTTGTCAATAAAGCATTACTATGGCATCATCGATTAGGACACTTGAATCATACATCTGTTTCATACATGTCTAAATGATCCCTATCACTTGATCTCAACTATCCATCCGACAAAGTCGACCTCCCTATCTATCATAGTTGCATCCTTGGAAAGCAGACTAGGATTCCCTTTAAATCGAGTCATAGGCATGCAACAAAAGATTTGTTATACGGTGTTCATTCAGATATATGTGGTCCAATGCAAATTCCATCGTTGCTAGATGCAAAGTATTTTATTACCTTTATTGACGAATTTTCAAAAAGAACAGTTGTTTATTTTATTAAGCAAAAATCGGAGGCTTTCAACAAGTTTCGACAATTCAAAGAGCATGCAAAAAATCAAACTGGTAAAATAAGTAAAGCACTGAGGTCTGACAACGGGGGAGAATATATCTCTACCAAATTCAAGGAGTACTATCTTAACAATGACATTGAGCAACAATACATTACCTCCTAATTGCCTCAGTTGAATGGTCTTGTTGAGAGCAAGAACAGGACCTTAGTCGAATCGATAAAGTGCATGTTATCACATGCGACACTTCCGAAGTCCTCATGGGCTGAAGCAGTTTCAACTGCAGCTTATATTCAGAATAGATGTCCTACTAAAAGTTTCTCTCAGACAAAACACCATACAAAGTTTGGAAAGGTTCCAAACCTTATTTATTAAACTTACGAGTTTTTGGATGTATCACTTATGCACAAATTCCACGTGATCTCAGGAAGAAGCTCAACTTCCAGATAACGAAGTCTATTTTCATCAGCTACACTACTTCAGATCAAGCTTATAAGTTGTATGATCGTGTTGAGTCAAAGATATTCACTAGTCGGGATGTTATCATCATCGAAGACCAATTTATTGACCTCAAAGGTAAAGGCAAAGCTCATATAGTCAAACTTCCGGACTCTTCCGGACATCAAACTTTCAAGTTCCAAATCTGACTATTCCTATTGAAAGTCCAAGCTAGTCTACTCCCAACGAACAACTTATCAATGGCGAAGCTGAAGATGGTGATATTGCGGTTCAGCAACTACAACATGATGAAGATCAACTTCGATTATCACCCAAAAGATCGACAAGAGTCAGCAAACCACCTAACAGGTATATCGACGAGTCTGCAACTTGCCTTGTTCAAGAGCCGATGACTGTCGAAGAGGCACTCAGTCAACCCGATTTTGATCTCTAGAAAGAAGCTATGGATAAAGAGTATTCATCTCTTATCAAGAACCAGACTTGGACAATCGTCGAATTACCTGCCAACAGAAATGTAGTTGATTACAAATGGTTATTCAAAATCAAGTACAAGGTAGATGAAAGTATTGATCGAAGAAAGGCTAAACTTGTAGCCAAAGGACTCTCTCAGGTACAAAACATCGACTACACTGAGACCTTCTACAAATGTAGTTTGACATTGGGTTAGTAACATTAGTAGTTAAACATTCTTCTATTAGACTTCTATTGTCATTTGCTGCTGTAGTAGAATTGAAAATGCATCAAATGGATGTACAGTCAGCATATCTTAATGGAGTTATCGAAGAGGACATTTACATGGTGCACCCCGAAGGTTACAATATCGAAGGTAAACACAAGCATGTGTGTAAACTCCATAAAGCATTTTATGGCTTGAAGCAATCTTCTCGAGCATGGTTTCAGAGGATCAATACTTTCCTTATTGATCACGGCTACACGCCAAGCTCTTCATATTTAAATGTCTACTTCAAGTCAATGCAACATTTCTTTATCATTATCACTTTGTATGCGGATGACACATTTCTTTTCAGCAACAGTATCGATCTCATAAAGGAAGCTAAGACAATTTTATCTTCCGAAAAGCTCATTATTGTCTAGGTATTCAAATCCAAAGAGACAAAAAATAGAAGTTGATCTATATTTCTCAACAAAGATACATTCACAATGTCTTAATCAGATATGATCTCATGACTTGCAAATTAGCTCTCTCACCAATGGATCCAGGACTCAAGATGTGGAAGGACCACTATCCCCAAACAATCAAAGAGAAGGAGCAGATGTCTGAGTATCCTTATCATTCGATAATAGAATCTCTCATGTATGCGATGATCTGTACCAAACCAGACATAGCTTTTGCAGTCAGTTCCTTGAGTCAGTATATGACCAATCCTAGTATAACACATTGGAAGGCTCTTATCATAGTCATGAGATACCTTCGAGCTACTATGGACTTTTGCATTTGTTATGGAGGAGTCAACAATGACAAACTCAATATTCTCAATGATTTTTTAGATGCAAGTTGGGCAGGAGATGTAGACACTCGTAAATCCACTTCAAGATTTACATTCTTTCTCAACAATGGTCCTATTTCATGGAACAGTCGCAAGCAAACTTCGATAGCTCTATCTTTCATTGAATCAGAGTATATCGCAGTCTCTCAAGCTACAAAGAAAGCAATACGGTTGAGAAACTTACTTTCAAATATCAGTCTGAATCAATATGCTTCGACAATCCTGTTTTGTGATAATCAAAGTGTCATTGATTTATCAACCAACCTCATATTTCATTCTAGGAGTAACGACATTGAAATTAAGTATCGCTATGTCAGAAGCAACGCTCTCGACAAAGAGGTTGACTTGCAGTACTGTCGAACACAAGACAATAGATATTTTTACTAAAGCATTAAGCTTGGATGCACACAAGAAATTTTGTGCAGAACTAAGTTTGAAGGTCAAAGCATTCATGGATTCAGATTAAGGGGGAGTGTTGGATTATTCTCTTGATTATCGACTAATCGATCTTTTAATCCACTTATTACCCAACTTTGCAGTTTTATGCATGTTTCTACACAGTCTACAGAAGTACACAGAAATTGCTCAGAGGTGGATTCCACAAGTGAATTCCAAGGAAGTACTAACTGGACCACTATGGCCAGCCATTATGATCTACGACCTAATCAGCTTTCCTACTGGACTACCCGCATTTGCTTAGTATAAATGGCTGATCATACTTCTATTAGTTTGAATATAGTATAGGATCTCTCTCAAGCTTTCAAGCTTGAACACTCTTGAGCATTCTAGCTCAGTTCGTTTAGAGTTTTGCTATCAGTGCTTACTACTTATCAACAAAAGTGCAAATCAGACAGATTTTTCAGAGAGAGTTTAGAGTACACAATTTCTATTCGCAATTGTCTTGTGCTCATCATTGTTCCTTGGACAAGGGAATTACTGAGTCCTCGCTATCTAAACTCTTTTCCACCTAAATTAGTTCATTTGGCAAAACTGAAAGAGATATTATTCTCATTTTTACAAAATCAACTTAATTATAGTCTAAATCTACTACAACAACAAGTCTGCCTTTCTGAACAACACATGCGCCGCTACTGCTAAATAAATCCAAAACTCAATCAACTGGGTGAGAAAAAATATCAATTAAATGATTTATTAATTATCGTGGCTTTTGGTAGGGACAAGTCGTCATTGGATTTTTCAGTTTCTTGGTCACGGCTGGATACTGGAATAAGTTTTCAAAACTTGTAAGTCTGGAAGTGTTGTAGTGAATCATCGAGCGTTTGCCATCCAAAGAACAATAACCGATGGTTATGTATTCTATTTCATTGCAAAGTCGCGCTCCTCCCAACTTCCTGACATTGGGCTTGTACCTGACATAGAATATTACAAGTAAAATAAACAAAAAAATTTAACTTTGAAATAAAAAATTTAAAATATAATTATGAACTAAAATACGAATTAATAATTCATGAACTTACTAACTTACCACAACATTTTCTATTCCTACATTACAAAAAGTTAATAATTCTTTCTGTGCAGAAGCTGACTTCCAAGAAGAATGAAAAATAACAACTCTCCAAATTGGAGAAGTTGTGACTTCGAAAAAAACCCTACATAAAACTATGAATTTCAATGAATTTGAAAGGGGAATTATCATTGTCAACTAAAATCCATATGGTATATCGGCAATGCATGTATATGGCCTTTTCTTTAAAAATTTTGAAATTTCTCTACAATCGCCCTCCTCAACCGAGTAAAAACATGGTTGATCATCGACACTTTTGGGGAGGTGGGTCTCTAATGGATCCTCCGCCGCAATAGTCTCACTCCGTGCTAATCCCTCCCTATCTTTTTTTTTTGCTTTCACCTTCAGAATACATCTCTTAAATTGCTCTAGAAGGACTTTGTCTTTCTTATCTTCGAGAGATTGAAAAAGAAAAACCTATGCTTAGAGGAGACATAAAATATAAAACAGAATAGGAGACGTAAAGTATACAAAGAGAAATAATTAAATAAAAAAAAACTATGCTTAGCATAGGAGACATAAAGTATAAAAAAGAAACAATTAACAAGCACCTATGCTAAGCATGGGTGAAGTAAATACCATGTCTCTAAACAAAATAAAAAATGGAGTTAGGAATTCATTTCGGCTGCTCAGAGGATAAAGCCTCTGGCACTCTTCGAAACCTTAACAATTTAACTTAGGGCTTTTTGAACTTTCATAAATAATTTTTTTGCATTTAAAAAGTATAATTGTTAAAAATCCAACAAAATCATGAAAATTATTTTATTACAAAAAGTAACATGAAAACAAATATTTAAATTATGACTATTACCTGTGAAATTATTTTTCCATTTCTGCCAGAGAAAGTTGACCATCGGCAATCTAGAAAGAACACTTATTATTAGCTAGAAAGAACACTAATTCCTTGCATGTCCTTCCACTATGATATTCCCATTTTTGTAGGGATTGGCTTCAAAGTTTGAGTGCTGACAACTTTCTTCTTTGACTTTGAGGCACCCTGAGCAGGTTGGTCTTTTATTTGAAATTTTTTCCACACCTAAAATCAAAAAAAGTTTTAAATATTTGATAAGGAATTTAAGGAGTATTGCAATTGAGTTCAAAATTTTAGTTTGATAAAAACAATTATAAAGGATTGTAACATATATTATGACCAAAGCATTCCATGACGGGCATAGCAAGAAAAATTACCTGGCCACTGAAAACGAGCTGAAAAAAATTATCATATTTTGTAAGGCTCTACGTACGATTTTTTGAATCAAAAGGCAAGCTTGCCTCTTGAGCACAAAGTGCTTTTAGCTCTAGTTGATTTACATCTCCTACCCATATTCTTTGTGAAAGAACCGAATTCTTTGTATGACAGTCACCTTTGTCCTGATCAATATTATGGTCATTCTTCCACTGTTAGGCCAACAAATGCAATTGCACTGATAGTTCGAAAGGAAGGAATATGGGAATACTCTTGAGATAACTATTTTTGGGCTTGTAAACTGTGTATGTCCCCAAGAACAAAAAAATGATATAAATCTAATAAAGAAAAATTAAAATTTGCAACATCGTTGCAATCATTGGGATCAACCAAAACAACAAAGGAGGTAACTATGCCCTGTGTATGATCTTTAAATTTTATTTTTAGATTATGTACATGTGTTTCATTTGGTTCTCTTACTTCCATTGATCTATCTCTTGTTATTGGGTCTGCAGATGGCCTATCACACTGATTTATGTTTATAATTAAAGTTGTTTCTCTAATTTTTTTGTTTTATGATTTCTTCCCTTTATTTAGCAATTTCAGAGCTATCTTGTAAGGGACGGATGGAGGCACCAAGTAAAGACATCGAGGGTTCAGTCATTGCTCAGTTGATGGAATGTACTTGTGGCAATGTGTAGCCATGGTCTTTGGGCGGGACTTGGATCTAGTGGGAGAGGATTCAGAAATATTATGTGATTTTTTTTTTGGAATGAGGGGCAGCTACAGTATCCTCAACATTTTCAGAGATTGGCTTCGTGACCTAAGTAGTGGTAGAAGCAGGTTTGCGAGGTCCAATAGATACAAATTTTGAACTGCGTAATGAGTAGACCGGATCTTTCCCCTCAACAATAGCAGTTAGCACCATTTTTAAGCATTGCTTCATGCTCTAGACAGGAACAAAATACAGGTTTAAAGTATAACGAGTATAGACATTTATATTGGCCATGCTCAGCATAGGACTACTCAATTTACAAAAAGGTTTTCCACTTATAAGTTCATGGAAATTTTATATTTAGATAATTTCACAATGCTAAGCATGGAACACTTGTTAACATACATGAATAAAAATAGGTTTTATGATAACATACCAAAGTAACTAGAGCTTTATCAAAATAAGTTTTGTTGGCCTCATCCTGACAAAGTCAAATTTTTATCATAGTCTATGAAAATAGAACGAGACTTATTCGTCTCCTTTACAAGCACGTTTACAAAACCTTCTTTCTCATCCTCATCTGGTTGATCAGCAAGCAATTTTCCTTGAATTTTAAACTGTAAGTCTCCCCTGTCAAGCTTCTCAACTAAATGAATAAAAAACTGAGAGAGCTTTGTGTTGTTGACCTCTCTGGTGAAGTAGTACATGAATTTTTTTTAATCCTTCAAAGGAATATCTTGAGGTTTACTCGAAATTTTTAAAAAATCCTCAACATTTTGAAGATTAGCATAGACAATTGAGAATCTACAGAGAGAAAGATTTTTTAGAAAAATTTCAAACATTACCTTAATGAAAATACTAAAAACTTTAAATAAACAAGCAGTTTTCGTGAAAAATATCTAAAAATCATAGCTAAAATAAGCAATTTTATGTTTTGTTCACATTCCTAAACAGCTTAGGAAGAAGCTGGATCATAGGACAAATAAATGCATTTTCATTGGCTATCCTGATGAATATAAAGCTTATAAAGTTTATGATCCATTCACCAATGTAGTATTTGTCTCTAGGGATGTAATATTTCAAGAGCATACATACTATAATTTCAAACAACCATCGATAAATGATGCTATGTCATTTCATCCTATTTTACATAGCATGGATTCTTCCAACGTTGATGTTCCTTCTATAGAACCTGTAGGACGAATCAGACCTGGACACTGGTTTACTTTCCCACTCACAAGAGAGTTATCGACAAAAAGTGGATCTTCAAGAAGAAGATCAACTCTGATGGTTTCATTGCAAAATGGAAAGCATGGTTGGTGGCTAAAGGATTCACTCAAGTCCAAGGAATGGATTATCAAAAAAAATTCAGTCCTGTCATCAAGATGCAGTCAATCAGGACTCTAATTGCGTTAGCAGCCGCGGAAGACCTCGAAATGCACCAAATGGATGTCAAGATAACATTTCTCAATGACAATGTCGAAGAGGAGCTGTATACCTTCCAACCGGAAGGATTCGAAGTCAAAGGCCAAGAGCACAAAGTGTGCAAACTGCACAAAGCAATCTACAGTCTGAAATAGGCCGCAAGAGCATGTGCTAACTTGGTGTTTTTGGTGTGGATGGATGCAAGTTAGTATACTATCTTCTTCAACATTCTTTACTATGAATTAGTTTGAAGCCTCTACATGTCTGTCACCCCATGGTATTTTCACACGCATAAAAATGTGCCAATGCGAACATGGGGAAAGGACCAAGAAGTTTCTTGATGAAATATGGAATTTTCTAAGACCATATATGAAATGTGATTGTGGGAAGAATAATAATAAATGCAACGGACAAATTCTATGGTTTGACCTTGCTATTTGGTTTCTTCTTAACCACTTGGATCAGCTATTACCAAGAGATTCTTTGAAAAGCAAACTCTTTACATCTCTGACCTGGATGTCCAATGTAGCAAAACCTATTATAAAAGCTTCAATTACCTTCATCTTTTTTTGTGAGTTTATTCTACAAGTGGTTAAGAAATTTACTGAAAACCAAAATGCAACTATGTTCAATGGTATTAATGGAAAAGGGATAACATTTATTGAAAGAGCTATAAAACCTTTTGCTTTGTTAAAAACTGCGAAGATAATCCTCATAAAAGAGCCAAGATTGGTGCTTCTAGAGGCCGAGCATGTGGTAGAGGTAGTTTTAGGACTAGAGGGGGTTAGAAACTTGAGAGGAGGGTGGTATAGAGGCTTTAATTCCTTGGCGCAATCTTCTATTTCTCATTTTACTAATATAGGTTCTCCTCCTTTAAGTTCCTCTTTCAACTCTTCAAGAGGGCGTGCAAAATCTGCTATTTCTCTTGCGAGCTCTTCGTCTGCTGCAGAATTCGACTTACCAATTCGACGTTTGCTGTATGATGATTGATACTCTTTTTTCATGTACTTTTGGTTAACAAGATCTTGGATTCCTTTTGTATTAAAGATCTATTCAAAGAAGTTACTATTGATGTTAACTGTCATATTGAGCAGAATATTTGGGATAATATTATGTTTGGGTGGCATTTTACTCACAATATGACGAATTTCCTTTACAAACCCAAAGATGTTTTCTGCTACTTCAGGCTATTCGATAATGAAGAATGCATTTGTAACACCAATCTCAAAATGCTCCCATTTTTGTCAAAGAAGTGGGGTCATGTAGTATCTTCCCACACTGACATCATTGAAGTAGAGTCAGCGAAAAAAGAAATTAATAAGGGGCTGAACCATATCCCGGCAACGAAACCATGCATTCGAGATGTGTTGAACGAGCTGGAAAGAGTGTGGACTGCTTTCGCCTCTAGTATTAATCTGTTTCTGTTGGACAACAATGTCATGTGTCTATTTAAAGCTTTGGCTCTGTAGAAATGCAACATTGGGGCTAATAGAAGATTAAATTACAGTGCTGTTTTGACCTATGAACTGTCTAGAAAGTGTGAAAGACTTACTAAATATTTCTATATCTCTGAAATGGACAAAGCTCCTAATGATCCATCCTTTATTTGCAAGAAGTTCATTAGAAAATTGGCTTTGGATAGGATGAACAGTCCTGATTTTCAACAAATTCTACTACTAGTGGATATAGTTGCCAAAAACTTAGCATATGAGCTGAAGGAAATACTACCTGAATGTTATATAAAAAATCTATCACTACCCTTTATTATGTGCACATTCAATGCACATAAAGATGCTTTTAGATGGTTGACAAATGCACATGACTGTTTATTCCGACAAGCAGCGTTAGTTATCACCTGCATTTTAACTTCGTGCATTACACCATTGCAGGACTTTTGTAGAATAAAACAAAATGAGTTTTTTTTACGTGCTGGTACGCAATGCTGTTGCTTTTGGCCTACGGATTCATTTGAATTTGCCATTAATATTCCCGACATTTGGCCTATGGATTCATTTAAATTTGCCATCAATATTCCCAAAAAAATTTACTCTGTGTTTGCATCTGACATTAAAAAATGCTATGAATCAATTCCCCTTTCGGGTGAATTTGGCCTGAAAAATGTATTGGCAAAGGTCATAGATTGGGCATTTGAAACCACACAGAAGTCATTCATAGCCTTTCACAAGATTCCTAGTAAAGCAAAAAAAGGGTTATGGTCCAATAGTACATGTAAAGACGGCATCGCGTTTGATAAAAATAGAATTAAACTCATCATTTCTTGGCTTTGTGATAATATGCATGTCAAGCTTGGTGATGGTATATGGAAGCAAGTTGTAGGAATACCAATGGGATTTTTCTGCTCCCCAATATGGTGCAATTTATACTTATTTTACTTTGAGTACAAATTTTGCATGAGATTGGCGAAACTTAACAGATGGGATTTATTGCAAATGTTTAACTTTTCCTTTTGATACATTGACGATATTTGCTTAATTAATGTAGTAAATCCCGCGTCATTCTTTAACAAAAACATTATCCCTTCTGACGAATGCCCGTTCTGGATTTACCCTATTCAATTTGTTGAGATAATATTCAATACAGAAACTTTTGCTAGATTTTGCAATAACGCATATTGTGGTACATTGGCAAACTTCTTAAACATGACAATCGTAGTTACATCTATCTCTAATGCTTCTTTTTTCTTGACAAAATTTGACAAAAGAAAGGCTCTTCCATTTGCTTCACTACAATACATCTTTTTAGATGCGAATTGACCTTCGTCATTTGCACATAAAGTTATTTTATCGCAAATACTGCCTTTGTGGTATATTTGCTTTAATGAAAAAGAGGCTGCGGCCCAAATGTACATCATTATTTGTACATTCAAAGAAAATGGTTTCAAGGAAGATACATTATGCAGACACATTCCTTTGTGCAGATGATGTCCAACAAACACAAGTGCGCTACTTGGTAAGCATATGACTATATGGTGAGCAACATGTATACCACACTTGGTTGCATGATGCTGCACCTTGTGTGTTATCGTGTTGTGGGTAGGCTGGTGGGTACACACACACACACACACACACACACACACACACACACACACACATTTACCATTTTTTTCACGTTTTATTGTGCTAATGGTCATGTGGTTAGAAGACTAACTTTATGTTATCCATGATGACATCAAAACTGTGCAAGAAAGGAAGGCAACCAGATGGCAAAGAAAATATTGATTTGAAGGGCAAAAGGAAGAAAATGATGAAGTTTTAAATAGTTAGGGTATTATATGTTATGGCAAGAAAGGAAATGTTGGGTGATCGTATTGCCGGAACTCATATTTTGAACTTATGCATCAAATGGTTTCAAGTAAAGTATAAAAATTTGAAACTCATAAATTGACATCTTATGACGACTTATGGATCAGTAAAGCTGCTTTTTGCAGTAAATAGTTTCACAAACATCTATATGATGGTTTTAACTTTTTCACGACCATGGCAAGAGTCATTTGTTAATAAAGTTACTCTGGAATGACTTATTCCGAAAATACTTTGATTTATGACTAAGCGGTACTTTATTTCAATTTATGTACTTGCTTTCTTTACCTCATGTTAATGAGTCTGTTGTGGTTTCCCTTGGTTCTTTCTCTAGTGTAAGTCTTGTCTGTTCTCGTTTTATTTTTTAGTCTTCATCTTGTTGAGTAGGTCAACTTTGGTATGATTTTGAGTCTGTTGTTGGGTGTTTTTTGCTCGTGAGCTTCTTTATTTTTCTTATTTCGTTTGCGTATTTTTTTTGCGGTCATTTTTTCTTTTTTGATGCTTGTTGTGATCTTTGGGCTTGCCGGTTCTCTTTTTGGGTTTTTTTGTTGTTGTATGTATTTTTTATCCAAAAGTAATTTTCATTGAGTTTCTCACATCTACAAGTAGTATTCTAACACAATATTGTCAAGAGTAAGCCATTCATCACTACTTGTCGATGCTTGAATTTGAGTAGCAAAAACTAATACCAATTTCTCCTTCATATACATCTATAAAATATACAAGTGATTCATCTATGGTCTAAGAGGGATTGTAAAGTAGTATTTAAGAGGTTTAAATATCATCCATCGTTGTTCATTAGTCAGGCCATGTAGAAATCACAAGAGGTGGCTGACTTTAGTATGAGGTGTAGTAAAACTACCTATCATGTTGGGCTCGTTGTTGGTTCTAGGGATAATATTGTCATACAACCACTTGCACTCAAGGGTTATATCTACACTTAGAGAAATAGTGATTGGAAATGTTGTAGTTCCTCTAGGCATCGGTGCATCTAGAGACATTCATTTGCGTTGTGATTTCCTATGCATATTGGGTACCACATCGTAGATTTATTGGCAGCTATGATGCTCTTGGCACCAATCACATGCCAAGTTTGAGCTTTTATTCCATGGTTCCAAATAGCTCATTAGTGGGCTTCTACACTTCTTCACCCTGTTCGATTTGTAATTGCTCTAAAGCCTTGGTGTAAGGATCACCAAGTGAATATCCTCTAAATTTTGTTTCATGTGCCAAAATGACTGTTAAGGAGCCAAACCACCCAACCACTAGAGGCCGAGACTCAAACCCCAATCAACTTCCCCCCGAGCCACGATGACTGAATACAAGAGATGAGAGAATTCCAGCAATTGGAAAATGACAAATAGGTGAGGAGTAGGGAAAGCGTCTACAACTACATATGCCCCTAGGGCCTAGGAATATTCTCTATAGACTTCCAATTCTCATCCAATTGCTTTTGATCTCCTTTAGATGCAATTATAGTCATCAGACACTATAAAGTCCTAAATCCAAGGATCCAATTCTAAGCATACCAAACACAAGCAACACAAGGGAACCTGATGGTGGACAAACCAAACCTAGATCGAACAGATCTAGCCCCCAAGCTATGGATCAATCACTCAGAGTGGAATGAGGCATCACACCAGCAGCATCCTGCCACCGGTCATGCTATCAAGCATACACTAGTGAGAGCCCAATAGGTATACTTTTTCTCCTACATTTTAGATTCAAAAGGATTGGGATACATTTAAGGCATGGTTTGAAATGACAAACACATCTCGAGTGCTATTCCTAAAGATGAAGCTACACACATTATGAATGGATGATGGTGCAAACATCGTCGATTACCAATTGAAAGTAAAAGAAATCCATGATGAATTAATTGTCATTGGAGAGTGAGTACGTGATCATGAGATCATGCGATTGACATAGAACAATTTGAGTGAATCACATTATATGTTTGCCACATAGAAGAATTTACCAACCTATGAAGAATTTAGGCGATTGAAGAACAATGCCGAGAGAATTTGACTCCTTACAACAAGATATTTAATCAAACTCTCGCAGTCAGAGGATGTGAAGGCAGATTTGGTCATGGAAGACACCAATTGAGAGGCAAAAACTAAAATCGTGGATCATTTCAACAATCCCAAAAATGATCAAATGATGGTCCAAATTGAGACAATTGGTATTAAGGCCAAGGTCAAGGACGTGGCAGTTCAAGACAATTTTTTTTTTTGGGAATTGTCGATATTGTAACAAACCTGGTCATTGGGAATATTAGTGGTTCAAGAAATAGAAGGAATTAGCACAACAAAAAGGCAAATTGTAGGTGGACAATATCGTCGATCAAAATCAATTTGACACTGATCAATGCGAGGACAGTGTAGGTCAGAGCTCAGATTTGTTCATTATGGTGCTAATGACAAGTGATGAGCCAAGGATACCTAGTACATTGACAGTGGAGCATCCGAGCACATGCATTCAAGGAAGGAGTGGGTATTCTAAGCTAATAATGTACTACAAGTTGAAACAATGGCTGATTAACAAATCAAGATTGAGTTTGATAGTGACAGATTTCTTGTTAAGGACATCAAGAATCACTACAAAGTGATTGCTACAAGAGCTCTAGTCAATGGAAATTGGTTGTACAGATTGAATGCAAGAACTTTTGATCAAACTATGGTAAGCATTGTTGATAGTTAAAGTTGTCTTTGGCATCAACCATTTAGTCACATTAGTGCTCAAAGTTTATAGATTTTCAAGAGAATTAATCTAGTTGTTGAACTAACCAATATCTGTTTTGAAAGAAAAATATGTAAATGTTGCATTTTGGGAAAACAACACAAAGAGAGATTTCTCAAAAGAAGAGCAAGGAGAGCCAATGACATCTGCGATCTTGTTCACAATGATCTATGTGGACCAATGTAGACTAGGTCTCTTGATGGCTGTTATTATTTTATTATCTTTATTGATGATTATAGCAGATTCATTTGAATTTATTTCATAAGCGAGAAATCAGATGCTTTTGTAAAGTTCAGGGAATTCAAGGCGCTAGTTGAAAAGCAAACAAGATGTTGCATCAAGACTTTGAGATTTGAGTTTCGACAGAATTTATAAATTTTTGCAAAGATCAAGAGATCAAAAAACAGATTGAAGCACCTTATTCGCCATAGAAAAACAGAGTCCCGCAACAAAAGAACGAATCTATTGTTGAGATTAGGGTAATGCCCAAAAGTAAGAGTTTGTCAAAGACTTTTTGGGCAAGAGGTTATAGCATAACTACTCACATCCTAAATCGGTGTCCTACAAAATCGGTGGAAGGTAAGACACCTCATGAAGCTTTTACAGGAAAGATCCCTAATATTTCTCACTTGAGAGTATTTGGTTTTATGTTTACATACATATTCTTGATACGAAACGAAAAAAACTGGACATAAGCTCACAACTATATTTTTCTTGGCTATGATAAAAAGGCCCAGGCATACAAGATGTATGACGTGAATGCACATAAGCTTGTGATGTTTAGGGTCAAGGTCAACAAATGGGAGTGATTGTTGTATCTTTTGATGATGGAATGAAAGTATAGGCCCAAGAAGAAAGTGGAAGATTCCATAGATAAAGGCAAGATTGATGCTGAAACCCCAAAATGGGTATCTATATGGTACTTGTCATCTATAGGTGATGCTTTTGAAAAATGTCTTAGAACGCAAGTGTTGATCAATGGTAAGTCAAAATAAGATTGCATTGGAAAACAAATGCATTTTCAAAGTACAGCCATAATGGTCAGGCAAGCAACAGAACTGAATGAGGTCCAGCAACAACCCAAGCAACAGATGACCCAGATCGACCAAAACCGAGATGGAACATCTAGCGCAATGACGATTGATGCCCATCCAGTGAAGCCCGAGGACATCCAATTCCAAGCTCCACAAGCCTCAGCCATAAGAATGGAGAAATACGTAAGGCTGATCCAAGAGAGAGAGGGGGACAAGAGAAATTTTGAGTATGTTGCGGCGAAACAGGCGAAAGTCATTTTCGAGTCCCAGAAACAATTAGAAGAAGTGACGAAGGCCCTACAACAGGTGTTGAACAAAGTGAACCAATTATGGAACACGACGTGCAAGGCCCAAACAGGAATCTCTGATCAAAAACCAAAGAACGATGACGGAGATGACGGGGCAAAGGATTACGACGGGCAAGCCCAGCAATTAGATGGAAGCTCGGGATCGGATGACAAGAGGACCAAGGCTGCTTCTGGAGGTTTTTCCATTCTCCCACCTAACTTCAAACCTCCTTATTCCGCCTTTAATTCTCTCAGACCTTCATACCCACTTACCACATTCCTTCACCCTCCTCTCAACCTACTCTAGGTCGACTTCTGAGACCTCATCAAGGACCTGCTGAGACGTACAAGGCCCGACGAGACGAGTTCCTAAAACAACTTAGTTCCCCCGGTGCGGCGTACAACCTTATTAACCCTACTCCTACTAAACTTGTCACCCCCATGCCAGTTTTGCCAAATCACACTCCACCTGACCTCCCTGAGATTAACACTGACGTTGGTGGTTATGATGACTCCCAGGCTGATCTGCCAGAAACACGAAGATTTTCACCCAGACCTGCTGACTTTAATGCGGGCGAAGTTGAGCCCTCAACAAGTGAAAGGGCCAAAAAGAGTGATACAGGTGCCAAGGCATTAGACGAGTATCTGGCAAAGCTGCCACAACAACGCAAGGCAGCCTCACCAGTCAAGACAATGCCCTATATGGCAGATACACGGGAACCCGAGATATTCGAGAGGAAATACCCCTGCAATATGAGGGGCGGAAACGACGACATTGATAAGAGCCAGTATTCTACGAGGGCCGAGATCATTGTCGCGTTGCAACCCCAACCCGAATGACGAAATAAAGTCCTCAAGGACAGCAGAAGGTTGCATGAATATCGGAGGGCACCGGCTTGGAAGAGGGTTGATCCCTTCTATATGCCAATCAGAAGAAGAAACCCCTGGCCAATGGAGCGATTGTGTGTTGACGTTGTCACTGGCTAGTGATCCTAGGGATTTCTAAAAGCGCGTCAATGGATGACTTGAGACTGTAGCTATTGGATTTTGGCCACAAATACAAATCCAACGCTGACTTATGTGTGCGAGAGAGTGCCGAATATTGTAGATCCATGGCCTTTCTCATGAATTAGAAATATTCTTGGGATCGAGGCTTAGATCCAATACGGATCAGTTCCAATGTAGCCCTCCAGTCAGAAGACGACCACCGGATGATGGCCCAGCTCCATTATAGAGCGGCCTTCATGTCCTCCAATTACGTGACAATGGTGGAAGACTGCAGGAGTTTGGATTTATTGAAAAGGTAGGAGATTACCTAGGGCCATTACCCTTCGGAAGCAAGTTACACTTCCAAGGAAGGAAGATGAGCACGCGAAAACAAATCGCGAGACGACAAGACGAGCAGGACTCGCAGAAGGTTCTCAAGCGGGCAGGAATGTAAAGGCCATTGAGAAATCTCCAATTTTGCGAAACAATTTTGCAACAAATAAGCACTTGGTTTTATGAAAGCGACAAAAGATCTACATTTTTCCAAGTGCCAAGCTGGAATGACGTGTTGTAGCGGGTCCTGCAACAGATTAGGGGGGGGGGGGGGTGTGATGTTGGCGGATTCCAAAGAATTCCCAAGATGCCGAGCTGAGCTATTATAAATGAGCACCTCTCACCGTAGACCGAGGAGGTCCCTGAAGGAAGAGAGAAGGATGAAGAAGAGAGTCGAGCATGATACCGAGAAGTACTAGCTAGGATATAGTTTTAAATCATGTGAGCCTCATGGTGAATCCCAAGAGAAAGAATGACCATGTAGGAGCTAGTATGTATAGGCATTTCTAATTAATGTGGTAACCCCTCTTAAATAAATTAGAGTGAGCCACATTTTGATGGTGACCTCTAGTGGAAGAGCTAATTCGACTTGTAATTTGCAATTTGTGAAATTGCCACTTAGGCTCCACATGGGCAGCCTATTGGTTTATTTAAGAGCCCCACTCTCTTGTCAGAGAGCTATACATGTAATGTCATTTTGCTTTTGAATTGATAAGAAGATCTTCCACGAGTTTTGGCATTCTTGAAGCTCCTTGTTCATAATGGCTTTCTTGAGTGATTCTATTATGAACATGCCCTCTCATTCCTTTGTGTATGAAATTACATTAATTTCTTGCTTTCTTTCATTATGCATTGTGGAGTAGAGTGGATTAAATCTCTTGTTCTATGTTTTTAATGTAGATTTCAACATGCAAGTAAACTAAATAGGCTGGATTTGTGGTGTAGATCTTGCATATTCTTGACATTCCAATTCTTGATGTTCTTGGACTGTCCAAGAATCAAGAAATGAGTATTTCTTGATTCTTGGACTGTCCAAGAATCAAGAAATGAGTATTTCTTGATCCTTGGACTTTCAAAATGTTGTTTAGTCTTTAGTTTCTTGTTTCTTGTTTTTCATTTCTGTTCATCTGTAGTTTAATCTGAGAATTTTTTTGTTCTTTAACATTTTACAAGTAGATAGAAGTAGGAATCGAATGGTATTCATCAACATTGCACGCATATCTTTAGATGAATGTTTAGACTTGCATGGTTTTGATCTTGTGAGTGCAACTGGAGTGAACGTAATTTGAGTAACCCACTGACAAGCTGGGAAATATACTACAACCTAATTGCATATTTCTACCTGATCTAGCTTTGTAATAAGAAGATCGCAATAAGAGAGCCAACCGCTTGGTAACAGGTAGAAACACCCAATAACCAAAGATAAAGAAATTGCTTCACAGATTCTATCAATGATAGAATCTGTGAACATTTTAATAAAATACCATATTTCTTGCCTTGGATCAATAGCTTAGACATTCTGATTGTCTAGAGTGTAACAAACACACACAAAGATCATCTAGAATTATTTCCAAGAACATTTGACTTGGTTATATCCACTGAGGGCATTTAAAAAATTGTAAGCTTCATCATCTACTACTCGCTTGTATGCTTTATGTAAATGATCAAAGGAAATGATCTTTCTTCGTATAGCATTCAACTTTTTAAGGTGAGCACAAATTTTTAATTTTCCATTCTTCTTGGGCACAACCACAATAGACGAAATCTATGATTGCAATTTAAGCCAATGTAGTATTCGCATTTAATGTGAATCTAATTGTAACAATTCCACTAGTTCTCAATATCTAGATTATTCTCAATCTTTAAGAAATGGTCATAAAAAACTACTTCCATCAAATATTTGAACAAGAGTACGTTTCATGATTGTCATTTTACTTGTCATAAAGTCTCACAATATTTCTCAAGCAAAAAATAGAACTCAAAACTATTCTAACTTGAAATAGAATATAGAAAAATGGTGGCATGCTCTACTTTATATGTTATCATAATATGTGACAATAGGAGGGCACTTGAAAGTTCTCCATCCAACCATGTCCTCTCTTCTTAATTAAAAGAAACCCTTTGAACCCAATGTAAGCCAATGGCAAGCACACGTGCCATGTGTCACAACACCTCATTTAGTGAACCAATCACTCGCCTTCAGCATGTGCCCACCTTGTATGGTATGTACTCAACTTGACATTGACTTAGGCCCCTATGAACCATGGCCTATGTCCCAACTTTGGGTCTATATACGGCATGTGCCATTTAAACTATCTTGCCCTTGGAATTAATTTTTTTTTAAATCATGTATGTCCTAATGAGTGGAATTTAACTCCAAAACTCAAGGAGAGCAATGACTGTTTCAACCAGCAGTGCTTATTGGAATAGTTTTCCAATGTTATTATTTCCCCAACAAAGACTAGTAGAACATGGCTTTCCCCATTTATCCATTATCAATGTGCACATGCATGCACGCTGCCTTCTCATGCATTTGTATATCTACAAAATGAAAAATAAAAGATAATGCAGTGATACATGCAAGTATGAGCTTCTTGTGAATCCATGATGCAAAATGAACGGGCAACAAATATGTGAGGACGTACAACAAAGATTCTTGAAAAGTTATATAAGTAGAGAGCAGCTATCCTAGCAAAAAATTCCTTAAGAAATAATTGAGATTTCAATTACCTTTTATCAGAGAAATTTCCAGCATGTAGTGACGGCAGGAGTGTATATCTTGGGGTGGGTGTATGATCTAAAAAACTAAACAAACCAAACTATATAGAAACTCAAAATTGCATTGTGCTATATCTTGGTTAAGCTGAAACATAATTCATGCAAAACCCTGTCCTCTACCCTTCAGTAGTGCACAGGCATTCTTATGTAAAGTTCTGCATAAGAATAATTCCTCATTTTAAAATGATGGTAAAAAACCAGCTGAAAAGCTGAAACATTTTAGAAAGCCCTGGCTTCAAGTAAATTGGGATTGTGATTTTCCTAATTACACAACATATTATTGTCCTCCTCACGGATTTTAACCTAAAAAACGTACTTCTATTTTGCATTTCTGTCTTCATGGCCCTTCCAAGCTTTCAAATTGGGTATTCCCTTCAAGTCCGTTCAGTACCCTTTCACAATAGTGCTACCTTACAGTGCAGAAGACAGCTTTGAGTTTCCTTCAGGATAAAAGATAATTGAGATTGAATAATTGCACAAAAGGATAAAAGATGCCCTCATGTGAATGATAACAATCTAAGCTTTTTTTGTCTTTGAAAAAGCAGTCTCGTGAAAATTGGTTTTGCAAGAAGCTCTATAGCTCTGATCACTACTGTCTGCCACCAACATAGGGCCATTAATTTGACAGATAGAACTTCTCCAGACACTCCTGGGACTGGACTCACAATCGTTAGATCTTCCACAACATCTTAAGATCTTTACACATCTGTCTGGCAAGTCCTCCACACCTTTCAATCAAGTATGCATATGCAATACTGATCTGTCAATTAGCAGCTCTACGAAGGAGCAACGTCTTGTGGGGATGGCTGCAACCCTACCATCCAACCCTTTCAAGTTCTGTTTGTTATCCTAGGAAGTTGATGTCATCAAGCAGTAATTCAGAATTCCTGATAAAAAGATATTTGCTAGTTTTAGCAGTCAGGCGTTTGTAATGCTTACATCAATCTTGGTTTATAGCATGCAAGAAGTTGCTGGCACAGATATAAACACATACGAGACAATGACACACTCGGACCACAGAACATACACTGAAAATAAAAAACCATGGTGTAGTGACTCTTGAACTTGACAACAGGGCGTTGAATGCAGCTCAGCTTTGAGCAGAATTAGCATTCAGAATTAGCCAACAAACATAGTCAAATTTTGCAGGTCTTTCTTGAATTGTTATCCAGTGTTGAAGAGACAATGGATTATCAGATCTTCATGACATAGCCCAAGCATTGTCCAGCAAGACATTGCGGCCATAATCATCGATGCCCCAAGAAAAGTGAGCAAGACAGGTTATGTAGCTCCTTCATAGCTTACCAAATTTAACTTTGAGAATGTAGTTCTAAAGCTACACAATCAACTGGCACTTCAGAATTCTGTGCTTGACCAGCAAATTCTTTGACCTTTATTCATCAAACAGCCAATCAGGTAGATGACTGAATGCCCAACAAAAATAGCTCTTTGTGAAATAGCACTAGAATACACACTATCATCCATTCCCAGCTCTCAAACTTTTTCCACCCTTCTAAATTTATAGATCCCTGAAATGGTTAATATTGTAAACCGGAGGATCCAAGCTCCTTACTTATTTAAGATGATCTTCATCCATTACCAGGTAGGGCAGATGCAGTTACTCACCAATTCACGCACTTAAACTTACACCACTGTCATGTTTTATGATTCCAAAAATCATTCAGCTATTCCCTAGTGTGCATTAAGAGTAAAAGGTGGCAGCAGAAATAGACACTGGATGGGCCAAAGAATTATAACGTATCAAGGAATAGCTACAGTGAAACTTGACAACAATCCACATTGATACGAAGCCAATTTCCAGCCTATCAAAATCTTCATGGGTTGAAAAAATTTGACAAATTTAAATCCCAGGCTACCAACACTGCAATTCCGGTAGCCAAGCACAACCACACCACTTCAGGACCTGAAATTAAAAACCCAAAACAAGAGCACTTCTCAAAAAACTTACAAGACAGGACTGAACATCTACGATAATGGAGAAATGAAGCTAAGGAAAAGAATGCTATATGTGAGACAGCAAATGCACAGAGATGAAACTGCGCATGAAGCTAAAATTATTTAGTGCTAGAGGATAATAACAGGCCACTAATGATACAACTGATACACATTTATGAACTAGCATATCGATCATATGTAGGATAAAACTTCAGAATTAAAAATCCCCCGGTAATCTGAGAGAGAGAGAGAGAGAGAGAGAGAGAGAGAGAGAGAGAGAGAGAGAGAGAGAGAGAGAGAGAGAGAGAGCTTTATTGATTTCCTTGAGGTACATCTCAAGTTTGACCGAAGTCATTTGCCTCACGTCTCCAAACAAAAACTGTAGAAACGTATGCAAGTGACATAACTGAGAGAGAGAACGAGAAAAAATCCAAAAAATGCAGAGAACTTATAAATAGCAGGCACATATTAGGTACATTAAACATTTGAAGGTAAAATTAGGCAGAGAAAACTTGAATACTCACTTTTCCCCCATGCAACCAGCTTGGACATCCAACCTTTCATGCTTTTGTAGTCGTTCTCCTCAGCTGATAATGATTTGTGACTTGTGACATTATTTTGGTTTTCAGTCTCCTTCGGGCCAGGTCCTGGTTCCAACTTATCAAAAAACTCTGGATAAGCAGTAAATCCATTTGTCAATCCCTGGTCGTCAGCTGCCAGACTTATCGCAGCAATCAGATTCGATAAAAAGCTCCTACTTGAGCTATCTTCATCAGAATCAGCACTTGTATTTGCCGTTTCATGCAATAGAGAATTTGATTCAATTTTCTCATCATCTAAATCTAAATTTCCATTGGCAAGTGGACCATCTTCTTCTCTATCCTCCTCTTCATCTTCAACGTAAGCCTTATATGTAAGCCTAAGAACTACATCTCCTGCATATTGCTTCAGAAAAGGACCCCATCCGCCTTTTAATGTAACAATTTTGTCACAAGGTACTGTATCTTGCAGAGTGCTAAGGTTCACCTGCCACATAGAGTATAGAGAGATTGGTATTTTGGAATTAACCAGACTTTCATATTACTGAAATTCGATTCAAGAGCAAATCCATTCAAAATCTGAACTGTTTCAAAATTCTTATTCAATCTGAAAGGGAAAACTTGGCATAAGTCAACACAAAAGCTTCCGCAAACCAAAAAATTAAACTAGAGCTTTGAAGACATGAAAAGCTACTAATGCCAAAGATAGCATTATAATTCAGGCTGCAAGATTATGGACCAAACTGCAGGACTTGGCTCAACTAAGCCTCTAATGACCACCACATTGAAGCAACTGCTTCACAATCAGAGTCTCCAAATCCCAGATTGATCTGAAAGTGAGCAATGAGCATGAATTCACAATTTCACACAAAGAAGCCAGCAATTAACGAAAGTAAGTTATGGCTTCAAGAGAATGGATGCTGTTATGAGTGCCAATGACCTCACTTTAAATGCAGAAACACTGGGACAAGAAAAAATGCAGAAGCTCAGCTCTCTTTTATGTCTAAAACAATGGTTACAGTTGCAGCAAATGCTCATTGAGCACAACTCCAATTTAAGCAGAGCACCTCAGGAACTTCCCTGAGATGAGTGTTGCTGTCTCTAGGGCCTTTGAAACAGTTCAGAACATCTAAAGACCTTCCAAGCCTCCCGTGCTACTTCTCAAATCAATGCAACTGGACAAATCGTAATTTTTTTCAAGGTCAACCCGCTACATAAAAAGCATTTCTCTGCTTCCACATTTCAAGGACTCTGAAGTTATCTATAAGGTTCAGTATAGTCAAAGCATCCCATTTTGTACCTTTCGTTATGGAGAAAAATGTATCCCGAATGTATGGAACGTAAAAAGATTTATTTAATTTTTCTTATTTAGGGCCCTTAAATCCCAATGTGGGCCATTTCAGCTTTTTGACAAGCCTGTGCTTTTCGGAAGGGGATATTTCGATCAAGACATGATGGCAACATTTTCTTGTTACTTTTAATTCGTGTTTTTTAGCACCTACTTTTGTTAGCTCATAGTTTAGACTGAAACATTGTCCCTTCAATTCCTACTGGGGGCGACTTTTCACAAATTGCCGTTTTGATCCTTTTTGAACCACGATTCCTATTTGAATTGGAATCGGCCAGTTCAAACTGAATATTTTTTTTTTGAACTGTCTGGTTCATGTGACAAAAAAGCCTGATTTGGCAGAATTTTCCAACGTTCAGGCTATGTTCTTTTTGCCTTTAACAGGGAAGTTTCTCATGCTTTTTGGAGAGTGGTGCAGATAATTGCTGATAAGTTAGTACTTATCACTAACTAAACTGCAAATCACAGTTGAAAGTGCATCAAGCTTTAAAATTTGGATTTTCTCATGTTATGCATTATTGTACCAATAGTCTCCAACTTTGTGTTGAATTGTGTTGCCTTGGAGAGACTTGACAATGGGACCCATCCCCACATTAATTAGATGCCCTATCCTGCACACTGCCTAGACCTCTTGTTTGAGGATATTATGAAATCACCTTGGGTCAAAGAGGTGGTTGGCATGGAAGCCTCCCCCACCAAGTTTGCTTTTCTGTTGATTGTTCTAGAGGAATTCTTGAAAGTGCTAGAAGCTTGGGGTGGATGGTTGTTTCGAACCACTCGGCGTAGCAGGGGATGTCACAAGAGCAGAGCGTAAAAGACCTCAAAATAGAGCTTCCTCATCAACATAGAGGTTTATCGTAGCGTCTTTCACTTTATCTTAGAGATAGTTATGGACTTAGCTCATTACATTCGCCACGTCTTTCTTGATTACATTACTATTATGCATAATTAGGCCCTTGGGCCATTTTTAGTCCTGTACTGGCTATGGCCCATTATATTAGTCTAGTTGCTAATTTGGTCACATGACTGATAAGGCGGGTCACCTAGTGGGTCATAGACCTACTGGGAGGGGGCACTATTATCCCTCCTAGAGATTGGTCTCCCTAGTCTTATCCATTTAGGGTTCATCTATGACTATAAGTAGGAGACATTGTCATTCATTATTATTGATCTCCTCTTTAGTCTCCCTAAGCATCTCTTTATCGCTTTCTAGGGTTAGTTCCTGCTTATGTGCTGCTTTCCTAGCTTAGCTATTGATCTGCTGTGAATCATTTCCTAACTGAGATGTATCAGAAATAACTTCCCTTGGATTAAAAAATAAAAATTCACAGCAGCAGTTGAAATCCAATCATGGATTCATAATAGCCTATTAAGACAAAATCACATAAGCTTTGTTCCACTTCAAAATTAAAGTGTAGAGACTTTCCTACAAATCATACGTAACAAATTTTGGCAGGCTGGCAACGCTTTTAAATAAAGTGGGTACTAATATTTATTACATTGACCAATAAATGTCCTAAAAATATGATTCAGCTTGCTTAAATTACATGCAAACAGCGGAGCTCCTCACCATAGTAACCACATCAAACTGCCTCCACAAATTGGATGCATCCCACCATTCTTTTACAGATTAGAAGATTGGATCCATACCACCATTCTTTACAGATTAGCAGATTGCATCCATACCACCATTCCTTTACAGATTAGCAGGCTTTACATTTTGAGGCTTCGAGTTCTGAATCCAAATTTGTAATGGAGTAGGCGTTCAGCGAAGCTCCTTCAACCAGGGTTAGCACCCAACTAAAGGGATATCTTCCACATGAAAAGATCCCTCATGAATTTAAGAAGTCTGCTGCAATTTTCACAGTACCCAGGCACAAACATTCTTGCCTGGTCATCTTCCTCACATGTCATGGTTTCAGTAGATCTCCATGGCCTTCACACAGGCCTCCCACGTTAAATTTAAGCAGGCTTCAAGTCCATTGTGAAATCCATGAAAAAGGATCTAATGCTAGGAGGAGGTAAAATCCTTAAGAACTCCGGTTAATTTCTCCACTTAACAAAGGAAGGGGAGATGGCACATGCAAGTATGGTTCACGTCAGGTACACTCAGCAGATCTGCACACATCTCCACGGCTACAACATGCACTTCTAAGATATGATCAGTGATGTTTGGTTGCCATGCAGGCAAGGCAACAACTATTTCATTGTTCCAGGCTTCCTCATCATACATAGCTGGCTTGCACACGCAAAAGAGTTCTTCATGTAGGCAGCCTCTCAAGCAGGTAAGCATTCAGCATTTTGTTTCACCGATGGGGGCCACGAGCAGATGGGTCTTCAATGCAAAAGCAATCGGAATGGTTTTCTTGCATCAATTCAAACATTTCAGAAAGGAATCCAATAATAGCTGCACCTGTCATTACTTTTGAAAGGGCTGAAATTTCTTACATGCTTGGATCCACACTAATCTGAAATGCAAATCACCCAATTCATGATGAGAGTAGTGCATCAAGATGTGACGGTAACGACCAAAATGAAATCTCTCTCTTTCAAGCAAATAAAAGCCTACATTGTAGACACAATCCAGTCTTGTGAGTGAATTACAAGAGAGTGCCCTTCTCTCAGTTCCACACCTTAAATAGCTAACGGCTATTAGTTTACTAGCCTAAACTACATGGCAGTACCTTCACACTATATATATCATTGCATCCACAAATCAATAGACAACGGGCCTTGGTCATTGGTCCACATGATGGACATTTTGTCTAGGTGAATTAGCAGCATATTGTACATAGTTTCATGAAGTAGTAGAAGAAAGAGTACAAGTAGTGGTGATAGTGGAGAGAAGACACGTACAAAGTCGAAGAAGCAGGAGTAAATTTGATTAGTCTTAAGCAATCTTTCAAGATGAGTTATGTTGAAGCATTGTATGAAGAATTCTAAAGATCAGTATGGCATTTGCCAGTTCTTTTGGATCTTCTATCAGATCAGGAGAACTTCTCAAGTGTTTATGGACAGCTAACCTCCCAAATAGTGGACATCTTCCCAGATTCCATGGGACCGGTAGTTGTTCACCACCCGGGCCTACCTGCTCTTTTTACTAGGCCCACCTCGCCAGGCCATCAAGCCAACTGGCTGGCCAAGCTGGGCTTCAAGCTAGGCCAAGAGCTTGCAGCTGAAATGTGTGCTGGCCTCTAGGCCAGGCCACTTGGCACTCATGTTGAGCCCTTAGGCTCAAGCCCAATTCTGTACTCTCCATCTCTCTCTCTCAAGCCCAATTCAAGCCAATCCGCTAGCACCAAATTCCAATCTGGCTTCCTCCTGATCTAGATTTTTCCATCCCATTGACCTGAATTGTGATTAGAGAAGGTTCCCCCCATCCTTTCCTCTCTCGGTTTAGCTAGCTCGGGGCTCTATCGATTGTAGTGCTCCCAGTCACTGCCAGAACAGGCAGCGATCAGGACTGTAGGTCCTCAGCCAGCAATTTTCTTCCCTTGGGAAGAGGTGCGATTGAAATTCGATTCTCATAATAAAAATTGTCAGTAGACTTCTCATTTGCACTAACTTTCCACAGAATATCAATGCAAGGACAGATCTGGATGACTACTAACAGTTCACATATCTAACAGATCCTTTGCAACTCCTATTCTCGAAATGTTCAATTTCCAGCCACCCTCAACTGAATTTTGTTACTGAGTAGATGCTACCCAGATAGGAAAACCCTCCCCTCATTCCACTTCAATTTACCTCCTTATTTAGTTGATTGCAAGTATGGAGTTTCTTTCCGTATTAAGAAAGGTTAACTTTTCCTACTTATACATTGTAAACAATCAACACCAGCATCTTCATGTCTTACAATCACTAAATGTGAACAAAATCAATCTACAAATAAACTTCTAACAAGTTGTAGAAGACAATACAACCACACAGAATTTTGCAACCATTAACCAGAAATACTTCATTCACTAAAGAAAATTTCAAGTACCTGAACAATACGTTTTTAAAGAAGGCCATTTGAGACTGGATATTAAAACTTGAAACACAGAGTTTATTGAGACTCACAGCACACATGTAAACCCCCACCCATTCCTAGAACAAAGCCATGGTCACCCCCAGTAGCTAAGACTTCCCATACGTCCATAGCCCATCCTACTGGAGAGATGCCTCACCTAGTCTCACCTAGTCCAAAAGATCAATGAGAGCTCTCATCAGTTCAGTCCCCACTTGATACCCCTTGTACCACTTATATAGCCACAGCCAAGGTCACATGTACCTGATACCCGCTGTGCAGCTGCTCCCTTATTTCCATTTTAAGTGTATAACTAATCGTGGGCTCTCAGCTAACCAAAATTGTCAGCAAGTGCTAACCCAGTAACCTCACCGGGGTTCCCATGAAAGTGACTAAACACTGACTAAAAGTGGTTAATCAAGGACAAAACACCAAAAGGTACACAATATTTCCTTGTACATCAGTTTCAAGACACCATCCTTGATGCCTTTATTAAGGTCAAATTCTACAAAGTAGGCAGCATCACTTGCTGCATTCCTTTATTAGTGAAAGGGGGAAAACGACCAACTAATTGCTAAAAGGTCAGTATTTGAGTTTCTTTTTACTTTGCTGAATTTCAAGTAATTAACTGATGGTTCCAAAGGCAAGGCTTACAGAACATCCACCGTGTAAAATATAGCAGGCAATATATTGATGGAAGTTTGTAGTTTAACCTTCATAAGCTTCCAAACAAAAGTCCTTTAACTCATGCATCCTTGCTGTGTACTGCTTCAATTTGAAGAAAACTTTTTCTTTCATGGTCTGCTCAATATCTCGACTTATTATACCTCATACAGATTTTATCTTTGCTGTTCATAAGACTTAGAGAAAAACTCAACAGCCAAGGTTAAACACTACATAGCATATAAACCTACTTCAGATGTAAACTTTGATAGTCATAGAATCTTATACCTCACCATGGCCAACAGTGAACGCAGTTAATCCAAATGTATCTCGAACGCATATAGCTAGCCGTTGCATCTTTGGATTGACCACCAATAACTGAAAATCCTGACAAGTCAACAAACAATCATCAGCTCATCTGCTATGAGACATTTGACAATAGATGGTAGAGCTTCTAAATATTAACAATCAGGAGTTCTGCCATATGAACTTGGTACCTAGCCTGCATAGCCTACACAAAACTATGAACAATGTTGCATCTGCATTTACTGTGTGAGATGCAGAGCTGCATTCCTGTGCATTCCTGTGCATTCCTGTACAACTATTTAAAGTATGCTAAAATATTTCATGTAGATAGCAAAACATAGGTTGGATAGACATCCATACGTTCTTTACAGACACTTAAGGTTCATACATGCGAATCGTGATACTTAGGCTTACATATGATCACAGAAACACATGACAAGCTTCCAAAGTACTAAACAAGTGAGAATATCTGGAGTCTGAGTCTGATTCTGGTCTGATTCTGGCTACAGGTAATAAGGCCCAAGACATGATTGATTGATCTTAAAGAACATGGGTGACATCCAAATATGTGGTTCTCCCATCTGATGCCCTCTGAAGTGGTATGTCATCAAGTACACATTTAGTTCTGTCAAAGATTTTCCAAGTACCAAGCCTCAAGAAGGAATGTTTGAAAAGACAACAAAAAAGAGAAGATCAAAGTGCCTTCCAAACTTCGATTTTTGAACCACCAACTTTGACTAGGCCCCAAATTCTGTAGACTACATTAGAGTTTTCTGTTTCTAACAAATCTTATGTATCCTCTCTATGCCCCTGAACCTCTTCAGTAATCCAATTTCAGACAAAAAACCTGCAAGCTCCAGGCAGAAGAGAGTCTCAACTCGGTAGACACCTAGAATTTTAAGATACCCATGGAACACTGTGTATTCTCCATCCGTTAGATGTAGTGCAACAATGACAATCACATACTTGTGGCAGCACAACCTACTCGGAAAAGACTACATAAAGCACATGTACAGGAACATAGACGACTGAAAAAATACGGCACTGGCACTTTAATCCAAGGTTGACCTGTAAATAATGAAAATTAGTCTGTGCAGCTGAGAAGATCACACACACATGTGTGGGAAAGAAACATTCAGCAATGAAGCTCATGTGGAGCTTCTCTCTACGAATTTGAAGTGAAACAGCTAACCTGGTAATGTGATGTAAGCCATACACATGCATGCTAATAATAAGTTTTGATAGAGCCAGAAGGAGATATGTTAATTATGACAAAGAGTTTACTGTTGTACCTGATTCCAAATGGGAGCCCCAGGAGGACCAAATATGGAGGTCTGGCTATTTTTTTTACTGCATGTTACTTGGTCTCCTAGCATTAGAACAACATAGGGATCTGGTTTCCCTGCAAAGTTAAAATCAAAGACATCAGCCAGGAAACTATAATCTACTCTGTTGGTAACAGCCATCAACTTTTATGATTGCAACTTGAAAGTAAGATTAAAGCACTGGTAACTATGTGAATCTAGCCATTTTAAGAAAGTTAAGGTTAAACATCTTCATAAGAAATTTCTTCAACATATTTTAAAGCCCTCATTGCCAAACCAGTCAACTCATCACCTAGGTTTATAAAGTTACAAACTACTCTCAGCTTTTAAGTCTTGTCAAGCAGATCATGATAGAATAAACAATCACATTTTCAATCATAGGCCACAAGATCCCAGTAAAGGGCCAGATGGGTCCTAACACCACCATCACACTTGATGTGCACAAAAAGCTGCTTAAAAACAGATGAATTTGAGTATGCACGCATGAGTAGTGTTGGAGGTTAACTTCAAGATCAGGAAGGACCCTATGGAGTACATAAACTGTAAGGTACTACATATATGAGGACAGAGCATTTAGTTGCTCTCCTACGGTATTAAGAAAGGTAAACATTAGTAACACAAGATTTTAGCTTAAGAACAGTAAAGAACAACAAAGACAGTGGCAATAAGAAAGGTCTCAAAAGAATAATTTATCTCCAAATTCTTGGACATCAACAGGAAAAAACAAGAGAATCGAGAATACTTGCAACAAGTACCCTCCAGAGCATACAATTCCAAGAAAGCAACATTCTCAGGGATAATTTTCAAGAGTAGTAGCTTGTTGATAAACAAAGTTTCCCCTGGAAATCTTTCAAGGAATAGCCCTAATCAAAATTTGTTGCGTATAGCATATTGTTACTGAAAGATGTTCACTCAAATACCAAAGGTCGAAAATCATCAACTTACTGAGAAAACTTATTTAAAGCATGCAAAACATAAACTATTAACAATTATCACACCGAGAAACTTGCAAGCTAGGTCTGCCTGACATCAATGGTTTTCCCAAAAATAATCCTTGATGTTCCTGAAAACACTAGTGGTGACTTTTTAACACCTCTAGAAAAGCAGATAACCATTTCATTTCTTCCTGTAACAAACATTCTCGCGGTTTAAGATTACTGATTCATACCAATTCTTGGAAGGACTCTGAAATAAAGTGAAACACATTACCAGGAAAAACAATGAAATGATATACTAACATGGCTAGTCAACAAACTCATGCTTTTTAAAATGTCACCCATTTCAGTGATAGCTTCCACCTTCAAATGCTCACTACTCTAGACATCTGCATAACTCACCTATAGGAATATAATGTAGCTTCCTTGCATCTATTACTGTAACTGATAGTTCACCCGAAAAGTCCTTGTTACAATCTGAGCTGGCTCCATCTTTAAAATCTTTTGGTGTAGGTCCAAGTGTCTTTCCTTGCATAAAATTCAAGACTGTTTTATTGGGGCGTACAAATAATTGTGGAAGGTCTTCCGTGAGCAGCTTGGTCAAAAAACTGAAACAAAGTATATACATGCATTAGGAAACTAAAACGTAAACAATTCAGCATCACAAAATGACGTGAATAAGATGAAACACTTTTTATTCTGCAAACTTCAATAGTTGTAACTAGCTATAGAGATTCAAACAACTAATATCAAACGAGTTCACATCTAGCTTTGAATTGTGATGGAGAATAGTATATTTGACATGCAAGCGTTATTTGTATAAATAAATCACAATCCAGCATGAACATGATACACACAAACCCTATGGAATTCGATTGGGAAAGAAACTACAAAGCTTCAGTTGCTTGCCAACTTCCATAAGAATGGCATGCAGAGACTTGAAAAACAAGCCTCTCTCTCTCTCTCTCTCTCTCTCTCTCTCTCTCTCTCTCTCTCTCTCTCTCTCTCTCTCTCATTCTCATTATTCTACCACTGACCATATCTTCACACTTTGAGCTTTGATTGAGGAAGGTAAGTACAGGAGAGAGAGAAGGTTTATTGTTGTTTTGTGGACTTCAGAAAAGCCTTTAATTTTGTCCCACGATCCCTACTCATTCAAAGACTTCGTGACCTTGGCTTTTCCACTGACATTATCCTGGCAGTGATGGCTCTTTATGAGAGGGTCTTGGGATGTTTCCGACAGGGCAGTGGTATTTTTGAGCAAATATGGAGCACTATTGGGGTGAAGCAAAGTTGCTCTCTTCACCGGTTCTTTTTGTATTATAAAATGATGAGCTCTAGAGAGAGTCATCTCATAGTATGGCGGCTCTAGTTGCAAACTTGGCGATATTCTGTTCCCATTTTTATGTCAATGATGTGGTACTAGTATCTCCAACCAAAGAGGGAAGCTGGATTGGGGTGAACATTGCGAAGACCAAGGTTATGGTTTTCAACATTTCTCGAGCTTTCATGCAACGCCAGGAGCCCACTCTTGGTGGACCGACCCTAGAGGTAATTTCTTCTTACACGTATGCCCGGCTCATTTTATTAAACTAGACATAGCAGGGTTCCCAGTTTAGCCACACTATTTGGACTCGGGATTATCAAACAACCTCATATTTACATTGGGACAGCTCCACGTATCATCACATAAAAAGGCTATTGAGACTGGGAGGTTCCATGGTATCCCGAACGAGGAGCGGATTTGCCAGTTATGCTCCATGAATGAGGTGGAGTCTAAGGAGCACTTTATCTTTAGATGCCTTATATACTATGAGATCAAAGAGAGATACCATTGTCTGTTTCGCAACATGCCCATCACACTACGACCACTCATAGCCTATGAGGACTCTCACAGTGTTGCACTTATGATACGAGAGATGCTCTTACTTCGACATGACCTATGTCAGACAGCTTAGCATAGTCATGTTTCTCCCCTGTCCCCTGACTCCCAGCCCCTAGCTGCTACCCTGTCCATCCCTTCCAGACCCTGTCCCTCGCTGTTGCCCTGTTCCCACATTTCCAGGCCATGTCCCCCATTTCCCAGACCCTCGCTGATGCCTCCTCATCTGCTGATTCACCCCCCCCCCCCCTCGTTGTTGTCTCTGCTGACCTATCCACCTCCTCCATTGCCTCATCATCTGTTCCGATTGAGCGAGCCATTCCGAACGACCTCCTGCCCACCCCCATCTCCCAAGAAACATCACAACCCAACCTACAGCTAGCATCCCATATACACCCTCCAAATCCACCGAATTGTTTTCCTCGTGGCAGATCAATCAAATCAAGGCAAATTTCCAGATTTTGCGGCAAGAAATCTCACAGCTAAAAGGAACAGTTCCTTCTTTGATCCATGAGAAGAACATACTACAGTCCAAAGTTACATCACTCACTCGAACAATCCATCGAGATCAAGCAGGCTGCGGCTTCGGCGTCCACCACCAATATGATACGAGATGCCTTGGCTGAAGCCAAACGCTTTCTCGACACCACTCTCGGGCATAGGACAGATGGGTTAGATGCCGCATGGAGGACCACTAGAGATGCAGCCACACTCATTATCTGTTTCACTTCCCTAGAGAATCGCCGGAATGCTTTGCAGTGCAGAGCTAAGCTAGAGGCATAAGGCCTTTCAGACCCCCTTTAGTCTAGCAGACGAGTCATTTATCGAGATGGACAAGTGCGCTTTCTTGATAGGGCTCCTAGCAACTCCCAATGCTAGGGATTTGGGGTGCCCGGGGTTGGGAGCACCTCGGGGCCCCATCCACACCACCTTCGGATTGGAGTGTGGAATTGTGCTGGCATACATTCATCCTCTACACCAGGGGACCTTGTTGATTTTATCACAGACAGAAATATATTATTCTTCATGGAGACACACGAGAGCCCGGAGCGAGGACTTCCTTCTTTTCCTGGATATAGATGGGACTCAGTATTCCGACGAGAGACTAGATCTGCCAGTGGCCGAGGTTCAGGTGGGGTCGCCTGCTTGTATAGAGAGACTCTCCATTCGAGTATTGACTTCATCCGACATGACGAGCATGCCCGCTACATATGGATTCGCATCGTGGGTCAAGATATTGGTTTGGATAGAGACCTTTCTACCAGGACCTCTCACCAGATATTATCAGATTCTCAGAGCGGGGGCATATTCTCCTCACAGGGGATTTTAATGCCCAGACATCTTCGAGACAGACAGTTCTTCGACACCACTGATCAGTTGCGTGTTCGTGCCCTTGACGGTGATATGCTTGGGGTTACTAGGACCTCCACGGACAGTTTGGGACCTACTACTTCATATGGTGAGCACTTACTGCAGTTTAGAGAGGTCCATGAGCTAGCCATTTATAATGGCTTACCTTGTTGGCCACATTCAGACAGCTATACATGCCATCCTCACAGTGGAGGACATAGTGTCGCTGACTATCTCATGGGGTCACCATCCTTTGTACCCATAGTCTCTAATTTCCATGTTTCCCCCACCACCCTTTCTGATCACTCATTTCTCTCCTTCGATATCGGCCACCTTCCACCCATTCATTCATCTACACTACCCATGCTTACCCGAGCACCCACATACACATTCGATCCCATTCACATGCCACTGTATCGGCAGTCCTTGGCTTCACTTTTACACTCCTTTCCTCATGACACTCCAATCGACACCCAGGTTGCTTTTCTCACCACCTCTCTCCACACGGTTACATCACTAACCCTCCCCACAAAACCCCATCCCAAAAAATTTTGACGCACACCTCGACCATTGCATCCTCCATGGTACGATACCGAGTGTCGTTCTCTTCATTAGTTAGTAGCCTATTCACGTATCCATGCTCCACATCTACTCTGATCTTCCCGACACTCTTACCATCGTGTTCTCCGCCAAGGTTGCATCGAACCGTTTGAACCATTCGGACCCGGTTCGATCCGAATTCCGGTTCGAACCGGATTTTTTTTTTAAAGAAAAAAACCCCAAAAACTCAAAAGAAAACGTTTTGAAAAAAAAAAATTTGGTTCGAACCGTTTTCCGATTCCAACCTGGCCTGCTAGTTCGAACCGAAAAGAATCGGTTCGAATCGGCCAGTTCAAATCGGGGTGTAACCTTGTTCTCCGTCGTAAGAAGCGCTCCTATGATGATTCTGAAGGGAAACATCTTATTGACCTCCTTTTCAGTTCTTCTTCAGCCGCTTTTTGGCGTGAGTTCATTCCTCGCTCTCCACCACCTCTTCTGGAGGACCTCCGCATTTGGACTGATTATGCTACTAGCTTGTATACCGTCCCCACCGACTCACCTATCTCTATATCTCCACGACCATTTGAGTTCTCCTTCTTCACATCTGACATGGTACTTGCAGCCATTAAGAAGATGAAGTCCCACAAGGCCAGAGACATTGAAGATCTTGAGTCTACTCCTTTCCCATGCCTCTGACTTACTCGCTCCCACTATAGCCACCCTTCTTAATTCTGCAGTGGTTTCCAGTTTCCCATCATCCTGGTGCACTAACATTATCCACCCCATCCATAAGAATGGTGACCCCATGATTCCGAGTTACTACCGCACCAACATGATTGGGCATGTCCTGGTGAAACTATATGGTACTACACTTCAGTCTGTTGTAAGCTCAGAGGCGGAGACTAGGAGACTACATGCTATGGGTCAGGCAGGTTTTCGAGCCCATTATTCTACTGCATATCACATCTTCACATTGCGGGCCTTGATTGAGGAGGCTAGGCACATGAGAGAGAGGGTTTACTATTGTTTTGTGGACTTCAGGAAAGCCTTTGATTTTGTTCCTCGCTCATTGCTCATCTAGAGACTCCGAGACCTCGGCTTCTCCACCGACATTGTTCTTGTTGTGATGGCACTTTATGAGCGTGTCTTGGGATGTTTCCGGCATAGCAATGGCATATCCGATCACATTTGGAGCACTATTGGGGTGAAGCAGGGTTGCTCCCTCTCACCAGTCCTCTTTGGCTTGTATATTGATGAGTTGGAGAGAGTCATTACACAGTGTGGTGGTGCTGGTTGCAGGCTTGGGGACATCTTGATTGCTATCCTCCTTTATGCCAATGGTGGTATTGGTCTCACCGACCAGAGAGGGTCTACAACGACAGTTGGATTGCTTGCATGAGTTTTGCACCCTCTTTGATACCATTGTCACCCCCACGGCTCTATATGCGACAGAGGCATGGTGTACAGGTCTCCCCTCTTCACACTGGGCCAGCCTTTCACAATTACAGACCACCATGCTAGCTCGGTTGATTCGAGTGAAGCCTTCTATTCCACATGAGATTCTCCTAGCCGAGTTTGCAATTCCACCTATACAGATCGAGGCAGCTCTTCAGCTCATTACCTATATACAGAGGATACAAGTGTTACCAGAGATAGACAGACGATACATACAGATTGCACTATCCTCCTCACAACGTCTCCATGATCAGGGCTACCGGTTATCATGGTTCTCTCAGGCATCTCACCTCCTACTTGAGTCATTTGGTATCTCCATGATAGAGCTTCCTTCAGGCACCCATCAATATATCAGGTGATTCCTCTATCGCGCATATCTAGAGCGGACTTGGCGTAACCAGTTAGGAGTTAAGCCAGCTTTCTACCACAGACCCATTTTTTGGAGCTGGATGCATAGGGACCCCGGTCATGCCATGTTACTTGGATTCGAGACTATCACATTGCCTCAGATTCACACTGGGACAGCTCAAGGTGTCTTCTCATCAGCTAGCTATTGAGACTAGGAGGTTCCATGGTATTCCTAGAGAGGAGCGGATTTGCTAGTTATGCTCTCCAGGCGAGGTGGAGTCTGAAGAGCACTTTATCTTTAGATGCCCTGTATACTATGAGATCTGAGACGATATCATTGCCTGTTTCGAGACATGCCTACCACTCTACGATCTCTCATAGCCTATGAGGACCCACGGTGTGTCGGTCTGACACGAGATGTTCATACTGTGGAGAGATTTATACAGGACACCCCAGCATTTTACCTCACAGCCGAGGAGGAGGATTACGACAACGACAAGGATGACAACCGCTCACATGCTCATAGAGATCAGAGACAATGTACTTCCCACCATCCAGTGCCTTCTCATGTTGTGGCTCACATTACATCTTTTTACAGCATCAGCACAGCAGCAGCAGCACAGTCTTGACATCTTGACATGGATACATGTGATTATTATGCGCGCACACACTCTCGCAGACGTGTCTATTTTAGTTTGTACTAGATGTTTTCTTTATTATAGTTTTGGAGACATTTTATATGCTCCCATGGTTACCACATACTTTACTTCTACTTCATTAGTCTTATATGCCTTTTGGCATGGAAAAGACATTAATAAAGCTTTCTTTCTTTCTTTCTTCTTCTTATTCAAGTGGTTTTATTGTCATCCTAGATCATTACATTGATGGTAGTTTTGTTTCTATTTTAAGATCGAGATGTATTACACTTGAATCACACTTATTTACTGTTTTATTCTTATGTAGCATTGGGCATGATGAAGACAACTCTCTCTCTCTCTCTCTCTCTCTCTCTCTCTCTCTCTCTCTCTCTCTCTCTCTCTCTCTCTCTCTCTGACACACAAATAAGGTAAAAGTAGAGATCATACGCTGAGAGAAATGGAATCGCTGATGATTTGTCGCCGCCACAAAAAACAAAACCATGAGACAACTTCAGTTAGGTAAGGACCATGCATAATCATGCAATTTGACTACTTGAATGCACACAACAAGATGTCAAGAAACGAAGGTACTTGCATGCTACAGAGCTCTAATTGGACAACAATCCAAGAATATATGCAACAAGATTTCATGAATAATAAAACTAGGCAATTGCAAGTTACAAAACTTATGTAGACAATGATCCAAGAAAGTACCCATGAGATTAAAAAGACCAAATGGAGCCAAAGCCATTGTAATTTTGGGTAGCGACACAAATGCCCATGTTGCAGTTCCCACCCAAGGTTCAGAAGGAACAAGTTGTAGCTTCACCCAAAGTTCGCCATCCACATCAAGTCCTCGAACTCCTACAGGAATAGATAAAGGAAAAATTCCAACTTTCAAAATGATTGATAAAAGCATGCGAGCTCCCCCTGTGTACCGTAAACCAATATGATACCTGCAAATATTTACACATCAAGACATACATTGGAGCTTCAATATCATTCCGCAGTTTAAGCAAGTATCAATGGAAGCAGCTTTAGGACAATACAATTAATTTGCTTCGAAGACAAACTAGAAATTTAGTTGGAAAACTTAACAAAATCATCGTCTTGGCTCGCACGCTTAACACCCATTAGGCCAAATAGAACCATATAGAAAGAGCACATGATTTATTGAAGGACCGAAAGTTTTCTGCCTTAATTTGTCAGGAAACATATGAATAGGGGTACTCAATGAACTAAAAAATCCAAGAACCAGTGACTGTTTCACAAGTAGCAAGGTTCAATTGCACCATGTCTAGCACCAATAAAACTTAAAAATCACTCGACATATATTGTCTGTCTCAAAGATAACATTGGGAACACCAGATCTGGCTGAGAATTCAATTCTTGTAAGTTGCCAAAGTGAGTCGTTGTGGAGATGTGCATATGAACAAACGAACTGCTACAGTCACAGTCACATTTCGGAACCAGTGTTCATCTCTTCTAGGATAAACTAGTGAATGACGAGTATTGACGACGTTGCCAACATAAGACATTTTATTTTTTGAATGTGACAAATCTAGCGTGCAATTGATTCTTGCATAAGCAAATAACTATTAAAAAAAAAAAACCTTACATCAAGTAACAACCTAGTGTTTAACCCAAGAACCAAATTTCATCTTAAGTTCCCAATTGAGACCTACTCCGCACTATTAAAAAGGGGGTCTCAATTTGAACAAATTCACAGTTATGGCATATCATATCAAGCACGAAAAGAATATAATTTGATGAAAGAGGAAGAACGTCCATAAATATAGTCATATATTGACTACAGTTGACTTCTTCCACGAAGAGCCCAAGCACCACAATAATCAAAAAGCAATCAAATGAGTGTCTTTAGTCCCTATTTTATAGTCTTCTAGATAATCGTTAGCAACCCTTCAAGGAAACCTTATACCTAAGGTGAACAGTAAGGTAGGCAACACTTCTAGAGAGAAACAACGAGCCCAACCTCTAGGTGCCCTTAGAATGCACAAAATGGGCCTGTATGTTACATACCTATGTAACTAGCAGTACTTCAGACCCCTTTTAGTCCGATTAGTGTTGGGGGCTAAATGGCAAAGTGACCTTAGGATTAAGGGTATGTGCCCTTGGATAAGGGCAGGCAAGTGACTATACCTTAGTCGGAGGTATGGAGTCACGTGACCCTTGGATAAGGGGTATCCTTAGTATTAAGGGTAGGTGCCTTAGATTAAGGTACTAGTGTCTTTGGTTAAAGGCAGGTAGGTGTATATGCCTTGGATGGAGGTATGGAACCTAGAGAGGTGTTAGAAAGTCATTGGATGACTATTTTTCTAAACCTTGGGCCTCAACCTTGAACCATATCACTTTATTGGTCTAGGACCAACGTATACTTGCACAACTTGGGCAATGGGACCTAGTAGGAGGGCGCCCTTCTAAAGTGTCCATTGAGTTCCCAACTCCCACAAGAAAGGCATTCAAAGAGTCATAGGTTATGGAAGGAGTCTCTTGACATTCCATAAGCCTATGGAGGCTCTTGGAGATTTTTAACTCCCCTAGGCTTCTCTCTCTCTCATTGGATGAGCATGGAACTCCATAGTGCATTGGAGGGGTCCATGGGCCATCTATATGAGGGTAGTAGGGCGCCCATTGGGAGGGAGAGATCTCTCTTGTTTGCTTTGCTTATGCTCTAGTGTTGCTACTAGTGTGTAGAGTGTTTTCTTGTGGTGGTATGCTTAAGGTTCGGATCTTGCTTATGGTATGGGACATAAGTAGGGTTTGGATCTTGAGTATGCTATGAGGTGTTGTGGTATGCTTGTGATTTGTTTATGGTTAGCAAGGTGCTAGATAGGTCTGCTTGGAGTTTGGATCTAGGTATGGTTGGGTGGTGAATACTTGAGGCGAGCTTGTTATCTATCTTTGTGTTTAAAGAGTAGGGACACAGGTGGAGGAGAGATCCTTGGAGGCTTGCAAATCCTTACTTGCAGGTGGAGGCATCCTAGCTTGGAGTTGGGAAGCATCTTGAAGCTTGCAGGTTGCTTGAAGGACATTTGGAGGCTGTACCTTGGATTTGGAGGACTTCCTCACCTCTACTTGTAAAACTATATGTCCTTAAAACTCCCACACCCCTCGACGAGGGCTAACAAAAGAGCACAAAAAGCTAAATTCTGAATAGCTACGTAAACTTTGTGCGTGCAAAGTACTTCTTCATCTTGTTTCATTTCCTAGTCCTAGAATTTGCTAAGTCCCATGCAATGCACACATGAAGGATTCACTTGGTTCTAGGACTCACTCATCACAACACTTAAGGACTTAATCCCAACCCTTCATTCATAATTAGATTAGTGGCATGCTCAACAAACCCCAACTCCCAAAGGAAATCTTCTGGATCCACATTATAAGGCCAACAAGACTCCTAAGGACTACCAGTTTGCCATCTTCCCAAATCTATTATGTGCACTACATCTAGGGTGGTATATTTCCCAAGCAATGACGTGGATCCTACTGCAAGTTGTTGGAAAAATCTTGTGATAATGATGATCTAGAAGAGTCATGAATTGTATATTTGTAAAATATTTCCTTACAGTTCTTGTTCACCTGATCACACTCCATATATAATCCCGCATGAGATCAAGATGTCATTATTTGTAGATATAGTTGAAATTCCGATAGAATCTAGTGCAATATGCAGATCACATCACACAATCACCATAGCCACTCCTCACAAGCTCTCAAAGATGGCACAGCAAAAGTTATAGATTACAAAGAGAAAACTGTACATATTATAAAAGCCCCAACATGCATGGGCTCGACAACAGACTAAAATAGGCACCTGTCTAACTAATAGCCCAACATGGGCTAAAAGACTGACAAACTCAGGACATGCCCCTAAGTATAGCAAGTGTCATCAACAATATACTATACATGCTAATTTCTCTACATGTGGCTACTCAGCTAACTCAAGTAGCCGGATACAAGACAAGTGCCCGACTGATAAGTCAATGATGGGTCACGTCCCGATCACAACCAAATACAGTAAATCTAATTAATTGTTCACTAATTACAATATCACATTTAAAGCTTATACAACTGAATCAGACTAAACCTGATTTTCAACTCTCTCCCTTAAGCTCAAATGTGATAGGAGTAAAGAAATACAAAATGTAGCACCGTCTGGAGTATCCAAAAGATGTTATGAATGTCCTGCTACTCTGTACTTGACTCACACTCAAGCACACCAGCAAACCACCAGGCTTGACTCACAAAGTAACATGTACACACAATGCTCATACAGAGAGTCTACCACACTCTTGACCAACTGACTCGTCCCCATCCAACTTGAAACACAAGTGGACCACATGAGCAACATGGCTGAACTGAGGAAATCCCACTGCCACAATGAGATTTACATCCTCCATCTAGCTAGGCTGACATCCTATCAGACACTTACAAGCGCAGACCTGTAAAGCTGACATAAATGAGCGACTGAGGCTCAACCTGAGGAAATCTTACTGCCACCATAAGATTATACCCTCACTAGATTGACAGCTAGTAGACATAATGACAAGTCAATGAGCATCCAAATGACTACTTTGTTTCTGACATAGCAAATGCACAACCATATACAATTCCAACTCAGATCTAGACTCCCGTGACACGGTAACATGCAAGCCCACACACACTCATGCAAACCAGCACAAATGATAAAGCGTCAAATACATGACCATGGCCTGCCCATAAGTGGTATCCTATTGTACCAACACATGTGCCACCTGTAGATCCGCTGCTACACCACTGGTCACCAAATCAGATCCTCAACCATGCACCTGTCACCAGGATGCCCTCACGTCCAAGCATATCCAACTGTCCAATATGCCCTGAAAGCTGATTCCCATCCATTCCCCATGCTCCAAGCACAAGAGTCTACCAAGGACTCAATGAATGAATGTATGCAAACCACACCATAGGCTATACCTGAGTAGCTCACCCATCTGATCTACCTGTCCTACATCCCATGTAGGCTCAACTTCCCATGCTTGACGTTGCCAACTCTGATTTGACCAATATATAGGCCTCCAACCAAGGAGCCTATCTCACCACACCATGTGACACCAACTTGGAGACAACTGTGCATATAACCATGCAGCTCACCTGATCACTCGCCAAAAGTATCAGTTGTCACTCCCTGAGCAACCATCTCCATCCCTGTCGGCTCACAACCATGGGCATGCTAGATCCACATCACCCCGTAATGATCCATGCCCTCAGGATATGTACCACCCCAAGTACACTCCACCAATGGCTTTCAACTGGCACCACCTCGCACCTCCATCACCTGTGACCACCAAAATGTGTGTACCTCCAAGCTATCCCATATTTCCCTCCGAAAGAAAAATTTCCAAGCTACAGATGCATGTGTCAATGCAGCTATCACTCGACTCGACAATGGCACTACCGATCATACCTGTGAGAGCGTTCCTCCAAAACGCCACCTGACGTTGGTCGATCCGAACCCCAAGAGTTGAACCTGATCACATGAATTTTTCACCCGTAACCGGCATACCATGCCTACCTCTCACTTGTGATTGCTTGCCCTCTCAAAATTGTTGCCAATGATGAGTAGTCACGCCGCCAAACTGCACTTTTGTCGCCAAAACTAGCTTTCTCCACACAATTCCGCTATCATTCGCTCCCATATCGCACTTACCGCTTCCAAACACCCTATTACCTTGTCAGGAGTAAGTAATAATGATTTAGAAGTGATTATGCCTCATTGTACTACCCTGTAACAGGTTTCACCAAAATTGCCCCAGATTTAGCCCTGCGGTACCCAAACGGCGAATGTAGCCCATCACTAGGTCACCTGCACTCCGCTCAATGGAATGGTGATAAAAACCCTTCGAAACGCATTTCTCCCTGCTCTGTGAGTCGTCTGTCCACTGGCTTTGAGCAGCCAGTTTCAAGGGTCATTTTTGCAGTTCTTTCAATGAAGAATAGCCATTCTAAATGGCGGATCCCTTCAATGAAATTTCATGTGAAGATTTCTAATGAGATTTCTTCATTCTGGCCCCTCATTTCTTCAAGGCTCCTTTCACCATAAATCTAATGGTGAGTACCCATCCGACGGCCGATATAAGGCCTTGAGCTTCCAATCTCACCCATTAATCACAATGGCTTTCAATCAGATGGCTATCCTTGCCCTATGTGCTAAATTCATTTCTTCGGGCCGCTGGCCACTTCCATAAGCTAAGGGACTTTAGAGATTGGCAGCGCACGACCCTCGCGGGTCCTCCACTTCACCTTTGCAGCTTCTCTTCAGTCATAGCTAGGGTTTCTTGCTGATTATGGTCGCCCACTTTGATCTACTAGAACTCGTTGATCTCTTCACGACCCTCTACGGCCATTAGCAGCCATATTTCTTGTACCAGGGCGCCATACTGTAGCATGTTACAGTACAAAAACACATCTCCTGCAAAGAAAGATCAGAGATTTTCTCTCCTGAAACCCTAGCTAAGGAAAGATGGAGATTACTTGGGCTATGCACAATATTTTTCTGAGCTTCCACTTGCAGCCTCTTGCCCTACTAAGGTCTCCCTGCCTCTGGCATTCTGATGCAATTTACAACTCATCTATTGGTGCCCAATTGACTATAAACAGTCCGCTTTCCTGAGAAATCCTTATATAGCTCAAAAAACCGAGAAATAGGAACTTTCTCATCCTTGCACCAAATTGATCCTTGTAAATTGCTATCACTGTCATTCACTGCTCTTTGCAGCTCCTCTGCAGATCCCCGCTACGCCGAACGGCTATCCATACAGCGAATCATGAAGCCATCACCGATGATTTTCCCTCAACCACCGAATTGCAAATTTTTCCGTGAATTCTCCCCGGAATTCACCTACGACGATCGTTTTGACCTTCCCCGAAGCTCCGATCGAAGAAACTTTGTTGTCTCTAGCCATCCGGACTGCCGATACCCTGTATGGAGTCCTCTCTCCTGAGATGCTCTAAGTGTTATTTCTCCTGGTGAAAGACTATCCCATAGCTCCACCGGATCGTGCATACCTGCATCACCCTGCAGCTCTGATACCAAGTTGAAATTCCGATAGAATCTAGTGCAGTATGCAGATCACATCACACAATCACCATAGCCACTCCTCACAAGCTCTCAAAGATGGCACAGCAAAAGTTATAGATTACAAAGAGAAAACTGTACATATAGTAAAAGCCCCAACATGCATGGGCTCGACAAGTGTCAACACACTAAATTAGGCACCTGTCTAACTAATAGGCCCAACATGGGCTAAAAGACTGACAAACTCAGGACATGCCCCTGAGTATAGCAAGTGTCGTCAACAATATACTGTACATGCTAATTTCTATACATGTGGCTACTCAACTAACCCAAGTAGCCGGCTACGGGACAAGTGCCCGACTGATAAGTCCATGATGGGTCACGTCCCGATCACAACCAAATACAGTAAATCTAATTAATTGTACTCTAATTACAATATCACAATTAAAGCTTATACAACTGAATCAGACTGAACCTGATTTTCAACTGATATTACAGTTAGAGATTAAGCGGCAGTAGTGGTGAATTTTTGTTCACGTTCAAATAATAGATAACCATGTAAGACTGAAATCAGTATACACGGGAGTTGTAGGCAATATACTATATAGTGTAGTGAGATCATCTGATCATTTTGGGTTCCTAATCATGTACTAGAGATTTCAGATCTGTTATACACATGTTTTGGCATTTATCGATTCTTTCAAATATTGTGATTGTCTAATCTGCATGTGTATTTGGTTTCTAGCATATATGAATCATTTTGTTTGTGTTTACGTTGAATAGCTGAATCGAACTAAGTTTGTTCACCTTTTCATCTTAACAACATTGGTAGTTATGATGCATAGCACACTTCATCAGATTTATTGAGTCATTATTCGAACTGTTCCAGCTCGAATCGAATCTGTCTAAAGTGCATTTTTTGGGTTTCGGCTAGGTGTTGATTATGTAAACTCTCCCTCCCTAACATGGTATCAGAGCTTACCAAGTCTTATAGGTATCTGACATAGTTCTTGATCTATTGGGTGGTTCTGAATTTCAGTATTGACTGAGAATCCATTTGGTTTTAGAATTCGGTCGAATTTCTAGGATCCTAGTCAAGACATTTCTCTGGTAAAGAAATTTGATGGAACTTCCATATGTGGAAATTCAAACTTAGGATGATCTTTCTTGCAAACAATCTTTGAGAGGTAGTCGAGGGTACAGACCTCAAACCAGTAGCGGATGTTGCGGCCATTTCTAAATGGAAGCAAAAGGATGAACATCCCAATTCAAATAAGGTGTGGGAACCAAGGGGTTGGGTCCCTAACAGAAACCTTGGAAATCACACTATGAACCTTTAAAGAAATACAAACTGCCATATACAGGCTACTACAAATAAACTCAATATTGCCCATGCACTACTTTAGACTTTCTCACCCCAAACTACTTTTTGTTCAAAGAGTAAAAAAGAAGATATAGGATCTAATGGAGTGGCGTTCCGTGAATCAGCATAGAGAGAGATGGAGGGAGGATTCATGATAAAATTAGAATGTCAATACATTACATTTAGGATGGGCCAAGGGATTTGGCTTTCCCAATGAATGGTCAAAGACCCCTGCAGGATCTTAAACCCTAGAAATTCTACAGAGCTTCATGTTGCAGGCGTCAAACTAGCTTTCCGCCATGAGCTTTCTAGCTTAAAGAGTTTCAACTGGAAAGCTCATGAAGATGGAAAGAGGCAATTATGACAAACAATGCCCTCAGATTTGAGCTTCGAAATACTACCAGGTCTCACATTAGCATATATGCTAACCCTGGACAGCAACTGCGGCAATGTATGTTGCCAATATGTCACACTTTAAAGGGTTTGAAATCAAGAAGGCTCGTGATAAATATGATAATAATCAATTTCTATACTTTATTAACAACAAAAATTTGTTCGTACTCCCGCTCAATGAGCATGCATATGAGACCACCAAACACTAGCAGAAAAGCTGTATGTCAAAAAATACTGTCAGGTATACAAGCAAAAATGTACAAAAGCTTACTGAAGGTCGTGAGCTCTGCGAGAAGTTCTGCGCTCTACACTTCGGACTGACAAAGGCTCGTCCCCTAGGAAGAATTGTTTTATTTGCACCCTCTGCACATAACCAGGTTTCTTTAGATTGTCGATCAAAGGTTGAAGAAGTCCCACGAGCCAGTCTTCTAGACCAAGCCGATACACCTTCCATAGTTTCCCTAAAACCATGTTAACCCACTCAACTGACTCTTTCCTCCTTAAATCTCTTTCCAGGAATAGAGAAAATGTCGATGGAGCTTGGAACACGGATCTAGAGCTAGAAGGTTGCAAGTTTTTTTCCTTGCTCGTTTTTTTCCTTTTGAATGATTGCTGAGGAGGACGATTTTTGAACTTTCCATTTATCTTCTTAACAGCAACCTCAACCAGCGACCATACTACAAAGAGACCTAGAAATAATCTTGTAAAGGTCAAAATTGGCGTCACGGCCAAAGGTCGTGAAGTCCTAGGGAAATATTTCCATCCAACGGGGGATTTATTGCTCACAACAGCCGCAAAGGTCGCCGAAGACTTCTGAGCATTTGTTGCAAAATTTTCTTTGAAAGCTATTACGCTTGCAATCTTTGGAGCAGCTGCTGGAGATTCAACACCTGAATCCTCGTAGAAGGTTTGTTCTATGGCATGGATGTCTTCTTCTGCTGATATTTGCGAACGACCCCTGCGAACTACAATTCCTGTCAAAAGCTTTACAGTTTGCTCGATGATCTTAGACGAGGATATTGAGCTTCGAATCCTTGGAGCCGATGAGAACAGGCGGATGTCTTCCAATCGGCAAACTAATTCCAAGCGAAGAGTAGAAAGTGCTTTGGAATGCTTGAGGATAGAATTGCTTCCTCCTATCAATGTGATATTATTATTAGGGTTTGATTGCTTTATAGTACCATATGGGATGGCATTGCATTGACATCGCAGGCTCCTTAAGTTATGAATCTGGATGCAAGTCCTGTATGCATCGGAAACTGAAGGAAGCAGGAGACACGAACTAGTGTTGGAAGCAGAGGTGGGTAAAGACAAGCACATAACCATCTAGAACAAACTGAGGCATAAGTTCTCCAAAAACCAATACCGCGACGCAAACTAACCTTTCTCGCTAACTCACGCATACAACAGGAACGAGCAAATTCACGGCATGGCAAGAGCAGAATACACTTGACTAGTCATTAGATTAAGGATTTTCCTGTCGAAGATTCTGAATTCTGCTTTGCAACAAAGAGCAGCACAAAATGAAGGAAAAATCCTTCTCGCCGCTAACAACGTCGATGGAGGCAAAATATCAAAACCTCATTTCAAGCTTTGTTTTCGTTTGAATATAGTAGGTGCTGCTGCTGACTAAGAAGGAAAGGAATCTGAATCTCTCTCTCTCTCTCTCTCTCTCTCTCGCGCGCGCGCGCGCGCGCTCGTGCCACGTGAACACTACGTGCACCCACCTTATTCCACCTCACATGCCATGCCTATATCGTAATGCTCACACTTTTTTTTTGGGGGGGGGGCAGGGGGGCAACGGCCTTGTCGGAGGGCGTTCCTTGCTGGGAAGGCCTTTGCCCGAGAGCGTCGTTTTTTGGTCGTACGGTACGGCCATACGCGTGGACCAGTTTTTTTTTTTTGGTCTTTTGGCCATATTTTTTTTGCAAACTTTTTTACGTTTGTGGTGGAATGTGGATGTGGACAGTCAATGACGAGCTGCCACATAGCACAAGCACATTCCACCGAAGAGAGGAAAGAGAACGTGCATTCCACCGGAGAGAGGAGAGAGAAGGTGAATTCCACCGGAGAGAGGAGAGAGAGAAAATTGGAAGGACATTATGGTCCTAGAGGTGGTCCCAAAATACAAAGGACACCTGAGCACAAGGCATTACGTATTTTGGAAGCACCTCCTCGCACAGAATTTTTAAGGAGAGTTCCTAATGCCACAATCTATATAATGCATTGTGACAGCTGGATTAGTAGCATGTTCTGCGGGAACGATCAACCTGACAGCTGGATTACTAGTGCATTTTGCAAGAATTTGCACTCAGCATTACGCAGGGAAAGGCCCGGGCCCGAGGGCCTTCCGTGTCGTTGGGCCATGCCCTCGGGCTCCCGCCCTCGAGCAATGGCCCTCCCAGCACGGAAGGCCCTCCAGGGCGTGGGGGGCGCCCCCCCCCCCAACAAAATTCTCTTATGTCAACAAATTTGGACAATGGACCTAACTGCCTATTATTAATTGTGAGCTTACTCGTCCAACAATGTAGCAACATAAAAAAGTGCCATTGTTATGGATGTGAACTTTGGAGTGTGAACCCTTAGCCATGGTGAGTACTATTTTGAACCCTTCTTATTTTTGTCTCTTACAATCTCACAATGATTGTGAACCCTTTTTGTGCTTTGATGGCTTTTCCCATCTTAAATTAATGAATCATGAAGTTCCTTTTAAGTTTCTTTTTTATACCATGGGTTTTATTTGCTATTTAAGGATTTCAATCTTTTATCTATGGAGGCCAATGATTGATAAAATATAAACAATAAAACCTTTTTGAGAATTTTTTTGTGTACAACCAAGGAAAAGCCTATTTTTTTTAACTAGATTGAGGGTGGGCAAGGCCCCACCCTCATCCAAAGATGCATGAGAGTTGAAATATTTATCATACTAAGTATGAATGATTTTGCCTTTGGATGAGGGTGGTGGCTCTATTTGACCCTCAATCAAAATGAGGAATATATTCCTCCCAATTTTGGATGTCCACATGTAGGTATTGAAGTTTGAAAAGGTTACTTAATCTAAAGCTTAGAAGCTTCACTTTATTTTAAAGCATTCTAATTATGTAGCCTAATATTAGAAATCTTCAAACTATTTTATTATCCCTTTTGAGGTTGCCAAAAAAATTGACTAAATTTGACTCTCATGATTGAAGCTCACATTATTTTAGTGCTTTCCAAATAAGTATAAAATGGGCTTTGAGGTGCAAATTTCAGCATTAGGGCTATCTACTTTATACATCACCATTACTTGTTATAGCAAAATGGGATACTTTTATGTGCTAATTAATAGAGTGGTAAAAGAGTAGGTGGCACCCAATAAAGAGCATGTGCCTCTTTATCGTGAATATCTCATTAGCAAAGAAGAGCCTTGAAAATCACTTACATTTAGAAGTTATCAATAACTCACTTGTACTCTTTGGTACCAATTTTGATTAGCCCCCAATTGACGACCAAGTCTTGACTATGGGTACTGAGGATCCTCAATTAATGGTTAAAAAAAGTTCATCTTAGAGGCTAGGGCTATGACTTTTGGAAGTGATAGTCTATGTTTAGGCATAGGAGGTGGGACTTATTGGATATGTTATAGGTGGAAGGGCACATTAATTAAGATCAAAATCCTTCTTGTTATATTCATTCATAGATTGCTAGTGTATCATAAATACTTGTTGCTAGCTAGTGTCCTTAATCAACTTGTTAGGCTCACTCTCGCGAGAATTGTTGTAGTATGGAATGCTATAGCTAGGAGCCTGATTGTAGATGGTATTGTGAATCCTTCCATGTGGGGATGAGTCTATTGACAATGTTGTCTATATCACATCTCAATTGATTGGGTTGGAATGTCCTATGTCGAAGCTCATATTGGTTGTTCATTATAAATTTAATGGGAAATCTCTCAATAGGTGGCTCCGACATACCGGACATCATCCGACATATCGACGACATCGACGAAAGTCGAAGACTTCGGCCATGTCGATGAAAGACAATTATTGTTCCACTTGATATGAAGCTAAAGACTTGCCCTAACTAATTTGAAAGTAAATTTCCGGGAAGTCCTAACTGGATGGATGCCAACGCATTATGGCCAATGACTACTGCGATCTGAGACCTAATTAGCTTTCCTACTGGATATGCTTCAATTGCTTTAGTATAAATAGTTGATCATCAAAGACTTTAACAACTCTTGCTCAGCTTTCTAGCTAAGCTTTTCTTTCGGAGTTCAATTAGAGCATTGCTATTCGCGCTTACTGCTTATCAGCGGAAGTGCATCAAAGAAAGTTTTTCAGTTACTCAGAGATAGCTTCTAGTACGAGTTTCATTCGCAATTGTTTTGTGCTCACATCATATGATTTGTACATGCTACTTGCTTAATCAATCTATCTTTTTATAAAGTTCTCAGTATCATGTCAAAATGTATTCTTCTCTATAGTTATTTGTAACTGATAAATCTCTTATTCTTTCGTCTAATTTATTCAGTGTTTCATTGTTTGGCTACAAAATCACTTTAGTGCTAAAGATTTCAAAGTTGGTTGCTAAAAGATTGAACGTGACTTCTGTCATTATAGCTTTGTTCAATATTGATAAGCGTAGTCATGCATTAGGAAAGAAGGCTAAGTCCCGCTGCACTCGATAAGTTTCTTATAGTCTTCGACTTGTCGAACCGACTCACTTCATCTCCCTCTTTCCAACAAAAAAGTGCTATTATAACATAGCTTGAGCCTCTTTGCTGGAGATACATGTTTGAATCTATAAAAATAGAAGTAAATTTGTGTTGCAATAAGAATCAATTAATTCTATCGAACCAGGATCTTGGAGCTTGCTTTAGCCTATAGAGAGTTTTCTACAATTTGCATACTTTATGCTCTTGGCCTTGAAGGATGTAACCTTCTGGTTGATAGATATAGATTTCTTCTTCAATTTATCCATTAAGGAATGCTGTCTAAAAATCAATGAACGTCCAAATCTTTGGCAGTTGCAATAGCCAGTAATGTTTAAATAGATCGATGCTTTAGCAATGGATTGAAGGTCTCAATGTAATCTATCTCATAAACTTAATCATAGCCCTTCACAACTAGTCGAGCTTTCCATTTGGATATCAAACCATTTGGGTTACGCTTCAACTTGAAGATCCACTTCGTGTCGATGATCTTCACATTCGGAGTTTCGACAAGACTCCAAGTCTTTTCTTCATCAACGAGTTGTACTCAGCATTAATCATGGTTGTATGCCAGTCGTCTACATTTGAATTCGACAAGGCTTCTGCTACCGAGGTAGGTTTATCATGATTGATGAACAAGCTACTGAGGGATATATTAGTTAGGTTCAGATTTTAGCAGACCTTCGAACAATCATTGGTTGCTGAGTCAATGTCTCTATGTAATATTTCAGTTTGGTAGGTAGGCTTTAGCTAGGAAGCTAGCTCGGGGGCTTGTCCTGGGCCTGTATATAGCCTAAAATGCCACGTAGAGGCCAATAGTGCATTTCATGCATTTATTAAGCGTATGCCACATGGCATCCCCATGCTAAATGAGACCTTTGCTTGTATATGAACACTTTCTTTGTAACAATATTTGCTTATGTGAGCTCCTCCATCACTCTGTTGCTTGTGGGTGTTGTTTGTGGTTTCGATGGATGGCAACAATCAATGATTGAATCTTTGATCTGCACTCTCCACTATATCTAAAGTTCGGCATAGTATGTTAACATGGTATATAGCCTTGAGACTACGGAGGAACGTGCATGATTGTAGCTCTCGGAAGAGCGATTCCATCGACGGTCGCATCATAATCAAGCAATGATAAGGACGCAGTATGGGATACATGATGGTTTGGGGTGATCGGTGACACAAAGCCCTTTGATTTAGTGCGGTACGAAGCTAATTCATGAAATCCAAGTAAAAATTTCATAGTAGGCAGCAGGCTATGAGGTAGCCGATAGAAAAGTGCTAATAAGAAGTCAATTTCTTGGTGAATTGACGAGCAATTTGTTGCTAGAGAGAGCTAATAGAGATTATTTAATGACTAGGGTGGTCACATCAATTTGAACCTTAGTGTTGGTCAAACAACAGCTCCAAATTGCATAAAGCCTGGCTTTGGCATGTGGGGTTTAGAGAGCGAAAAGCTCGAATCTTTCTCCATAGATAGTAAAATTTGGTGCTATAAATTTATAGCACAGGTCGCCCAACTACTACAATCTAGCTTGTAAGAGGCCATGCTCATCCATGACAAGGTGAAGGTTCAATTTTCATATCTATGAGGCAACCACATTCATGAGCATAGGGTTTTTACAAGAAAAACCGTGAATCTTGCACCATAGAAAACAAGATTCTGCACTGTAAAATCACAGTTGTGGGCACCTTGGCAGTGCGACCCAACTGCCAGGAGGCCGTACTTGGCCATAGTCCAAAGAGAGAGCAAGATCAGATTTTCTTTAGCAATCCATTAACCCCTTTTCCATAGCTAGAAAGCAAGGAGGTGAAGAGAGGAAGAGGAGAAACACGACGGTGGTCATGCATGGCCAACTAGAAAGGGCACTTAGCATTTCTGGGTGCTTGTAGCTGCAAGGCAATAAATTGTCGCTCAAAACTCTTGTGGATTGTCAGATCAAGATTCGTAGCAATTGAATTGTCAGATCAAGATTTGTAGCAAGCAAGGACCGGGGATCTAAATCAATGGATAAAAAGCTTGGGATGCCAGAATCCAAAATTTGAAGAGCTAAAAACTTTCATTAATTTTTTTTTTCAATTTTAAATGCTATGAAAGGTCTCGACTAGTGAAAGTTGTTCTGAATCCACAAATTTTTCAAAGTGACAATTTAGTTCATTTTTTGAACTATTTTGCTTAAGAGAGTTTTGAAAAGGCTATCTTTGGCGCTACGAAATGACTTTTGGGAGTCAAATAAAGGCTAAATTGGACTCTATAAAATCCAGTAACAGTTGACGGCAGACAAGAGCCAACATCATCAAGAGAGAAATGCATTTCGATGTATTTTTTACACCATTCTATGAAGCGGAGTACGAGTGACTCGATGAGGTACTACATTCGCTATTTGGTGACCAGAGTGCCAAATTAGGCCCAAATTTATGCTTTAAATCTACAGGACATGTTAAGAAAAAGGTGTGTGCCTATAGCCAAGGAGCCTAAAGTGGGTCTCATGTGTTTTTTAGGAGCTTAAGCCCAATACATTGTGAGTTAGAGTGGTGAAGGACAGAATTGCATTGGAGAAAGCTAGGAGATGTAGCAAACTTGCAATGAGGCGTCGTAAAACTCTTAATTGGCAGAGATTGAGAGAGGGGAAGCCAACCATAGGTGAGATCCGGGCATGTGAGAGATTTCAACAAGTTTAGTCATATTTTGGTAAATTGTCAATTGAGGCCAAAACTCATTTTAGACTTGCAGATAAACTTTTTGAAGTTATATTAGTTTAAAATATATTCAATAAACACTTTTTGAAAGTGTGAGAAAGTTGGTTGTCGAGTTTGAGAGAGATTCAAATTTGAACTTTGGTACATTGAATCTAGTCCCAGAATAGTAGGGTTTACATTTTGGAGGGAAAGCCAAGTGGCCAAATAGGGTTTGGACCTGTTATAAAAGGAGGAAACTTGTGGAGAGACACATCTTCTCTCTTTTCTCTCTCATTTCATCATTATACATGGTTTTCTTCAGGTTCTACTACTCATTAGTGCACTCTCATGATGATATCTTACAATCTTGTGTGTAGAATGCTCATATTCTGCTATTTTTGGTTCCACAGGTGTGGAATATAGTAGGGTACTGTAATTGTATGGACAACAACTATATTTTATGTTTTTTCTCATGTTTTATCAGTATCTCTTAGATTTTTCATCTCATTTTGTATGTAGATGCTGATTTTTTTACATTGGTAGGATTGTTGGTTTGCTCCTTATTGTAACCAAAGATCAGGGACATGGATTGGATCTTGAATGATTTGAAATCCTTCACATGTTATCAGACCTATTGTGTTTCAGTTTATGAGAGGATCAACCACATTTATCAAAGATTTGGAGGAGTTACCAATGCTAGAGCATGCTAGATTGATCTCCACTAAAAAATCAGCATTTTTGCATATGTAGATATGATCTTTTGTAGGTCAAAACTCAATATAGGGTTATATACTTGATCAATTCCAATTTCACACTTGGTTTACTGAATTTAGCTAATTTTTGGTGTTTTGTGATTTTGTCAAAACCCTAATTTTGATTGGATCTCTAGTTTGTGAGGTTACTGAACTTCATTTGAGTGTGTTTCAATCTTAGGAAGTGGCAAGAATCATTAGATTGAGAGAGCATTGCAGAAGGTTGGCTTGTTCAAGAATCATTGTTTTACACCGCAGAATATCTCTCGCAAATACACCCTAGTGCGCCAAGGCTATGACGTGCTGAAAAGAATGAACGCATTAGATGTGAATTACCTCAAGGAAAAGAAGTTGTAAGAAAAATGTCAACGTCTTTACGTGAAAAAATTGGCACGTTCATTTTATACAATTGCGGAAGAATGGGCATTTTGCAAATGAATGTTTGAAGAAACAAAGAAATGAAGGGTAGCAAGAAAATCAACTTTACTACTAATGATAAGGATCTAGGTGGTTGTCATTCTCTTTTGATGTGTTCTTCAAGTCCAATATCAAGTGAAGGTGACAAAGATTCATGGTGGATTGATCGTGGAGCTAGTTCACACGATTAGTCACAAGGAGTTCTTTACTTCTTTGGTCACTTATGATGGAGCCAAGAAAGCAATTCACATGGCCAATGGTGGTGAGTGTGTGATTGAAGGTATTGGTTCAATTCCTATTTGTCTCTCTACTATTAGGAAATCAAGAGTTGATGGTGTTCTTCACATTCCTTCACTTTAAAAGGATTTGCTAAGTGTTGGTCAAATGATAGAGAAAGGATACATGGTAAAGTTTGGTGGTGATGCTTGTTTTATTACAAAGGAAGAAATCTTGGTTGCTAGGGGCAATAGACAAGGTAGACTTTTCAAGCTTGATGCTTTTGTTATGGCTAACAAAAAGGATGGAATGGAAAAGGAGATTGGTCTCAACTTTCCAAAGTTTCCTTTTAGCATCAATAAGATTGGTGGATCTTATGCAAAGTCTAAAAACCTTCCTTATGCTAGATCTAGGTCAAGATCTAATATGCTTCTTGGAGATATTCATCTTTGTGCTAACTTGTCTAGCCTTGAGGATAATGATGGTGTTTCAATGGTTCCTCATGGCAAGTGCAAGCATGCAAAAGGTAAGGAAAGAGCTAACTTCATTAATGGAGGTGAAGGTTCTTCCTTGTAAAACATTGTTGTTAATGATTTCTTTGATCATATGGAAAAAGATGTTGCTAGGTGCATGCATGAAGGAGATGGTTCTTCTACATTCTTTTGTGATGAGTCCAAGAAGATCATTTTTCCAGCAAGTGGAGTCATGTCTTCATAAAGATAATAGATCAAATGGTTCTATCAAGAGACTTGGTGAGGGAGATAGTCACAAGTCAACAAGAAGAAAAGTATGTGAAGTGTTCAAAGTAGGTTGTACTTTGAATGATGTCATTGTGAATGATAGTGAGGAAGAATCATTATCATATGAGTCATTACCTAAAACATTGAGTAGAAGTTCTTGTTTGAAAAAAAAGAGTACTTCAATCATCCTTATGTTAAAGGTACTAATCATTTTTTTCATGGCTTCTAATGTATTTGAGGTTTCTACTTCTTATGATGTAATCATTTAGAAGGAGTCTTAGGAAGGAAAGAGCAATGGAAGATTGGTTCTTGGGAAGATCCAAGGCATGGATCTCACGTCTCTTCATCAACTCAAAGGATTCTATGATTGTGAATTGATCACTCATGATCGAGATGGCAAAAGGTTGGCTGGAGAAGACTATGTGGAGCAAATCGAGAGGCAATTTCTTCAAGGCAAGGGAGATCTCATTGGTGAGCCTATTGAGGTTTTTCATGGACTCAAGAGGGCTGGATTTATTAGGTTTGATACTCATCTTCACCTACTCTTCTTCGTGTTGGATGGAAAGTTTGGAATCTATCTTTTGATTTATGATATTGACATTGGTGACATTGTTTTCACTAACCTTTGTGGAAATTCGAGATCAAGCATTGATGAGATCTTGTTGGATCTAGATCATATGTTCTAGAGGGAGTATTTCCAGAGGTTCAGGTCTAAAGATATTCATACATTTGATATCTTTGATGTTGAAGAGAAAGGTAAGCAAGTTGAAGCGACTCACTTTGCTTTACTCACATGTTTTGGAAAATCTTCTTGTGTAGATGATGCTATGCAAGTGGATATTGGTTCTCATGGTTTTCATGCTGGAAAAGCAAGTAATGGATCTGAAAAAAAAAAATTGTTCAATGACTTTGATGGTCAAGAGGAAGATCAAGAGGTTGGTCTCAAACGGCTTCAACAACACAAAAGGAAAGGTGGCAATTTGGAGCTAGTCAATAGCATCAAAGGAATGTTATTTGGCAAAGATGTTTTGGATCTATTTTTGTAGGAGTTTTTAAACTCAAGTAAGGTAAAAGTAGGAGCAAGAAAGTGTTGTTCATGTTTACTTTACTTGTTTTATCTCATGTTTGAGTTATTTCATGTGAATGTGTGCAAATTGTCAAGATATGGAAAAACTAGCTACATTGTCTTGGAATATCTTATTATTGGAGTTGTACTAGCAATCTTGTCTGGTTTTGTTGATGGAAATGAAGATATTGGAGGTTCATTATGTCACTCATTCATGGCCAAGTCATCAAGTGTTGATGATATCTTGTGGCAAGATGGAGATGGAGGCTCATTCATGGAGTTTTATGGTGGAGACATATCAAGAAAGGACAAACTTGGAAGAGACAAGCAAGCAAATGGTCATCACTCACATTTATGGTTTGGTTTCTGTAATTTTCCAGAGAGTTTAAAGTTTGAAACATGGAGGAATCATTTCATTTACATTCTATTTGGTTCTTCATGTTCTAGTTACATCTTGATGTGTAAAATTGATGTAAGAAATAGTGAAGCATCCAATTTGGACACTATTCTCTATATCAATTATGAAAGATACTTTAGAACATTAGAAAGGAGGTCTATACTTAGGATGGAGATCATTCTAAAGTTTGATCAAAGTAGTATGGTTAAAACTATGCCAAACTAGCTGGAGGGAGTGTGAGAGATTTCAACAAGTTTAGTCATATTTTGGTAATTGTCAATTGAGGCCAAAAGTCATTTTAGACTTGGAGATAAACTTTTTGAAGTTATATTAATTTAAAATACATTCAATAAACACTTTTTGAAAGTGTGGGAAAGTTGGTAATCGAGTTTGAGAGAGATTCAAATTTGAACTTTGGGTACATTGAATCTAGTCCCAAAATAGTAGGGTTTACATTTTGGAGGGAAAGCCAAGTGGCCAAATAGGGTTTGGACCTGCTATAAAAGATGGAAACTCATGGAGAGACACATCTTCTCTCTTTTCTCTCTCATTTCATATTTATACATGGTTCTCTTTGGGTTCTACTACTCATGGTTTCCTTTTCTCTCTCATTTCATCATTATACATGGTTCTCTTTGGGTTCTACTACTCATTGGTGCACTCTCATGATGATATCTTGCAATCTTGTGTGTTAATTGTTGCTAATCTTCCAAACAAGTTTTGGAAAAAAGTAATCTCAACAGCTTGTCTATTTTTGGTTCCACACGTGTGAAATATAGTAGGGTACTGTAATTGTACGGACAATAACTATATTTTATGTTTTGGTTCATGTTTGATCAGTATCTCTTAGAGTTTGCATCTCATTTTGTATGTAGATGCTGATTTTTCTACATTGGCAGGATTGTTGGTTTGCTCCTTATTGTAACCAAAGATCAAGGACATGGATTGGACCTTGAATAATCTGAAATCCTTCACATTATGAAGTATTGTGCCAATGGATATGGTGGAATAGCATGGGCTTCTAGTTAACTTATTTGGAAGTTAGAACCTACCAAGGTCAGGGACGCTTGGAGCAACATCTCAAGGTGAGAATTGACAATGGTATTGTTAGATTTGGTGGTTGTGGTTGTTTCACATGCATTTTCAAGGGAGAAAATGTTGCATTTGAGATGACATTTATGGTAGCTTGAAGATGGCAATGCAATGGTGGTAGTCACATGGTGAACGATGTCAGTGGTATGGTCAGTGTAGTGAGCCAAAGAGGAAAGTCATGAAGCAAATCTAGCAACTTGGCTATGTTTTTGAAGGGACGAAGATGCAGAGAGGGCGTGCAACCAACTATTCATGAAGGTGAGCTAGCAAGGAGATTACTAGAATTTGTAGTGTTGAGCTTGCACAGTGAAATTTGTGATAAGATTGGAGGTGACAAGCTATTACTACTTTGTAATTGTCGAGGAGCTCATGCTTTAGATACTTATGGGTAAGTAAAAAGCATGAATGAATAATGGTTAAGTAACTAGAGATTTGTCCAAATGATGGAGATCATGTCTTATGCTTTGGATCTACCTCATTTACTAGTCATTTCAAGTCGAAGTGCTATATTGTAGTGTAGATTGAGCTTGCATGGTCTAGTATTGGAATGGAAAGGTCGTTTGGATGTAGCCAAAGAAGATCTCACACATGGGTATTTTCAGGAGGAAACATTTGGAGATTGTTTCAAAATTATATTTGGACATGGACAGGTAGAATACAAGAAGAGACACATATAAGACAGGTGGACATGGTCAATATCTTAAGTTACTCTTTGACTCTAATTGTGTGGTTCATTGATCAAGTTAGATTTGGCTATTTCAAGCAATGGAAAGTTGAATCTGCTAGATATAGAAAAGGTAAACCATTTGGGGTTTATGCTCATTCACTCTATAAGTCCTTGGTAGGCTTTAATGCTTGAAGCATGGTGAATGAATGTGAGTCAAATTTCAGTGATGAGGCTAGATGTCATTGCAAAGCTACAAATAGCATGTACTTTGTGGAAAACATGACTTTTTGTAAGCGACAAAGTTTTTTCTGAAGGTTGCTACCATGGTGCAGTCCCCAATGCTTGGGATGCAGGTCAGGAATGATCCACGCTGCTTGAATGTAGGATGCCGATATTTTTTTGAGGAAAGTGGTGAATCAGACATGTTTCCTATAGCAATGAGAAAGGTAAAGTACCTTGGAAGTCAACTCTAGAATGAAAAATTGATGGTGTTGATGCATTAGGGTGAAGCATTGTGGAGGCATTATGGTTGTTGAAGACCTATTACAGATGGTTGGATTGTGAATGGTGTCAGAAATAGGTGAGTAATGGAATAGTGGAAGCTTCCTACTTCCAATGGATGACTACGCCTATCAATATTGAACAAAACAATAGTGATGGAAATCACGTCCAATCTTTAGTAACTAACCTTGAAATCGCTAGAAACTAAGTGATTACGTAGCCAAACATAAAGCATTGAATTCTTAGACAATTTCTATCAGTTACAAAAATATTACAGAGATGCATACATTCTAACACATACTAAATGCAAAGAAGTTTGATTGATTCAGTAAGAAAACAAATCAGATGCAAATGAGTGCAAGTAATAGTGGATCGAAGCCGCACACTCTAAGTTATCTCTGAGTAACTGAGAATAAGTCTGAAATAAGCAACTATGTTAATAAGCAATAGTGCAATAACAACTCTAAAATAAACTCTAAAGACTGAGCTAGAATGCTCAAGAGAGTTCAAGCTTGAAAGCTTGATAGAGAGCTAACTACAATACTTTCTAGTCGCCAACAATCTGCTTGATAAGAGCGCATGAAGCGTCGTGTGATAACACTCAACTCCTTTACAATTCACAACACACTAATGAGATGTATGAATTGAAGAAACAAAACATTTCTGTTTCCAAAGCTTTGCTAGCTTTCAGCCCTTAGTTTGACAAAAAGACACGAAGCGAAAATGTTCCCGAACATTCTGACAAAAAAACACGAAGCGAAAATGTTCGCGAACATCCTGACAAAAAGACACGAACACGAAATGTTCGCGAAAGAAAAGTGTTCGTGATACAACATGAGAAAGTCAGACGACGCGAAAGTCAAAACGACTCAAAGCGATACAAAAAATCTTTGCGGCACTTTTTGACCTTCACGCTTCAAAAGATCAGAAAGATCATGCAAGTACCATGAAGTACAAAAACCCTGATATGATATGATGAGATCAGTGGAAGAGCGTTAGGACGTGCATAACCCACCTCTCTTGTAATACATGATTAGTTATAGATTGTTTAGTCTATCTAATCAGATATCCTACTCTGAATGTATGCAATTACTAGATGTATAAAATACATACAGTAGCAGATAGAAAATATACAGAATAGAAGTCTGCCTATGCGCAAGACAATTTTGTAAGCAGGATCTACAAAGATCCAAGAAGTTCGCTAGTAAGCGAGACGCTACTCGTCTACATAAATGAACTATTATTCGAGACGGTCTATAGTTTTACACGCACACATTTGAAGCAGAGCAAAACTCGACTCGACACACTCGACAATATTCGAGTTCGAGCCTCACAGTCAACTGGTCAACTTGACTTGACTCGACACTTTCGATATTGGACACTTTCGACAGTCGAATGGTACCACTCAAAATGGAGCTCTTCCTCTACTAAATCCAATACGAACTACGTCATCATTTGAACATGATGTTATGCAGTGACTGCTTAGTTTCACATCTGCTTATTGTATAGATCTAAGTAATCCTCTTCATTTTATAATTCAATCTAAGTAATCCTCTTAAATCTATAATTCAATTCAATCTTTTATAATTTTCATTGTTTTTTTTGTTTGGTGATTGTCGAGTTCGATTCACCACCCAACATGGTGGTTTCCAAACTAGGTTTGTGACTTTTGCAAACAAGGTGGTATCAGAGCGGGTTCGAATTATCAATAGAATTCATCACTATTACCATCATTAGACAACTTCCACATGGCTAAAAGCATGGTTTTGGTTTGGTGGTACAACATGGACTGTCAAGGGCACTTCCTTTTTTGGGTAGAAATGCATTTATGTTTTTTACTGGAGGAGAGAGAGTAGGCCCGCCACTTACCCCCAATACTCCAAGAGGGTAGTCCCATCATTACTAGGCCATTCATTGCATTAACTCATGGGTAGCATCTATCAAGCTCCCTCCCAAATCCCCAAAAGTGAAATGTACAGTTAAAAAAACACAGTTTAAACACCCGACCGGATCAATCACCACAACACAACGTCAAGTGCAACAGGACAAGACAACAAAATTGCTCTCCACAGACTGTATATTCAACTGATAAGTAAGTACAAAGATAAGTTGCTTAAAAGCACTCAAAGGGCTCGTAAAAGAAAGATGGCCCGATAACTCTAGAACTAAGCACACATGGTGCTGTCGAAATAAGAAAGCACTGTATAAGTCGATCATTGCTATTTTAACTCTCTCCCTCAATGATCAACGTCTCTCTTTATTTTAGAGTTTACTCTATTCATGAAACATACCTCCATGATAGTATTACAAGTAAAGGCTTTTTACATAACCAGATCTAAGCCAAGTTTGGCTCTAAAAGTTTCAAACTTTTCTTTACTTAAAGCCTTTGTAAATATATCAGCAACTTGTAATAACGTAGAACAATGTACAATACTTATATCTTTAGATTGTAACTTCTCACGCACAAAGTGATATTTCACCTCAATATGTTTTGTCCTTGCGTGAAAGATAGGATTCTTAGCCAATTGTATTCCACTTTGACTATCACAAAAAATAACAGTAGGATTTACATGCTTCATGCCAATTTCACATAACAACTTACGTAGCCAAACAGCTTCTTGGGTAGCAGAACTCAACGCTTTATATTCAGCTTTTGTAGAAGAAAGAGAAATAGTATCTTGCTTCTTGCTAGACCATGAAAAACAATCGCTACCAAAATCAAAGGCATAACATGTTGTTGACTTTCTATCATCTATATTTCCTGCCCAATCAGCGTCAACATAACCTTGCAACTTAGGTAAAATAGTTTGTCTTTTGTAGATTAGGACAAGGTTAGGTGTACCTTTTACATAACTCAAAATCCTATTTGCAGCTTTCCAATGGTCCATAGTGGGTGATGACATGAATTGGCTAATCAAACTTACAGCATAGTAGATATCAGGACGTGTAGTCGTAAGATATATCAAATTCCCAATTAGCTGACGAAATAGAGTAGCGTCAACATATGCACTATCATCAATACGAGATAATTTCTTACCAGCTTCGCAAGGGGTGATGGAAGGTTTGCACTGTGTCATGTGAAATCTCTCCAATATCTTGCCCACATACTTGTTTTGACATAACCTGATATCACTGCCAGTTTGCCATACTTCGACACCCAAGCAATAGTGCATAAGATCTAAATCTGTCATCTCAAACTGCTTGCATAAGTTGGCTTTGATAGAACGTGTGAGGTTCTCATCATTGCCCGTGATAATGATATCATCAACGTAAAGTACAATCAAGGCAATGTTGTCATCATTTATAATAACATAAAGGTTTGGATCTGCATTTGTTCTTACAAACCCATGAAAAAGAAAGTAACTGTCAATGCGTCCAGACCATGCGCGTGGCGCTTGCTTAAGGCCATAAAGTGCTTTGTGTAGTTTACATACCGTCTGTTCTTGCCCTTTTGCCATGAAGCCCTGCGGTTGGACCATGTAAACTTCTTCCTCTAAGTCACCATTCCAAAATTTTGACTTCACATCCATTTGATGGATCTTCCACCCAAAATGAGATGCTAAGGCAATGATAAGACGTAGCGTAGTCCCCTTAGCCACTGGAGCAAATGTCTCTTCATAGTCAATTCCTTTGCTTTGCTCATAACCCTTCACTACTAGGCGTGCCTTATACTTTGCTATAGTGCCATATGCATGAAACTTTGTTCTAAACACCCATTTGTTGTCAATGGGTTTCTTTCCAAGTGGTAGATCAACCAACTCCCATGTATCATGCCTGTGGATGGATTCTATCTCCTCTTCCATTGCCCTTTGCCACTCTTTGTGATCTTTTGCCTCATCAAAGGTTGATGGCTCTCGACACTTCAAAATGTCAGTCATTAGGGCATAGTTTACATGATAATGATCGGGAGACTTCCTTTCTCACGTTGATCTTCTCACTTCACCTTGTGTGGTAGATCATGGTTGATTTAGCTTTGCGTCCTTCATGATCTTTTCATACCATTTTGATATTTTAGATTCAGGTGATATACTACGTGGAGAGTATGTATCCCAAGGAATGTCTAAGTAATGTCTCTTACTTCCAACCGGTTTCTCCTTTATTGCTCCTATTGGCAAGTACCTCCCCCTAGGCTCTTGAATAGGTGGTGTCCTTTCATACTCGCCCTCTCGACTCTCATCTTCACGTGCAATATCTTGTGGAGCATCTTCTTCATCTTCTTCCTCCAAAATTGTGGGAAGTCTTTTGATGCTTTCACCCTTGCATGGTCTTCATCTTCATACCTATGCGTTTCATCAAAGATCACATCTTTGCTAATGTGAATCATGTTCATTACATGATCAAAACACCTGTAAGCTTTCGTCCTCTCATCATAACCGACGAAGATACACTTGATTGCTTTGGCATCAAGTTTCTTTCGCTCCTCCTTTGGCACATGTACATAGGCCTTACATCCAATGACACGAAACTTGTCGAGTTTTGGCTTTATTCCAGTAAATGCTTCTTCAGGAGTCACATTTGGAACCACAAGTGTAGGGCTCCTATTTTGCAAGAACGTTGTCGCACTGCACGCTTCCGACCAAAGTGAATCAGTCAAGCCCATTTGCTTCATCATGGAGCATGCACTCTCCATAATAGCCCTATTTTTTCTTTCAGCTACACCATTACTATGCGGCATGTGTGACTGTGTGAATCGTCTTTTGATGCCGTGTTCCTTGCAAAAGTCCTCAAAATCATCAGATTTGTATTCACCCCCTCTATCAGATCTTAGCACTTTGATGCGTGCATCCAGTTGGTTCTCTACCAAAGTCTTGAACTCCTTGAAGCGAGTAAAAACATCAGATTTCTTCTTTAAGAAATAAAACCATGTCCTCCTAGAGTAATCATCTATGAAAGTCATAAAATAATATGCTTTCCCCAACGACATGGTCTTCATTGGGCCACACAGGTCGTTGTGAATAAGTTTCAGCTGTTTCTTAGCTCTTGCAGCTCCACATTTCTTGAATGTCTCCCTGTGATGCTTTCCCATGATGCATCCTTCACATATTGCATGATGATCATCCTGCAATGCCGGTAACCCTATTACCATCTTCAGCTTCGCCATCAATCTCAAGCTCCCATAGTTCAAATGACCAAGTCTTATGTGCCACAACTCAGATTGAGATGTTGTTGAGATAGCCAAACCATATTCTCTTGGTCTTGCAGCATCCAATTTATAAAGGCCACAATTACTATCTCTATAACCCTTCGCCACCACTTTATGGTTGTGGTTCATATCCCTCATAAGGCATCCATCCTTGACAAATTCAACCTTCAGATGTTGATTTGTCATTACACCAACAGAAAGCAAACTCTTTTTGAGTCCAGGAACATCAAGCACATTAGGGATGTTCTTGATTTTACCATCATAAAATTGCACAAGTACATTGCCCACACCCTGTATTTGGCATTCCTCTCCATTGGCTTGAGTGACCTTATCCCCATCATGGATTGGTGAGAATTTTGCAAACCAATCATGTTTCCCGGTCATATGCCTCGTGACACCTGAATCTATGAACCATCTGGCACCATCATCAACTTGGGATGCCAATGCCGATGATAAGACACTTGTCTCATCATCTTCTCCATTATCTTCGACAATGTTGCCTTGTTGAGTTACTTTTCCCGTCTTTATGTCCGCTTTCTTTTTGTAACACTCGTGTGCCCAATGACCCGGTTTGTGGCAAAAGTAACATTTGCCTTTCTTCTTCTTTTTCCCTTTTGATGACGACTCTCCCTCGTCGTCATCATCCTTGGATTTCTTAGGAATCCTTTTCCATCCTTTCTGCTTGCCTTTGGCAAGCAAGGCTTGATCCTCCTGTGGGGTTTGCCTTGACTTCACCACTTCACGATGCTGCTCTTCTTGCAACATGATTCCGTGGAAGTCTTCAAAAGTAGGCAATCTCTCCCTCGAAGCAATGCTGCTCACAAACATCTGTAGCTCATTGTGGTATGTACCAATTCAACGTCCCTAATTGGTTCTCCAATTGCCACAAGTTGATCTCTTAGCTCCTTTATCCTTGTGAAGAAAGATCCCACTGATTCACTTTCTTCCATCCTTACTGCGTTCAATCTCGACTTCGAGAACATGGCCCGAGTTGGATTGCAAGTTTGAAATTGCCTTCTAAGATCTTCCCAAGCTCCCCTAGCCGTCGTGGCATCACTTATATGAGTGATTACATGGTCTTTCACTGAAAGATTGATTAAGGACAATGCTCTATGTGCCTTTTTATCAAAGGCCCTCATATCACCAGAAGTGGTATTTGGTTGGATTTCAATACCTACCACAATCTCCCATAACTCTTTCTCCATCAAAATGCTCTTCATTTTGAATTTTCAGATGTTGTAGTTAGAAGCCCCATCAAGTTTGCTTGCATCGCCCAAAATTGCCTCATTGATGTTTGCCATCTCCAAACTGCTTGGAACTCCACCTGTAAGCTATAAAGTGTATGCCGAAGCCAACCGTGATGTCAAAAATGAAAAATAATGACCTGCAATTTTTGGCTTACCAGGCCACCCGCCGCTCTTTCGCCAAATTGAAAGCCAAACTAGCGTCGCTTTCCAAAATGCTTCTCGTCACCAACTCCCAGCTACCTGCCCAGTGGAATGGTGAAATCACTTCTGGCACGCTTCGAACACTTTCTCCACAACAATCACTCTGTTTTGGTGTACCGTACTTGCAGGTACAGTCAGGGTGCCCTTTGTTTGGAGGGTATAGCCTTTCGTTTGGCCAAAATAGGCTAAAGGAGGTGAAAATAAGGGCAATTTGGGTTTTTGAACTGTTTCTTCAGTATGAAGAAACTTCACTTTTCACAAACTTGGGACCCAGCAATTAATTCAATTTGAAGATTTTTAATGAAGTTGCAATGCACTTTGCACTTCAGACCCCTTCTTATGAAGTTTAAGTTGAAATCCAACAGATCCAATGGTCACCTAATCTGACTGCCTAGATCATTTCTTGGCCAGTCAACTTTAACCATTGATCACAATAGTTCCAGATCCAACGGTCATGATCATTTCAGTGCAACAAGTTCTCTTCTTGAGAGAATGCCTTCCGCACGCTACAGAATAGTGCGGTTGACTGCGTATCCAGTCTCGTGACCTCCCTCACGCCATCTCTGAGCTTCTTCACGCTGATTTCCAGCGATGGCCGCCCTGCTGATCACTCTTTCTCTTCCAATGCTCCACGGCCGCCCACAACTTCTTACAGGCTGATTCTCCTTACTAGGGCGCCCTTCTCTAGCTCTTCACAGCCACAAAAACATATTTGTATTGAGAGAAAAGAGTTTTTTCCCTTCTTGAAACCCTAGCTGTCAAAGAAGATGTTTTTGAACTTTATCTGATCTTCTTGAGAATCTATCTAAGTAGCTGCCTATCTCTCTGAGGTCGCCCTACAACAAGCAATATTCTGCTCCAAACCGCCCTTCAAACGGTGTTCGATTGGATTCAAACCAATCACAAACGCCAAGCAAACCTCCGGAAGAATTTCCAGCTTCACTTTTTGCTTGCCCTCTGATTCAGCTGACAATCCCCTGCCTCTGAATCTTCTTACAGTTTTTAGCTATTCCACGAATCTCCACAGACTCGGTTTTGTGCTTCCTAGCCAACAAACCGTCGTGAATTCGCAGCTCTCTGTTCTTGTCCGGTGATTCAAGCCACCAAGGGGCTATGATACCAAGTTAAAAAAACACAGTTTAAACACCCGACCGGATCAATCACCACAGCACAACGTCAAGTGCAACAGGACAAGACAACAAGATCGCTCTCCACAGACTATATATTCAACTGATAAGTAAGTACAAAGATAAGTTGCTTAAAAGCACTCAAAGGGCTCGTAAAACTCTAGAACTAAGCACATGTGGTGTCGTCGAAATAAGAATGCTTTTAGCCACATGTGGAAGTTCAAGATGAGGATGATATTTATTGAAAAAGAACTATGGGGATACGTAAATGGTTTGATAGCCAAACTCACATGGGAAGCAAAAGATGGCAAAGCATTAGCCATCATATCTCTAAATCACAAATAGCTCATGTAGCTAATTGTTCCACTCCCAAAGAAGCTTGGGACATTCTTACTTGTTTGTACAAAACTATAGATGTCATGACTCGTCTCTTTATGAGAAAGAAATTTGTATCACTTAAGATGAGTGCAGGAACTTTAGTCAGCGACCATCTGAATGATTTGAAACAACTACTTAATCAGCTAGCTACAATAGGTTTGCCAGTGTCGATGCTAATATGTCTCTTCTCTCTAGTCTTTCTCTCTCTTATGACAATCTAGAGCAATACTCCTGAGTTGTCTCTATAGAGGCTGACAACAAGTTAGTACAAGAAGAAGTAAGAACGAAAAGCTTATCTCATCAAGTACCAAGACAATTACCTTGTATTCAAATAAGAAACAGTCCCAGAGAAAGAAGAATTCGAAGGACAAGAAGACAAAACTTGACCAAATTAATTTGAACCAGCAACAACAACATGTTTGATAGCAACAAAAGCCAAAAACCAAAATCTTATGGATTGTTGAGTTCTCAAACACAACAAAGCAAAAAAAAAAAAGATGCATCATCAACATAAAAGAAATTTTGATTCTTCCAAAAAATCCCACCAACGATGTTGATGGTATAAGATCAATGAAATACAGAGACCCAACAATGGTATCTTGATTCAGGAGGCTTCTCAACATATGATGCCATGCAAGTTCCTTTTCTAACAACTCACATTATCATATTCAAAGTATATCTACTTCGGTGACTCATGTCCCACAAGATCAAAGGCCAAGGATCTATTTGCTTTTAATTTCAAGATGGTATTTCTAGAGTACTTGATGGTGTACTTTATGTACCCAAATTAACAAAAAATTTATTGTCTATCAGCAAGATCATAGATCAAGGCTATAGAGCTTTGTTTAATTCTAGACAATGTACCACCTTGGATGAAGATTCTAATGAAATCCTCTCTACAAACAAAGAAAGTAATTTGTATATCTTGAGTCATGATTATGCACTTGCTACGAATGTGAGTAATTCAAATGCCCAATTATAGCATCAAAGATTAGAACACTTAAACATGAACAATCTTGTACATGCATCACAATAGTATGGTTAAAGATTTGAGCTTAAATGTTGCCTCCACAGACACTCGAACTTTCTGTGAGATGTGCTTACTAGGTAAACAGCCTAGATCAGATTCCTAAAGTGACAAGCCAATATAGCTAAATCCATTCGTGAATTGATACACACACCCTCTATGTGGCCCTATGCACACACCCTCTCTAGATTTTGCATTATATTTTATCACTTTTATCGATGATTATTTGAGATTCACCATAACTATGTTCATCAAAAACAAGTTTGAGGCATTCAACTACTTTAGAGAATTCAAGCAATTTGTTGAGACATAGACTGATAAGAAAGCTCAAGAACCTAAGCACAAATTGTGGGGGAGAATATGTAAAATCCATTGAGGTATTTTAGTTCACTATCTCTTTCTTCCTTTAGATTTTGACTCAATGTCTTGATTGCATTGCAAAGCCCTTAGCAAAATGATTCATGTAGTTGTTGATAGTATACATTATACCATGCCAAACTATTTTTTAGATGGTATAACTTTTAGGAAGATGATGATCTTGCAAAGCATTAGAGGAGTTTCTAATATTAAAAAGACTCCTTAAGGATTGCCATGTAGGCTACCCAAGTTTACAACTCAAACATCCAAATATAATAAAGCTAAAAAGGAGATCGTGCAAATTTTTTTCAATCAATGTTGTATAAATTTATAACAAAAAAATTAAACCTCTAGTTCACACACACACACACACACATTTACCATTTTTTTCACCTTTTATTGTGCTAATGGTCATATGGTTAGAAGACTAACTTTATGTTATCCATGATGACAACAAAACTGTGCAAAAAAGGAAGGCAACTAGATGGCAATGAATATATTGATTTGAAGGGCAAAAGGAAAAAAATGATGAAGTTTTAAATAGTTAGGGTATTATATCCTATGGCAAGAAAGGAAATGTTGGGTGATCGTATTGCCGGAACTCATATTTTGAACTTATGCATCGAATGGCTTCAAGTAAAGTATAAAAATCTGAAACTCATAAATTGACATCTTATGACGACTTATGGATCAGTAAAGCTGCTTTTTGCAGTAAATAGTCTCACAAATGTCTATATGACGTTTTTTTAACTTTTTCACAACCATGGCAAGAGTCATTTGTTAATAAAGTTACTATGGAATGACTTATTTCGAAAATACTTTGATTCATGACTAAGCAGTACTTTACTTCAATTTGTGTACTTGCTTTCTTTACCTCATGTTAATGAGGCTATTAAGGTTTCCTTGGTTCTTTCTCTAGTCTAAGTCTTGTCTATTCTCGTTTAACTTTTAACTTTTTATTTTTTAGTCTTCATCTTGTTAAGTAGGTTGACTTTGGTATGATTTTGAGTCTGTTGTTCGGTGTTTTTTGCTAGTGAGCTTCTTTATTTTTCTTATTCCGTTTGGGTATTTTTTTTGCGGTCATTTTTTCTTTTTTGATGCTTGTTGTGATCTTTGTGCTTGTCGGTTCTGTTTTTGGGTTTTTTTGTTGTTGTATGTTGTCGCTTGGGTGGTTTTTTAGATGGCTTGAGGTCTTGTATTCTATTTTTTGGGTTGGTTGTGGCTTAGGTGGTCTGTGATTGGTAGATGGCCTCCCTCGTTTTTCTCTCCTCTCTCTTTTAGTGGGCTTGGCGCTCTTTCCTCGCTATTTTTTCTCCCTTCTTCACGTTGTTTTATGCTCCTTCGCTGTTGGTTTGGTTCTTTGCTGCATTTGGTGGTCTGTCCCTTGGAGATGGATGTGCTTGGCGGGGTCTTGGAGGCTTTTTCGTGGCGGTCTGCTTCTGGTTTGCTGGTTTCTGGCGCTTTGTGCAGCGCCGGTGGTCTGCTTCACCTATATTTTGCTCTCCTCCTCTTTGCTTCTGGTATTCTTGCAGTGTTGCTTGTTCCCGTTTCTGCTTCTGTGGTAATGTGGGGTGCTGCTGTTTTTTATGGCTTTGCCTAAGGTATGTTCCTTATGCTTGTGTAGGTTTTTGTTGCTTGTTGGGCTTCTCATGCCTTGGTGTATGTGGATGCCTTGTCTGTTGCTTTGTTGGTGGTTCTCTGTTGCTTTTTTGGTTTGCCTTTGCCCTCTAGTTTTCGGTTGGGTGCTGGTTTTTTAGTGTTTTTCTAGTTTATGGTTGTTGCTCGGTTGCTCTTTGCTTGATGTTTTGTGTTTTGCTTTCTATGTTTGCTTTTGGGTTTCTCGGTGGTTGGTGGTTGTGTTCTCTTTGTTCTGTTTGTGCTTTTATGGCTTGTTTTTTGTGGGTTTGCTGGGCTGGTTCCTTGTTTCATTTAGTCTTTTCCTTGGCTTTGCTGGTTTTTTTATGTTTTCCTCGTTGGTGTTTGGTTGTTTTTGGCTTTGGTTTGTTACTTTTTAGGCTTCTTTGGGTGTTTTGATTGTTCTTGGTGTGATTTTTGTTTTTGGTTCAATGGTGTTGTGTTTTTTGGTTGTTGTGTCTCTTAGTTCCCTTTCCTTTCTTGTGCTTAAGTCTTTTCGTTTTTTATCTGTCTCTCTTTTTAGTTACTGACGTTTGTGGATTTGTTGATCTTTTGACTTTCAGATGGTCTGGTGTCTGTCTGTTTTGTCGTTGGTTAGTGTATTCTGGTATGGTGTCTTTTTTATGTCTTTCTGGTTCTGTAGGTTAGGGGGTGGGTTCTTTGTGTTTCTTTAATTTGGTTTTGCTCCTCTCCTTAAGTTTACATTTTAATTTTCTTGTGTTGCTTTTTTTTATACTGACTTGATTCTTGGGAAATTATATAGGTCTTCTATACTGGTACTGTGTCTGAGACAGGCCTCTCCTTTATTTTTTAGTCGTTAGTTATAAGTAAACATTGTACTGTTCGGATTCTCTGTGAAAGGCTGGACTTATGTACAGTTTTCGTATATGGTGCAAGTCATAAGTCTATTTAACTTGAGGGGCTGGTGTCTTTTTGCATCAGTAAATATGATTTATATTCTCCCATAATACATCTGCACTAGTATCAGTTATTCATGTACTGATAGGATACTATGTGAAAAAATGAACTTATAAACAATTTCTGTACATGTTCCAGATTATATGACTATTTTACTTTCATATGATCATGAGTCATACAATTTTTAGGAGTAGATGTAACTTATGGGATGATTGCTTGCAGTATTTGTATAAGTGATTTTTTCCACTCCTAAAAAACAATGAGTATCAATTAAAAAAATTGTACTGTTAGGATAAAGGAAAAAAATATGGGCTTGGTGTACATTTATGTATATCTGTATCAGGTCGTATGTCTATTGAAACAGTCATATTGGCATGAGACATACGTTAATGACATGTAAAAAGGTTTGATAATTGTTTTTTGCTATGACAAAGTACTTCTTATTGTAGCTACTCCGGTGAAATTCTGTAGTGGCATGGATAACAACTGATGGTATGCATTGATGCCTGTAGTTCCCATGCTTCGTCCGAGAACGTTACACGCATCTCTGCATCAGCTATTCTTGCCACTAATAGCAAGTCCTACTGCAGCGTAGGCACAAACAAAACATCTTCGAGTCGTCTATCTCTACCGTTTGTGTTTGTGAAAAATGCAAAAATAAGCTTGGTAGAGGCCAAAAATCTTGTATATAGATAAACACACATGTGTGGAGCCTGTTCCCACGTGTGAAAATAGTGTACTTGTCATGTACCATAATCATATAGGTTGTACATATGATTTAATTCAAGTTCTAGTGGCTAAAAAGGCCAAAAACTAGTTTTCTAGACATATGACACATGGCATCAATCTATTGATTGCATGAGCCACATCCTTTGGTTAGGTGTCATATCCCATGTGTAGAGGACAGCTCACATGTGTGGAATAAGCTGAAGTAGGCAAATTTTGACTTCTAGAAGATTTCCAAGTAGATCTCCATATAGAAGGAAAATGGACCAAAAGTGCTCAAAATAGAAGGTTTTGTCCAAGTGTCAGTTTTGCATGATGAATCATCATATGACAAAGCACCTTCACACATGTGGGATCATAGGGATGATCAGTACCATGATCTCTCACTTATTGTATATATAGAGCCACATTTGGCCATAATCATTGTGAGACACCAATCTTGGTTTTGGAAGCAATTTTGAGTGATTCCCTCCATTTGTCTACATTTGTTTTGATTGTTTTAAGGTTCTATCAATGTGTAGTTGATTTTCAAGTTGGAGTCCGTACCCTGACAGGGTTTCACACGTGTGAAACCAGCAAGTACATTTACCTTCAATAAATGATTGTTCTTGTTTGGATTTTATGTCTAGAACTGATCTAGATTGATCTTAATCTTATGTAGATTAATAGATCAAGTAAATCTAACATCCAATCCCTCTTGAGGATCAGATTAGGATCCACTCTTGGTCCTTTTTGTACTTTTTTGCATAGTGTTGAGCCACAGTAAACCAATAGCATTCACTTGATGCATTGATCTATCTCCAAGAACGATAAATCTTGATGGATTTGCACTTCAAAAATCGGACATGATCCATCTTAATGTGACAAAGTGCGAGGTAGCTCCTGAATCAAGAATTACCTCTTGTGTGTCAGGTGTTGATACTGCACAGATGTAGGCGGTCGAATTTCTGTGATTCGATCTTTCTTCGCCCATCTTTGAGCTCTCTAGATCCTCGACATAGGACAAACTATTGTTGTTCTCCTGTCTGCTTTGAGTTGATTTGTTTCTTGGGTTCTAGCAGTAGTCCATGGCTACATGACCCTTCTTGTGACAGTGGATATACTCAATTTTTGGATTAAGCCAACATGAATCGACAGTATGTCCTTCGCATTTGCATCTCACGCATGTCTTCTTGTCTTCACTCTGCTGTTTCGACCTTCCTTTGTTCTTCCATTTGCCTTTGCTGGCTCCTTCTGCTTGCCGATCTCGATCCTGTTGACTCCCTCTTAGGCTTGAATTGCTTCTTTGCTTTCTCCTTGTTGCTATAGAGGGCTTGGTCAAAAGCATCCTTGTGATCAAGGTGCTCTCGAGCTTCAACTTCTTCTCGAATCTCGACAACAGCCTTTTCGAGTGTCATTGTAGGATCTTTTGCTAGCAGTGTTATGGTTGTCTGGAAGGATCTTGGTAAAGCTCTCAACTGATAAGTGAGCTGCTTCTTTGCAGACAATGCATTTTCTGTTCCAAAATTGTGTAGTGAAAGGAAAAGATCATTCATCTTCCTAATAAAGGAAGTGAGGTCTTTACCATCCCACTGCAGATTTGGCAGCTGATCTTTGAGCAGCATGATCTGACTGTGTGATTTCGTCTGAAATCTTGTGAGTAATGTATCCCACATCTCTTTTGCTTTAGAGATTGTAGCCAGGTCAAGAGCTAGGCTATCTTCGATGGATGAAGAAAACACGGCTACTGCCTTGTCATTCTTCTCCCTCCATTCGCGTAGCTCCTTGCCTGTAGTTGTAGGCATCTCCTCGGTTCCATCTACCTAGGGGAATAATCCTTCTCCCTTTAGTTGTAGGCAAGGTCTTAACCTTCCATGCTAGGAAGTTAGATCCTGATGAATCGAGGATTGTACATATCTTGGATTGTATGCTGCTTATTGAAGCCATTGTTGTAAATTGTGTTCTCACCTGTTGATGGTTCTTTGTTTGAATGCTTAGCCTCTTGGATCTGATAGCTTTGCGGCTATGTCAGACTATGACAGGGTGGCTCTGATACCACTGATGCGAAATCGTTGGTTGGTCACAGATTACAAATATCAATCAGGCTCTGTAATGAAACAAAACAAAACGAAACGAAGCAAAATTGGACGAACGAAGCGAAGCGAGACAAAACTTGAATGAGCTCTGATATTGACATTGCTAAAGCAAAAAAAAATTAATCACGAATGAAATGAATTCGGATGGATTTCAGATATGATTGCTGGTCACTGCCTACTATATCATTCCTACAATCCTCCAGAAAGTAGACAAACACTACTGATCTATGTTACGGATTAATACAACATTCAGCAAAAATTGAATTAGTGTGCGAAATAGATAAAACAAGTGAATGAGATACAGAGCGATAGCAGGTAGTGATTCATTCAAGATCAGACAAAATTGAGAGTGATATGTGCGTATAGCTACAGTATCATCTATTGATCCTCTTGATTTTGAGCGCTGTATGACAGATCCACACAACACATTGGCGTGAGAGAAAATAGTGTTCTCTCCGTAGAAAGTGGATATTTACATTGTACAAAAGCACTTAGAAAATAAATTTAGGTGAGAATAGGAATAAGATTAAACTCCAACACTTTGCGATTGATCTAATGGCGAAAAAGGTACTCCAGAGTGGATTTTGGTGGCCAACCCTTCACAAGGATGTCTATCAGTTCACCAAGTTGTGTGATGTGTGCCAACATTATCGTGAGCCCACAGGACTTGACATGATGCCCTTGCAACCTATCATCGCCCAAAGTTCATTTGAAGAGTGAGAACTTGACTTTGTTGGTCCAATATGTCCAACTGCTCATTATATGCAAGTGAGATACATTATCGTAGATACAGACTATCTTACCAAGTGGGTTGAGGCTAAAGCCGTAAAGGAAGCCAATGCAAAGACTACGACACGCTTCCTTTGTGAGCATATCTTTATTTGATATGGATGCCCAATCAAGTTGGTCAATGATCATAAAAGTCATTTCATAAATGAAACAGTCACTCACCTCCTTGCCTCCTACCTGGTCGCTCATTGTAAGAGAACTCCCTACTATCCAAGGTGCAATGGCCAAGCCGAATCGTCTAACAAAATCTTATGTGCGATTATTACAAAGATGGTTGAGGCCAGTCGCACAAATTGGGAACACAAACTCCAAGAAACATGATGGGCTTTCTGAATCACATACAAAGCTAGTAAGGGCCAAACACCCTTTCAATTAGTATATGGACAGGAAGTAATCATGCCAGTTGAGTTCATCATACCCAGTCTTATCCATACAGGCTATGTTAGTTGAGAAAAATAGGAGGAAGGCATGGCATCGCCACTTGAGAAAAAAATACATGGCCAAGGGAGAACTTTGCTTACTATATAATGCCAAAGCTCATAAAGGCAAATTGAAATTTAGTGGAGAAAGTCCCTATCGAGTAGTGGAGGTACAGCTTAATAGAGCAGTCCACTTAGAATATCTAGACAGGTCTCCATATGGAACCTTAGTCAATGGAAGCCATTTATAAAGATACTATGCACCTGACTATAAACCCATCTCTGAGTTTCAGATGATATTTCTAATATGCCAAATTAGGGATAATGTATATATGGCCTTGTGAATAGACCATAGGGAATACCATCCCTATGATCCTTAGGACAGTTGATAGTATTCTAGATTTGTATAGAACTTCACCTTCATGAGGAGCTGATCCTTGTCCTAGGACACAAGAACTTGGCAAGACTTGTGACAAATCAAGCAAGTGCATGAAAAAATGACAAAACTCTCAATGTGCGAGCATTCCAACCTCCTAGTGAATGTTTATAGCCTTAAGTGAGTGTTTTGCCCATTAGAGAGCCTTTTTAGTTTGTCGACAAGCATTTTTTTCCTGGTGGTGAGCATTTTCAGTCTGTTGGCAAGCATTCTCCCATATGCATTTTTTCCTTAAAATGAACTATTTCCAAAAAAACACTCGCCCAAGGGCCCACATATTTAAACGCTTGGAACACTCAATCTTATATCACTAAGCACTCGTAGACAACCCAAAATCTTGTTGATTTTTGATTGATCAACAATAAGCCTTTAATCAGTCTCGTTCTACAGTCACCTGGGGCGCTATCAGATTGCGACCTCGGGATAGTGATCAGCGCCTCCATCCTAGCTCCAAATCTTAGTTTTTGATCAATTTCAAATATTTTTTCAAACTTTTTAACTTTTTTTTGTGTAGAAATCTAATTTTGATCTTTTGCTTGTTTTGCATGTATGATTTTTGTTTTTAATCCATTCGAACTCTTGCTACAACTTCTTTGATTATTTGAATTCATCATTTTACTCAATTTTTGTGATTTCTTTTCACTGCGACCTTGGTGTGAGTTTTTTCAACTTTTTCTAAATACTCATCTTCTTTTCCAAATGCTCGCCTTCTTTCCTAAACACTCACCTTCTTTTCTAAACACTCACCCCTGTTAGAATATTCTGGTGAAGATTGTTCTAGCGGATAATTCTGGTAAAGATTCTTCTAACGAATTACAGGATGTTCTTGTGAGCTATGGAAGGACTGTATCATTCAATTCCAATATGGAGGAATCAAAACTCAGAAAGAGGATTTTTCCATTGCTCCACTGACAACACATTCAAAAGTCAAAGAGAGTGCAGATATTCTGTCAAATGAGCTAGCAGGGAAAGTTGGTTTCTCCTCACCGAGTTGGTATGAAAAAAGTTCAACCTTTGATCTTATAACAAATGTGCAAAAGGCTTTCATGAATATCGCACGTTATCATGCCGCCGAACTACATCAAGGAATGTTGACGAACAACCAGGAAGAAATTCCAAAATCCAGATTCACTGGGAACACCAATATCAGAAAGTCAATGGATTGCGGACTGGCCAATGAGGAAAAGCAAAGCCCAGCACCTCCCCAACAGATCTTACGGGGATGGGAATAAAAGCATGGCCAAGTCGGCATAAGAATTAGATCTGTCAGTGATATAACATTAGACACCCTTAGAAGGTGCATTGTACTCTAAGCCAAAGGTGCGAGAAGTAGAAATAGATCTAAAATATCAATGAGCCAAAAGAAGAGAAGACCCAAGTAGTTCTAAAATGCATTTTTGGCTCTTAACTTTTTATGATAGTCAAGTTGATATGGCACATGGCTTTGGTTGAACCAAAAACCCTAGCCCTACCTTTGTCTATAAGTAGGGATGTGACACCATTTTGTAATCACTTTTCACTTGTATGATGCGAGAGAGAGAGAGAGAGAGAGAGAGAGAGAGAGAGAGAGAGAGAGAGAGAGAGAGAGAGAGAGAGAGAGAGAGAGAGAGAGAGAGAGAGAGAGAGAGAGAGAGAGAGAGAGAGAGAGAGAGAGGAAAGTCTCCTCCATTTTCCTAGTTTTGTGAAGTCCTCCTATTTTGACATTATATGCTTTCTTGTGGATGTTTGAATGTTTGATTGACATTTCCTAATCATGCTTTCATCCTCATAATCCACAAAATCACACAATAGTAAAATAGGTGTTAAAAATCACTTTGGAATAGATCATTAAGATCCATAGGTAGGTTCCATTTCCATTACTCCCCTCCCTTGAAAAGATAAGCCTCATGAGGAGAAGATTTAGAGCTCAAAGAGGCTAAATAACCCAAGAAGGTTAAGATCCAAGAAGAGGATCTTCACCATACCAAAACCCCAAAAAAGACTAAAGAGAATGTCAAGCATCTCACCCCTCTTCTAAGCCATTCCACATCTAGATATCATGCCAAGATTGACACCCGTGGTAGGCTTGGATTCCATCTAGATCCTTAGCTTAACCCCCTTCCAATTGGATCGAAGTCTGTACTACACAACAACTCACCCAATTGGAGATCCAAACCCTGATTATGCCCTCTTGATCACGACGATTGGGGAGGCACGGAAAGGTTCCAACATTTTTTTGGCGCCGTTGCTGGGGAAATGGTGATGAGCCACTAATTAGATGGGTTTTTTTAGTTTGCTTTTGCTTGGTTTTTCTTGCATTTTTGATAGGGTTATTACTTGCCTATTGGCCTTTTTTTATTTTTTTTGTTCTCTTCTTTATTCACCACTTCTCCAAAGAGCTAGGCAGGCTCCAAACACTGTTCTATGAGCTCGGCGAGTTATAAATCATAACTCGCCATCAGAGACATTACTCGCCCTGTAGCCTATAACTTGCCAGACCCATTTTTTACATTTTTCCTTTGCCAAATTTACTCGCCATTAGAGCTGAGTGAGCAGCAAGCTCAGAGGCATCTCCCTTGTGATTGTTGAACTATAAATTTATTATTCGCGCTAAGAGCCATTACTCGCCACTTTGAATTTTCTCATCATTTTTTTAGATTCTTGCCCTTTTCATTACTCGCCAGTTACAACTCGCCATCAGGGATTAATAACTCGCCATCAGTGTTTTCTCCTTTCTTATTTAATATCTTTACTCGCCATCAGAGATGAGGTCTGTACACATACTGATCTGTCTTCTGAGAGACCAGCAAGTTATAAATTTACTACTCACCATCAGAGCCATTACTCGCCAGTATTACTCGCTGATTGCTCCTCATTACTCGTCACTTCCACAGAGCCTTCTTATCATCGTTTAGGGCAAGTAGACAGCTCGGTGAGTTATAATTTTATTACTTGCGCTTGCTATTACTTGTCTGTATAACTCGTCATCATAGAAAAATCTAGATTTTTTTGAGATCTTTCGACAATTAGAACCCATCTGTGTTTTTCTATTGTTTTCAATTTTCTCCGTTGCCTTTTGGATTTGCATTTACACCGCTTCGCATCTATCTGAATTTCATTTTGATCCCAATCGGATCTTTATTTGAGATTCATCATTGCATTAGTCAGATCCTTAATCAGATCCAGCATCTGATCACCCATACGTCGAAAAGATCTACAAAAATTATTTGAGAAAAAATAAAACGAAGAAGATAAAAAACAACCGAAAAGCAAAAATACCTAAAAATAGTTCTATTTTCTATTCCGTTGTATGCATCTAAGATCCAGTAGGAGATTATTCACCATGAATCCCCCTGAATTAGAGGAATTCGTCAACCTACTGGTCGAAATATTACCTGAACCCGTTGACATAGATCTACCCCCGATGGACGTGCCTCACACAGTCTGAAATTTTCCCATGATTGACCTTCCAAGGTTTGATGGCAAGGGAGATCCACGACGATTCCTATAGATCTACACCCAGGCGTGTAGAGCCTACGGAGATGACAATCTGCAAGAGCTGCTACAATATTTCAATTTGTGCCTGACCGGCACTGCAAAAGATTGGTACTTTAGTCTTGAGCAATACATGAGATGACTGAAATACCTTACAAGCTGAGTTCATCACTAGATTTAAAACCACCTACTTCCTTTCCGATCCATTCCTGCAACTTGGACGAATCTGTATGAATAAGAAAAACGAATCCCTACGCGATTATATTGAACAGATCAAGAGATTGCATGATAAATGTGAAGCTAATAGCATCCCAGATCATATGTCCTGATGTGGTTCATGGCAAGATTACCCAAGGGAATCAAGCAGCAAATGAAGCGAAGAGAAGTGTGGCCACGTGTTGTTGGTGATTTTGAGCTGCTTGCTTGGCTTTCTTGATCTACCCTGTCAATTGATGGACTAGCTCCTGACTCTCTTTCCTCTCTTTTTCTCTCTCTTGGTTTAGCCACCCAACCTGATCAATCAAGGCCTGCAGCGTTTGCCACCAATTGGCTGCGAGATTGCTTAGTACCTCTTTCAGAGAGCATCTAGTGAAGTTGTTGCTGAAGGCCCGTTAAGGCAGTCCAGCAACCCAGTGCTTGAGTATCCCAGTTGGCCGTTGACGACATAATTATGATGAGTGGTGGAAGAGATGTGGTGATTGGTGGAACAATGGTGGTAGAAACGGTGGTAACAATGGGAGTGACAATGGATGTGATCGGAACAGTGATGGAGAAACGATTGTGGGGTGAATGGGAGACAAAACAAATGGAATAGAGACAAAGAGGGAGGATGAGGTGGCGATGGCAAGAGTGGTGATGGTGGGAGTGATGGAACTTGTGGCAGCGGTAGAGAAAGGGGAAGTAACTACAGGGCGGATAGGGATATGTACAAGGGACACGATCTGATGTATGGGGGAGGAGCGGATGGGGCTGGTGTGTGCTGGGATGGTGCGTGTTTGAGTGGATGGCGTAGGAGATGAGGTAAAGACAAACACCATCCACTTCAAGGAGATGACTACAAGGATCCTTGGAGATGAGGTAAAGACAGACACCATCCACACCGACACTTTTACCGACACTTTTATTGTGGGAGTGGATCCTTGGAGGAGAGGCTAGCAGATGGAGAGGAGGGTGTGGGCGTTTTTACACCTAGATGCTCTAGATGCATGTAGGCGATGATGGTGATTAGACCACCGCAGGTGATCCGTGAGGGGCGCTTGAAAGCAGCCTGTAACTCCTTCATGAGAAATGAGGCCCAATCATAGACCTGTCTGGTCCTCCCATTATTGTCGTCATGATGATGACCTACTTGGACACACGAAGGGGACGATGGAAGCTTTATGATAGTGGCGGATAGAAAATCTATCGCGTCACGGAGATTTGGATGGGCCTGGGCCGTGAGATCAGGTACCCATCGTTGGTTTTGGTTCTAATATAATCTTGGTCTGGATTGAAAAATGTGGATATGTCATATTTGGCGAGTGCTCGTGTGTCTGGTAGGTGATCGAAGTGCGGAAGCATGAGAGCTATTGAAATTAGCTGCGGGTCCAGGGGGATCGTATGGTCCTGCCCTTTGTAGGTGACGGTAAAAGTGTCGGTGGCGAAAGTGGAAAACGTGTAGGTGACGGTAAAAGTGTCGGTGGCGAAAGTGGAAAATGCTTGTTGGGACTAGAGCAAGGTCCTGAAAAAGGGATATTTGCATGTCATGGAGGCCTATGGCAGTCAAGACTGCGAGGCAGTCGATGGTGCAAAGAGCGACAATCTCTTGTTCAGTAAGTAAAGGTAAAATGGTATTCTGCAAAGGTGTGCGCGCGACATGAGTAGCAGGTAGGACACATATGGTGAGGTAGAGGTGTGCGAGGACGTAGATGGACTGGAAGAATGGCTGGGTCTAGCAGGCGTGGCAGCGCTTTGAATGACGCGATCTCGTTGACGAGGAGGGGCAGTAGTGCCCGAAAGACTGCGTTTCGGTGCCGTGGGTGAAAACGGGTACAGAGATGGATAGGGTCTGAGGGCGAGTAATGTACTGATGGCAAGTTATGTACTGTGGACGAGCAATAACAGAGAGCGCGAGTAAATGACAGAGGGCGAGTAATGTGACGTCGCAAATTATATGGCGTCAGCGAGTAATCAACAGGATGAGTAAAGTGACACCGACGAGTAATCAACATGGCGAGTAATAATGGAGACGTGAATAATCAGGACGAGTACTAAATCAAATGGAGAGCAAAGAGCAGAGCGCGAGTAATGGGCATCGACGAGTAATAGCGTGAGTAATTAGAGTGAAAATGAGATAACTTGCCTCCATATATATAGGAAAATTATAACTCGCCTACTACCATTTTTGGACAATGGTCCAATCAATGCCAAATCACTAGTTCTTGCACTGTGCACAATCCATTTTCCGATTGACTGCCATATTTATGAGATTTTCTAATCAGAACATCCATGCTACGCTGTATAGACAGTTAGTAGGGAGCTTGATTTACCTTACCACGACTAGACCAGATATATGCTATGTTGTTGGCATTGTAAGTCAGTTTATGGCAGCACCTACGGAAACGCATTGGAAGGCAGCTAAACGCATTTTGCATTATGTGAAAGGCATTTCAGAGTATGGCTTGATTTACAGGAAGCATGATGGTTTACCTGAGTTGTGTGGCTATGTGGATGCAGACTGGGAAGGTGACTATGATGATCGTAGATCCACCACAGGATATCTATTCCAGTTTTGTGGTAGTTGCTTTTCCTGGTCTAGTAAGAAGCAAAGTACAATTGCTCTTTCCACCACAGAAGTAGAGTTTAAGGCAATGTGTAGTGCAGCACAGGAAGCTATATGATTGAGACAAATCTAGGAAGAAGTTGGCATGAAGCAGAAAAATCCCACGACGTTACATAGCGACAATCAGAGTGGCATTCAGCTAGCAAAGAATCCAGTGTTCCACGCGAGAACCAAACACATTGAGATTCAGTATCACTTTATATGTGAGAGGCTGCTGAGTCGTGAAATTCATGTTGTTTATTGTAGTACATAAAAACAACTAGCTGATATTTTCACTAAGCCACTTGTTGGAAAAAAGTTTGATAAGTTTAGATCAAAGCTTTCTGTACTTAAAGTTTGTTGACTTTAAAGTTATGTATATGACTGAATAAAAGTAAACTCTACTTTAAGGAAGAGAGTTAGAATTAAAGAGAAATCACTGTGCTATTGTACTGTGGATCCTATTAGTTGATAAGGATCAGTTGGCCTTGCCACGAGGCAAGTCGACGGGACACGCGTCCCGCTAACGGCAACCTGGGTCATGCATGGATTGCTTGAGTGAACAACTATATGTACAATGTAATTTCATTTTGAGAAATACAGTTGTTATGCGAGCTTGCTGTGGAGAGTGTTTTCAGTCTGTGTTACTGTGTAGCATGATCTGTGTTCCTGTTCAAAGCAGATTCTAAGTGGATGGTCAATTGAATGCCACAAATTTGTCAAAATGCTAAACACTATTGATGACTCCATTGGTGGACCAAAGATCTATATTCTGCCCTCCTTGGTGACAAACACTTGTAAAGCCAAGGATTTGTTGATAATGAGTGTAATTTTTGTTTATGAAACTAAAAAAGGCACAAATCAAATTTGAATACTAGATAGAACTTGTGTCAAGGGCTAGAGGATGGACTTAGGGTCCAACTCATGAGGGACTAGTAGGACTATTTTGAAAGCTCTTAGGAGGATGATTGGGCTTTTAGGGCTCTTTCCAAGGTGCCAAGAATACGTTTAATGTTTACCTCAAGGTCTTGGTTACAAAAGTCACTTGGGTTGGCCCCCTATGTTCTTGACTAAAGATATGGGTTCTTAATGCAGCTCATGAGGGTTTTGATGGGAAGCTCAAAAGGGTTGACTCAAGATTTAGACTCTTCCATTAACTTAAATTTTTTTAAGTCAACTTGTTGGTAGAAAAATGTGCAATCTTGCCTTTCTACAAATGGGCAAAGAACTTATAATAAAGTTCAACAAATTGTAAAAAAATTTTGCAACCAACAATAATTGGCACTACCTGTACATTTTATGATTTAATTATCAAACATAGGTTACTACAGTATCTTCATGATGCTCAAGATACTTGAAGATGAGAACCAAGAAGCATGCACGAGCACATAATATCTCTTGACGCATTGTGGACCAGATAATCAAGTGGCATAATACACTAGTTTACCTTCTCTCACTTTTCTGAATCTATTCATGTCAAGTCTTTCTGAAAGTTTGCTTAATGAAGCCAACAAGCTAGATGGCACTAATTATAGTGTCTAGAAGTTCAAGATGGAAAACATTCTTGAAGAAAAAGAACATTTGGGTATAATAATAGATAGAGAACCTGTTCCTACTTCTGAACCTAATCTCAAGGACTATATCAAGAGGGGCAAGAGGGCCTGCAGAATCATTGGCATAGAGATTTCTAGAGGCATGGATTTTAGCTTTATTTGTCAATCTAAATATGCATCATCCATTCTAGAAAGATTTGGAATGAAAAATTGTAAAGGCATAGAGACACCTATGGAGCAACATGTAAAAGCATCTATAATTGATGATGAATCATCCTTTAAGAACATCACTTCATAGAAAACTTATAAGGTTCCTTGATCTACTTGAATATAACTAGATCTAATTTGGTTGACAAAGTTGAAAAATTCTCCCTATGATTTCAAGGTATCATCCCCTTCTAATATTCTTCTTCACCACAAAATTGCATTTCTTCTTTTGCATTCCAAGTTCATTCTAAGTCTTATGGAAATTATATTTGTTTTGCTCATAATGCAAAATTTGCTAAGTCTTATGAAAAATATGTTTGTTCTACTCATGGTGCAAATTCTATCAAATTATTATTTTTTAATGGCTTTCAAAGCAAGCACACCACTTTCACATTTTATGATTCTAGTTACTTTCTAGTCACTCTCTCCATCAATACACACTGTATCGCTATTCGTCCCTCCCCACCTAAATACCCTAATTGTGATTTATTTAAAAATAAATAAAAACCTAACTAGCACATTATGACCTCAATTCAACCATAACAAGCACTTTCAACTCCAAGTATAAGCAAGTTTGATTGGCTCTTAATTATTCATATGGGGCACACGACATATTAGCTACATGGTATTTTCACACATCACATCGTAAACCTTAATCCACATGGACCACTTAGAACTAACCAAATCCATTTTTTAAATCATTTCTTAATTCTCTCCATGTGATTAATCATCTCTACCTAATCAACTCAATTAATACCCCTAATTTATTCCATCAAGAGCACATGATTTTGAGTATTGCACAATAAATGTCACACATCCAAAGGTGTGTTAGATATTGTGCATAGCAACATATGTGGATCAATAAAAACTTTCTCTATAGGGAGAGCAAAATACTTGCTGATCTTTATCGATGATTATTTTAGAAGGACAATAATTTGTTTTCTAAAAAAGAAATCAATTCTACCTTCAAGTATTTTCAACAATTCAAATAGGAAGTTGAGAATCAAACTTCCAAGAAAATCAAGGCAATTCAAATTGACAGTGAAAGCAAATTCATTTCAATTGAATTCAAAGATTACTACAAAGCTAATGGCATTCTTATGCAATATCCAACTATTCTCCACAATCTAATCAACTGGTTGAACATAAAAATCATACACTTGGTGAATGTGCAAAAAGTATGATTCTACATGCAAGAGATTATCGAAGACTTTCTGGGCAAAAGCCACCTTGACAAGCCTTGGCTTTTCTTTCAATAGAGATAATTATGTAACAAGCTACATGTAAGGATGCTCAATCAAAAAATTACAAAGAAATCACAAAAGTTCTTGGAAGTCAATAAGGGTTGCTTCACAAAAACAATGCTTGGGTATCAAAATAGAAGTCTTGATTCTTTCTCTTAAAAGAATGTCCATTATCAAATGGATGTAAATAGTATTTTTTTAAGGGTGACCTAGAAGGTAACATTTGTAAGGAGCAATTAAAAGCTTTAAAACTGACCTCCAAGCAAGGGAAATTTTAAAACTTGTTTGGAACTTGAATACTGCAAATGTGTTTGCAATGATGGATGTCTCAAATTGAGTTCAAATCATTTATTTACAAACAAAAACTTTTTAGAGGACCAAGGGCCCAAACTTAAAATAACAAGCCTAATTCAAACATCCAAATTTCTATTTTCCTGATGCTCATGACAATAGACATTCATGACTTAGCAGCATCCCATCACTCATAAATTGAAAGTATCCCATTTAAGAAAGTTCAGGTCATGCTAATGCTCTCACAAGAATTACATTGAAGTTGACAAAAACCTTTTGAATATTATGTTGCCATTCTTAGTTGGAATAAGTATGAATTAATCGAAGGCTTGAGAAGTGACCAACATTTGTCATTCACTTTTTCAAATCATATTGTTGCAAATGCACACTCATTCAACCAATTTTGCAAGAACTCAAATGCCCATCTAGAAACTTAAATGAGACAATTGAATACAAAAAGACAAAAATATTGTAAATGAAAGTTTTCAACTTTTAACACAAGATGTGACATCTGAAGAAAAGTACGTTAGTGTCAAAAGGAAAACAAATTTGGAAAAGCACTAGGTTACCATAACTCTAATATCTACAAAGCAAATATCAAATCAAACTCACTTCAATAGGACAACAAAAATATCCTTATTAAAATATTAGAAACTCAAGTGATAGACTTGATTAACTAAACAAAGTCCTCTTAATCAAAGAGCTCCCAAAAACCGCACCAAAAAGATGGAAACGCAGTCCTAAATGTATCCTTGATATTTTACACATCTATATCATCCAACTTGTATGTCACCAAAGAGTCAATTTTATGAACCTGAGATCAAAGGCCAGAAGTTAACTTGAAGTGTTGGCTAGTTATAAACTATAATGAAAATTTGTTTCGAGAACTTGGCAACTAGTGCAATTTTCACATTGGAATTGGCATGCTATTATAAAAGTAAACATTTATGTCAAATGAAAATGCTACCTTCGTATCAAAAGAGTGTAATTTGACTTCTTGAGCTTTCTTGATGAGCTTTGCATCACTTTCCTCCCAAGTGTTTGGAGCCTCAAAGTCCTTATCGATGTAAACAAGTAACTCAAAAGAGCCTAAAGCAAGTCAATATGTAGAAAAAACCATTAAACTCACCAACTTCCTCAATTTACAACAATAATTCATCTATCCACTTGCTAAACTTATAAGCAAAAGAATGAAAAGCAATGAGTTGTTGTTTAAGTCTCAAACTTGGCTTGCAAAATCTAAAATATTTAATAAGAAGACACCTTTCAAAATATGAAAAAGGTCATGCACAATTGGAAAAGCTTAAGAACATACATGGTTCTTCCAAGTTTGGGAGAAAAGTCACACAACATGTTATTTGCCTCATGATTGCTTGGATTTCCCCCATTATTTCCTTGTCACTTTTTTCCCTTGACACACTGAATCAACAAACAATAAGTTGAGAGAGAGAGAGAGAGAGAGAGAGAGAGAGAGAGAGAGAGAGAGAGAGAGAGAGAGAGAGAGAGAGAGAGAGAGAGAATGTCTGGTGTTAGAAAAAATGCGTTTTGGAGCTTTTCATTGGTCCACGTTTGCCCTAAAATGTATTTGAAAAGCATTTGAAGTGGATTTGAAAATCTCACACATTAATTTTAGAGAGAACACATGCTTTTAGAAACTTCTAGAAAGAAGTTTCTAGAGAGGAAGAGGAGCACCATAGAGAGAGAGAGGGGGGGGTTTCAATTTTTTAGGGTTTTTTTGGTTTTTATAGGGCTTTTGAATTTTGGGATGAGAAATAGCAATAATGTGTGTGTGTGTGTGTGAGAGAGAGAGAGAGAGAGAGAGAGAGAGAGAGAGAGAGAGAGAGAGAGAGAGAGAGAGAGAGAGTAACAATCAACCCCTTTTAAGACAATGCCTTTCCCATGAGCTCACCCATTTTTTGTCACTTTCCTATCGGTCTCTATCAAGAAATTCCATCTCTCAAACACCTCCTTGGTGGCTACGCTTGATATAACCAAGACAACTCGTTGGACTTTTCCAGTTTCCAACCAATCTGCATAAACAAAATAGTCATAGAGCAAGAAGTCAATAATTCGTAAACCTTCATGGACATGAGCTGCAAAATCCCCATGCAGTAACGATGATTAACCAACCTTGGGTCTTTTAAATCTCTTTCGCAAAACCCTTTGAAGAAGTGACTATACGATTGATCTATGCTTAGAATTGCTACACAAATCTAATCAACTATTAAAAAACTAAATCTAATCGATCTTGGAATCATATTTTGACCATGAAGGCTATTATTGATCATGTCGTTGTCAACTCTTTAACTCAAAAAAGAAACAAAATCTCACTTTCATGTATGTGTGCATGAGTGCAAATGCACACAAGACCTACGTGTTGCTAAAATGTAAAGAAATTAAAAAACTCAAGAAAACTTAGATATCTAACATGACTTCTAGCATAACAAGGGGTACTTACTTCCAATATGTGAGGTAACAGTAGTAATGTAGCTTTTCACCTTCTCCTCTTGTAAAACAAGCATCATAAGCCCATATTTCTTTATCTTCTCAAACTGATCCATAGGATATACCCCTCTTTGGAAAATAATGCTATCAAATTCAATTTCAAAAATGTGTATCAGTTCAAAGCTAGCTAGAGTTACTAAGATGGTGAGAGTATAGTAGCCTTGAGTGAAACTAAATAAATAGTATATTAGATATCAAAAGTAGGGGAAGAAAGCCACCAACTCTATTATAATGTGATCGCAAAATCGATGTCGTTCAGAGTTCCTGCAACTTGAGAGTAATTTTTTTTGTTTTAAAGCCAACATTTACAATCAAAAGGTACCTGTTCACTGCATAGCCTACCAAAACAATTATAAACCCTCAACAACTTGCCTTGAGAACTTTGTAAGAGTAGTTTATCTACAATTTATACTACTCTAGAATAAAAATCAAAGTAGGCATTGAAAAAAAAGATAGTGAAACATGGAACAAAAACATATAGATACTAGAAAGTTTTGAATCTCTTTGCTATTTATTCTCGAGGAATGATGTTGGGTCTTAAATGGAGACATTATATTGACAATAAACACTACTGAGGTAATTTTGGCTCTCAAAACCACAATTGCAACAAAGTGATAAATGATTGAAAACAAAAAAAGTGCTAGAAGCCTTTTAAGCTAGGCACAATATTGACTAGATTTGACAATCAAGCTTTCCAAGAAAAACTAAAGACAACCTAATTGAAAATTGTCCAAAGGCCCATACTTTTTGTTATTAATAACAATAGCTCCATCTATTGTGGCTTGGAATAATGTTGCAATATACATCTACTAACACCACCTAATCTTGGAACTAATGCAAGTCATATCCATAAGAACTAATTACGTAACAACACCAACATATTCTGTAATACAAAGCATGTAGATATTCTATTTGCCTACTTGAGCTACAGAAGATTGACAACATATAATTTGGCAAAAATTTTCAAGACAAGTCTATCTTCAATTTTATTTCTTTTACCATATTCACCAACAGAGATTTTAGAGTATGCTTTGTTGACAACAACATTGCAATAAGAGGATAAGTATACAAGAATGCAAAATAGAATATGAATGAGAGCATATCAACATACAATAGCCACTTGCAAGTGAAATTGCACCAAAAGCATCAGATTGAAAGCACCCAAGTCCTAAAAATTCCACTTACTGTATCAATTATGCAATTATGATAAGGACAAGATTTTGCCACTTATTTAGTTGGATCGGACTCCTACCACTTGCGTACATATGTGACCATCATTTAGGGCATGAGGGGTGGACCCCTCTCTTGGCTCATTTGTCAATTTTGCTCGAGTCTTTGAGGCTTATTTGTGTGAAGTATGTAAGTGAAATCGAGGTCATCTTACAAGGTATTGGCACTCTTGAGTGAGTAAATTATATGATGATGTATCGTTTCCCCGTTTCCCATATCTCGTTTCATGTTTCTCGTTTCCCAGGGGGGCTGCGTTTCCCATAACTATGCTACAAACACCACAACACACAATACACATTAAGTTTGTTGTAGGCTTATTGTTCAACAATACAATCGGTTGGTTTACTCCACCACCAACCTCAAGCACATGGAGTAGAATGGCCGTCCTAGACAAGTGAACCTTGATAATTGTGCTCTTACTACCAAGATCACAACAGCCCAAATACACATTGAGGCTATTGTAGATGATGAAATTTTTGCAAAGCTTCATCGTGATATGGCACATGACCAAAGCAGGCCGCATAAGACATTTAAGTTTGTGGTTAGGGCAAAGGCAAAGGCCACATGAGATGAGAGTGCCAAGCGGTGATGAGGCTAAAGAGAGAGAAGTTAAGGATAAGATGGACATTGATGAGGATGGGACAAGGGTGTCAATGATGATGATTGTTTAGAGGTAGAAATGCAACCCATAGGGCATGCATCACCAACATGCAAAGGGAGGGGTAGGCCCAAACATCTTTGGCAAGTTAGGATCATGAACTTGCATGTTGAGCCAAGAGCGTCTCAGGCACAAGCAACAAAGCCTTGGTGACCTCATAGTGAACCAATACGGAGTGGCAAAGGTAGAGCCCTAGCGAGCTCGTGGTAGAAAAATAGATGGTGGCAAAGCAAGAGGCAAAAGGACATGCATGGGCAGACTAAACATCATGAGAAGGATGATCTCTCCAAAGTGGAATTTGATAATGAACCTCACTTTATTTTTTTGGCATGTTATGATTTTTGAAGTTCATAGACAAAATTTCACATGAGAATTGTGCTCATAAAACGGTCGTAAAAGTATTTTACAGACATTACACAACTCATAAAGGTGCATATGTGAGACTTGTAAGAAAATTTCAGCCATAAAATGAGGTCTTTCTCACTATCCTTTATGCTTGGAAAAGAACTTTTTAGTGACCTTTATATCTGATTCAATTATGGCTTGGCCTAATGGCCTCGCCATAATGTCACAGCCATTTTACTTGGTACAAAGGTCACTAAAAAGACCATTCCCCAATACAATAAGTACCTCAAATTGATATTGCTCTCAAGTAGGGGCCCTTGACAGCATAAAGCCCACTTATAAATCTTTACCCCTCAGATAAAGTCCATTCTCCAATACATTAACTACCTAAATTAATATTGCTCGGGATTTTGAAAGCGTAAAGCCCTCCTATGATCCTTATCATTTATCATCCCTCACATGAAGTACCTAAGATTCATATAAGCTAGCAAATGTGATATATCGCAATAAAGTTGGCAATGTATCTCTTGAAGGGTTAAAGTAACTGCCATGCTATTTTTCCTTTAAGCCTTCGTCACACAAATCCAATATAGACACCTAATTACTCTGCATTGTTTAAGGGAAGCAGTATGGCGTACAATGTATGCATGCTTTGTAAGTGACTTCTAGCGGACTTGTTCGTTAATCTGATAGCAACGCTAAGTGACTTAAGGTCTTCTAAGTTTATGTTTAAAAGACGAAGCCTGGAAAGAAAGGGACGAGAATGGGGCGAACTTGGAACAATGAAGTACTTTATGATGGGAGATTCCTCAGACATAAACAAACATTACAGACAGCTTATCTAGAAAGCTACAAATGTTATCTTGTTTCGTTTTACAATGGCTAATATCCATCCGTTCACATTCTACTTGAGAGTAGAAAGCCTCAAACAACAATGACAAAGTTGAGAGATCTGAATTCCGGTCTAGGTAAAAGATGCAAGCGCTTGTCTCGTTCCAAGAGTGGTGATTTGATGATGTGAAGATATATAAAAAAACATGAGTTCATTGCTTGTAAAAGATGAAAGGCGATGGGAAAAACTAACTTACGGAAAAATTCTCCAACAATAGCAGCTGATCCCTTGAGAGTGATAACGTCCCTCGACGCCTGCGAGACCGCCATCTCCAAGCGCCACGCACATACACTCTCCCTCACGTACACTCTCTCTCGCGCTCGCGCTCGCGCTCTCTCTCTCTCTCTCTCTCTCTCTCTCTCTCTCACGCTCTCACGCACGGGAAAATTAAAAATGAGATAATAAAACGTTATTTAATAAGTAAAGGATGTTTTGACTTGACAATGCCGCCCTCCTGTCCTATTTCAAAATCTTGGCTTTTTATTGGCGCCCAACAAAATTACCCCCGGCCACTCGCCTTTAATTACAACACCATTTAATTACTATGTCCGGTAAGGATTTTCAAAAAAAATTAGGTGAGGTTTGGAAGGATTGAGACTAAAAAGTTTTGGAAAGCCGAACTGGGCAGAATGGCATGTGCCCGGCCCCTTTCATTGCGTGATGATACTTTTTTTCACATGTACATTATGAAGCATAATAAATAGTTTGACTTTGAATGACCACACATGGCATCCATATGGACGTGCAGACTGGAAAAGGCAGGACCTCTATGTTAAAAAATGAAAAGTCATCTATCTTGACTTTAGGCTTTGGCAAAGTTTTTTCTGTGTGTATGTAATGGATTCTTTGTGTTGATTACGCCCACTTTTGGGGATTTTTAAAAATCATAAAATGTCACTGATTTTTTTTTAAATTTCAAAATTCTGAAGCCCATTCCAGTCCGCGTGAGACTGCATGTCATCCCCATGTCAGACTGCCACATGGCAATTTCTCATTGGTCCAAAAAAATCCCAAATTGCTGATTATGCTTTGTAAATGGCATGTGAAAAAATCAAAGACTCCATTACGCAATGGAATGAGCCGGGCACAACCCATTCTGCCCGGTTCGGCTTTCCAAAAAAATTTAGGCTCAGCCCCTCCGAGCCTCGCCCAAATCCTTACCGAGCAAAATGGCCTATGCCCGGCTCCTTCCATAATACGTAATGTTTCATATTGCAAAATGCCAATTCTGGCCTAGAAGAAACTCGAGCTACATGGTTTCTTGAGTCTAGTTGGTCATATACAACATGCATATAGAATGTAGACATAGAAATGCCAATTATGGGCTTGTAGAAACTCGTGGCATATCACATGCAATGATTGTAAGTGATCCAAAGTGACATGCAAGGCATGCACAAAGTGAATTGGACACATGCATAGTGATTTGAACAAATTTAGTTTAGAATTTAATAGTTGGTAAAAGTAGGTAAAAATGTATGCATGTAAAGTGACAAATGTCACTAGTTTGCTAGTTGTCACTTTCAGATGTGGATGAAAGTAGGAGAAAGATGGCTCGACCTCGAGCTACTCCAATCTCTATAAATATGTGTGGGCTCTCTCATAACTTTTGATGAAGAACCAAGCTTTGAAGCTATTCCATGTCAACTTGGATCTATCTTATTGTATGCTTGAATTTCGCTCTCTCTTTCTCTCTCTAACTCGAGTAGAGGATTATGCCAATGCATTAAATTCTTGTACTTCTTCTCTTTTGATATTGAATACAATCATTCTTTGATTATTAGCATGCTAGATTGTGCTTTAATCATAAATTCTAGAACTAGATCTTGATACTCAATCTAGAATCAATTTATCTGCTAAACACAAAGCTTAACAAGATCATTCGCACTTGAGGATTGTTCCCCACACGTGTGAACTTGCTAGAAATTTATCATGGTATCAGAGCCAAATTAAGCTTTGCATGCTATTATCACTGATTGTGCAAGAAATTGTGAGCTCAAATCAAGCAAAAAAGTTGTTTATCACTTTTCTTTACCTTTTCTTGAAAAGTGTTTGGATCAAAGAGGATAGAATCAAGATTTTCATATCAGAATTGACATTGTACGGAATTCTGGAATTCCGCACGTGTGAAAATCAAAGATTTTCAGACCTCTTTATTTCCTTCTTTTTTGGTCCAAAAATATTGACGTTATAGCTTGATGGAAAGCTTATAAGGAGTACTTCCCATTGCAATTGATCTCAAATCAATCTGTTGTATCTATCAAGAGTTATAAGCTCTTAAAGAGGGTAGGGAGAGCTCCAAAATCCGAGTGATGTTGTTTTGTGAAATATTTGAGACCTATCTCAAATACAGTTGCAAGATTTCACATAGGATTTGGTAGTACACCCTTGAAAATTCCTATAGTGAAAGAGAGTAGCAACATCTAGTTTGTTTGGAACAAGCTCAAACATATAATTGACCAATAGCAAGAAGTCTTCACAATATGGCACCTGTAGGAGGACATCTCTTAGAACCAAGTGAAAGACTAAGTATCTCCAATTATTCAATATGGAAGGTTAGGATGGAGTCTATTCTTATACTCCAGGATGTTATGGACATAGTACTTGGTATTGAGGAGGAGCCTCAAGCACAACTTGAAATACCAAAATATGGGAAGAGACCTAGGATGGCTCTACACTTCATTAAAATGAATGTCTCTAATGAGACTCTAAGAGAAATTGGATCTTGCACCATTGCTAAAGAAGCTTGGGATGCACTTAAGTCTATTTATGAAGCTAAGAACACTTCTAGAATTCTCACTCTTAGAAACCAGATTCTTCAAGGCTTTCAAAGAAGTGAAGAGAGTGCATCAAATTATGTTCTAAGAGTAAAAGATCTCCATAGGGAGCTTGCTTGTGTTGGTGTCACAATCAATCAAGATGAGCTAGTACAAGTCATTCTTAATGGCTTAAAAGAAGACTATAATAATCTTGTTCAATCCTTTGCCATAAAGGAGGAGTTGCCCAATTTGGATACTCTTCAAGAAATTCTCATCTCTAAAGAAGCAAGGCAAAGTTACAAACTTTCAAGGATGAACAAACTCGAGCACATTGGAAGTGACAAAGCTCTCTTTGTCAAGGACAAGCATAAAGGAAGGAACAAGAACCAGTTTTTTCAAGCCTTCAACAGAGACAAACCAAAGGACAAAGACAATGATGGAGAAGAGGATGACTCAACTCATCCTTCTACTTCCAAGACCAAGAAGAAGAAAGTCAAGTGTTTCTTTTGTGGCAAAAAGGGGCACTATGCCTCTAATTGCATCAAAAAGAAAAATCAACTCAAACATGCAAATCTCTCTAATGAGAAAGAAGAAGACTTTATTGCAAGTGATGGAGAAGGATCCCTCATGGTGTCAAGCTTTTCCTCAACAACCTTCAAGAAGGATGGAGCATGGTATATCGATAGTGGTGCCTCATCACATATGTGTTGTTCAAAGGAGTCTTTTGACTCTATTGTACCTTATAAAGTACTTAAAAGATCTATTTATACAGCAAATGATCATGAATGCTCTATCGAAGGAATTGGCAATATCCCATTAAAACTTGCTTCTTCTAAAGTTCTATCACTTTTCAATGTTCTTTTTGTTCCTTAGCTTACGAAGAACTTGATAAGTGTTGAAATGTTGTTTGATAAAGTATTGGTGGTGCAACTTGTTTTGTTACCTTCATTGATGATTTTACAAGATATACTTGGTTGTACCTTCTTTTTTCAAAAGCTATGGTGTTTGAACACGTCCTAGTTTTCAAAGCTTATGTAGAGAAACAGATTTCTTTCAAAGTTAAAGCTTTGAGATGTGATGGAGGAGGTGAATATATCTCCAACAAGTAATGATTATTGTGAGGTTGAAGGAATTAAGAGAGAATTTTCTTGTGCCTATTTCCCATCTTTATGTGAATGTGCTAAAGCAATCCGAGTTGAAGCTTCTTTGCCTATTGAAAATTGGGAAGAAACCATTGATTGTGCAAATTATTTGTGCAATATATTACCTCACAATACACTTGCAAGAAGATCATCATATGAAGTCTTATTCAAGAAGAAACCTAAGGTTGATGAGCTGGCAGCTTGTATGTCAAGTGGGTTTGGATGGCAAGAGTTGAAGGCTGGGAAGCTAAGTCATGGTTCCTGGCTCCCTTTGGGATGCCTGCGCTACATGTGGTATCAGAGCCGACTGGCCGGTCAGCTATGCGGATCTCACGGAAATGGCCACTATTTGGGGTTCATCAAGACAACTGTTGTGCAAGGTGCTGTCCACAGTGTAAGCACGGGTGCGTCCACGGTCAGGGTGGTCGACAGAACGGGGGACTTGATGAGTCAAGGTGCTGCCCTTGAGGTGTAAGCACGGTCGGTTCTCGCAGTTTGGGCCTGGCGCTGTCTACACGTAGGACAGATGAGACAGTGTGGCTGCCATTAGGTTGGTGTAAGCACAGTCTGTGCCTTGTGGGGTGCGGGGTGACATATTCGAACTGTACGGGTTAACCATTGATACAGAGATGCTGCTCGAATTCGGGTGTAAAGCACGGTATATGGTTGAGACAAATCTTGGAAGAAATTGGCATGAAGCAGAAAAATCCCACGACTTTACATAGCGACAGTCAGAGTGGCATTCAGCTAGCAAAGAATCCAGTGTTCCATGTGAGAACTAAACACATTGAGATTCAGTTTCACTTCATACGTGAGAGGTTGATGAGTCGTGAAATTCATGTTGTTCATTGTAGCACAGAAGAACAACTAGCTGATATTTTCCCTAAGCCACTTACTGGAGAAAAGTTTGATAAATTTAGATCAAAGCTTTCTGTACTTAAAGTTTGTTGACTTTAAAGCTATGTATATGACTGTATAAAAAGTGACTCTACTTTAAGAGAGAGAGTTAGAATTAAAATTAGAATCACTGTGTTACTGTACTGTGGGTCCTATCAGTGGATAAGGATCAGTTGGCCTCGCCACGAGGCAAGTCGGCGGGACACGCATCCCGCCAACGGCAACTTGGGTCATGCATGGGTTGCCTGAGTGAACAACTATATGTACAATGTAATTTCATTTTGAGAAATACAGTTGCTATGTGAGCTTGTTGAGGAGAGTGTTTTCTGTCTGTGTTAATATGTGGCATGATTTGTGTTCCTGTGCAAAACAAATTCTAAATACAAGGAGCTGATGGCTCGAGAAGGAACCTTTCTTTTGAAGGCTGATACCATCAAACAAAGAGGACTACAGAATCTGTGGGGCGGATTTGCAATTCAAGTACTCACACGTGAACGGCAACGAAACGACTCAATGTTTGCAAAGGACGGGTGGCTAGCCTGTTTTTTGGGTTAGTTTCATTTGCGACAACGCCCACCAGATGCAAGCAGAAAGTCAAAAGTTGGAAAGGGCAATTTCAGGGGAGATCTTCTATGGAGCAGTTGGTCTTCATTTTGGGATGGCCACCTTCGGAATTGAAACTCACTGAGCATGGGTGATATCCAGTATCAGTTGAGTTTTTCCTCAAAGGGGAAAGACTCGGATCCTCTTCAGAGATTGGCAACAAGTTGGATCGAGCCATAATTGTAGCAGATGGGAAGCAAAGTGTTGGAAAGGCCTTTTGTCCAAAGAACTCTACTCTAAGTCCGATCAGCTGATTTTATAAGTGGAGGGGAACTATCACACACACCTCTCTCTTGGGGCAAATTTTGAATGAAAGTTGATCAAAACAGGGGCAAGTTCAAGGTGACCTAGCCATACTCACATGAGGAGACTGGCAAACTTTGGAGCTAATAAGTTGACAAGTTTTTGTTGTGGAAATGAAAGCTTGTTATAGGCTTTCTCTGGACCAGCAATGATGAGGAAACATATGAGTACACTAACTTGTGTTACGTGTAAGGCAGCTGATCAATGAAGGAACTGTGAAAGTTGAGTTTTGCATGAGAGACTTGGTATTTCGAACGGACGCTAAGGGACAGTTCGTGTTGAGATTGGACTAGTGCAAACTCTGGTGCATGTGTTTGATTCAAAGAGAGCTACTTGAAGCCAAGCTCGAGGTACACTTCCTTTTTTGACCGTGAGGCAACTGACCAGTGATAGAATTGTAAAAGTCAAGTTTTGCGCGACGGATATGGTGCTTCAAACAAACGCGAAGAGATAGTTCGTATGCGAATCAAACTGGTGCGACCTTTGGCTTTCCACGAGATCAATGGTTACATTTGGGCTGATTCAAAGAGCTACTTCAAGCTAAGTGAGAGGTGCATTGCGGAATACTCAATCTTTGCCTACCTTAAAGAGCCAAGAAAGAAATGTATCAAGATTAGGCTGGGACAAGGAGAGAAATCAAGGTGCAGAAGCAACAAGGCACGAAGTGGACCATAAAGTGGGCAATCAAATGATAAATCCTTTGGCTCAGGGAGCCTTGATACCTGTGCGGAACTGATCAAATCTGGAGCTCAGGAAGCTCAATACAAAGTGCATCAAGGACAAATCAGGAGCTCAAAGGAGTTCCAAAGTCGAAAGTCAGAAGTGACAAGGGCGAACATTTCAAAGAAAGGCCTCTATCACCAGTTAATAAGGTTCTTGGGTTTTACGAAAGCAATATAAAATCTACGCTTTTCCCAAACAAAGAGATATTTTAAGTTATGTAATTTTTCAGTACAAAGAGTTGAGTCTCGGACTTGTGGTGTGCCAGCTTCAATGTTAATAAAAAGTGGCCAGTAGATTGAGTATTGTGCCAAGTAGCTTAAATGTATAGTTATTTTAATTGGGAGACACCTTTACTTTAATCTGACATCTGATGAGGACATCACTTTTATAAAGGTGGGGTGGATGTTGTAAAGCTACATTTACAAGCTTTACTTCCGGCGCCACTGGCACCAACATTGTCCCCGGCGCCAGCAGTGCCCCTGCTGCTCTCGGCGCCGCTCCCGGCGCCACTGTGACCAGAATCCAGCCGGCGCCAAGCTCCTATGGCTGAAAATCTTTGATCGGTTCTAGCGAAGTCCAGAGAGCTCAGATCGATGTGCAATCACCTCACACGATCTAGGCATGATTAAAGGAAGCCTGGGGATCAATAAAATCTAGAGAGAGAAAATGACTTTCTAGAGAGAGAGAAAAACGTGCTTTACCAGCCTGGGTAGAGTGCTTGCTATGAGGGGGAGTGCCGAATCCCACCAATACTATAGGGGAGTGCGGGTTGCGACTCAGGACGAGCTCCAACCAAATCTCAGCCTCCCTTGCTGGAATGTTGTCCTGACACTCGCCTTGGCATGCTAGCGCCCCGGAGACTCGGGTCGATCACACACTTGAAATGTAACCTTCTCAGATTTATCAATAAAGTGGGATTTTTTTCAAACTGGCTCTGATTACCTTCTGGGTTTCAGTGTTTTCAGTTCTGTTCAGACAATTTTTATCATTCAATTTTGTTTTTAATTTCTAATTTGATTCCATAGCTTTGTAGAGCTTTGTCTTAGATTTAATTTTTCATCAATTTGCAAAGCATTTGAATAAGAGATGCAAAAGTTATTGCACTTTTCTCAAAAGCTGTCAAAATGGGTGACTAAGATTTTGCTTTCACTTGATTTGAATTTCTTAGATTTAATCTGAGTTTTTATTTCAAGTTTTTTTACATAAAATTTTAGAGCATTGTCTTAGCTTTGATCCAATCCATATGGCAGGTCATTTGGATTAGTATCCAAAAAGTTATGACAAATCTTGATTTGTAACTCTAGTTTTGTTAGTTTTTTTTCCTTTAAAGTTTTCAGCCCTGTTCTGTGATTAATTCGACCTATCAAATCACCTCCAATCATTGATTTGATACTATAGGCTGATAGAGCTTGTTGTTAGATTTTTAGAGGTACTGAGTTTGTTTGATTTGAATCAATATTGAGAAGTTATGATCAAATTAGTGGAGAAGGGTCAGAATTGCCAAAATTTTGAAAAAAAATTGTGAATTTTTTTCTAAGTGAGAGAAGCATTTCAATCTTTCAATTTTGAAGTTTTGTCTCTGTTGTAAATTTTTTTCACAATTTTCATTTTGAAGTTTCGCAGGTTCAAATAAAAAAAAAACACCTAACCCTAACTACCTACATTCCTAACCCTAAACCCTAACCTGATCTAATCTTAAATCTAAACTCGTGAATACCTACCCCACGAGCCTGTGCCACCCTCAGTCTCTGCGCTTCCACATGGAGAAGGAAGAAAGAAGTCAACGATTGTCAAGGCCAATGAAGAATTCAGACATTTGATCGTCATCTCCATTTCCTCGGCTACCATCCCTGCAATTATGATTTCCATTCCTGTGAAGCACTAGTTGGTGATCATCTCGAAGAGTTTTCTTCCTAGTGTTCCTCCAAAGGATCCACTCCTGTTGGATTATGTGCACAAGCATACAGGTTGTTACTGGAATGCCTGTAGGCCAAAAGCTATCACAATAAGCCATAAGCTTGCACAGTGAAACTCCGTGAGGATTTCCAGAACGCTCATGGGTATCAGTTGTTGGTCCGGCTTGCCTTGAAACTATCCAATACTCCAAGTGATGTTGACGATCTTGATAGCATTTGTACTAGAGGTATCTCAGTCTGCCGCAAGTTTGAGCTGATGTAGGTCGTTGCTGGTGCCAATTCAGCTATCAGCTAATGCAATTCAATTAATGGTCTAAATCGGCATGGTTTTGGTGATGGCGATGGCGAAGTACTTATGCATGAAGTTGTAAACGAGAAATTGAAGGTGCTGGAAAACATTTTTCTGGATGTTAATTTTCTGAGGGTGAACGCATTGGTAGGCATGCTTAATATCCTGACCACTTTCCTTTGAAGAGCTTTAGGAACGGCGCATCAAGCATGTTTCTGTGGATTTGCTTCACGTCCTCCTCCTCGGTCGAGAGCGTTCCATTGGTCGAGTTCGCTCTCTCTCTACCGCCCCCTCTCTCCTCGGTCTAGATTCCATCCTCATTGCGTCGGTTACCCCCTCTCTCTCTCTCTCTCTCTCTCTCTCTCTACCCGTTCGGTCAAGTTTACTCTCTCTCTCCTCCTCTTTCCTTTGATCAAAATGGGAAGTTAATGAATACCTAATTCATTTGAAAAACCTTTCCGACCAAGACAATTCTTGGGTCAATAGCTTCTTTATTCAAAAGTGGCCACTGCTATTACCATGAACTTGTTGGAAACAACATTCTCCATCGATACAATTTGAAATGTATTCTTAGAGCTACTAGGCAGATGCCTTTATTTTTTAGGACAAAAATGTTTAAGTAAGGGGAGTGTCATGTACTTTTAGTACATCCATGCTTATCAATGCATCATAATATCCATTGTAAGCTTTGTAGGCCAAAAGGAGTTATTAGGCTTAAGAACAAGGCAGTTCCCTCTTTAGGCCCTTCAAAGTAATTAATAAGGATAATAGGCCACTAAGGGCCCAATGTAGGTTACATAATGTTTAACAAGGATTAATTATCCTTCAAGATAGTTATGTTTAGTTAGGTAAGAGCATTGTCTATAACTAGGCAAGAAACATCATTTTGTGAATTTTTTGGCTCATTTGCAAGTGAGAGCTTCTAGCTTCCTTGTGAATGTGAGCCATAGGGATCCCCATTGTTAGGTCTCATGTGCCCTATCCACATGATCAATGCTGCATTTCCATTGATTGTACTCTTTCTTTCATTGCTAATGCAATTCCATTGTGATCTCATTGTTTCAAGCTTTCTATTGATATGCTATCATGATTGTCTTCTTATCTTCTTGCTTCTAGCTTTACTTCATTATGATTGCTATTAGTTTGGGATTTGGCACATGACATAAAGCTAAAATGTTTCTATTGTGGAGTCAAAGGACAATTTGCTAGTGATTGCTTTAAGAAGAAAAGAGATCAAGGTGAGAAGCAAAGAAATCTAATGATATTGAATGCAATCATTCTTTGATTATTAGCATGCTAGATTGTGCTTTGGTCATAAATTCTAGAACTAGATCTTGATACTCAATCTAGAATCAAATTATGTGCTAAACACAAAGCTTAACAAGATCATTTACACTTGAGGATTGTTCCCCACACGTGTGAACTTGCTGGAATTTTACCACTCTGTTTGTATATTTTGCTTTCTAATGTGCTCAAAAAATGGGCAGAATAGTCACAAAATATCCATTACGCCAAAGCAACGGTAACTCATGCAAAAAGAATGTCATGATACAAGGGAGGACTCTCCACACATTTAGGACCCAATTTTGTTTTTCTCCTATAAACATTTTGGATAAAGTTGAGGTGATGCTTCTTGGTTTCCAAGGGGAGGCTCGAACCTAGGACCAAAGAAACTTTGGATGTCAAGCTAACCAACTGAGCCAACCCCGTTGGGTTTGCTTTAACGAGGCTAAGGTGATGGAATGAGGGAAGTTACAGAGAGAATAATGATGGGGGAGAGAAGAGGCGGACATAGATGGGGGGAGAGAGACGTGTGCATGCTTCTAATGTGAGGTAAGTGACATGGTAAACCCCCCCCCCCTCTCAAATTACTAAAACCATATTGACATTTGATGTTTAGAGTTGCCCCATGCAATTTTTTAAGTGATGCTTTTGACTCGATGGTTTATGGAAAGGATTTGTATGTGCTATGATTGGATGTTGTGAAGCTCTTTCAATATGTGACATAACATAGATTCAAACCAAACTCTAGAAACACTCAAAATCTACACATTGGACTGACCACCTAAGCTATCAATCTAAATCCAACCTCAACTCCAAAAGCTAGGATCCAATTCATGTCATGTGCCAAACCCAGTCAAATAGTCATAGCACTGAAACTAAAGCCAAAATCAAAATAATAACAATATAATTCATGTTAATATAGCCATAAAATACAAAGTACAAATAGAGTTCCAAGGAATCATCATAGAACTGAAGGAATGAAAGCAAATTAAATACAAGATGGGAAAAAACTAACTATGAAAAAATTCTCCAACAATAGTAGTTGATCCCTTGAGAGTGATAACGTCCCTCGACGCCTACGAGACCGCCATCTCCAAGCGCCACACACATACACTCTCTCTCACGTTTCTCCACCCCCCCCCCCCCCCCCCCCCCCCATCATGTCTAAAAATGCCTTAAGAGGAGGATGAGGAGGAGGTCAGAGAGAGAGGGTAGGGTGGTGGTAGAAGTACCCATGACTCTAGACCCCATACAAATGGCATATTAGATTGCTTTAAAGGGGATAAGTGTTGAAAGACACACACACATCCCCCAATTACTAAAACCATATTGACATTTGATGTTTAGGGTTGCCCGATGCAATTTTTTAAGTGATGCTTTTGACTCAATAATTTATGGAAAGGATTTGTATGAGTCATTAGAGGAGTTTTGAGCACCAAAAGGGCCTTTGTCTAGATGTTGTTTTTGACTTTTCAACTATTCGACGTACACTTGGTCAAGTTATATATTTACACCTGTGAAAGACCATAACGTTGTTTACAGGTCGAATTTTTTTGGAACTTTCTGGTCATAGTTTTTTTACAATTCAAAACTCCCACCGGGCAGGGTCTCCACTTGTGATTGGACCGTAATTGCTGCCCATGAGTTTCCTGAGTGCCCGGGACTTAACGCTGTTGGATTATTCTCCTTCTTACCAATCGTCTAATCAGTTTTAATCTTCATCCATTGTTAATCCAGTTTTGCGGATTTTCTCGTGTGTTTACACAGTCTGCAGAATTACAAGTGTTTTTACACAGTCTGCAAAATTACACGGAGTTTACGACAGTGTCTCCTTTTTCGTCTGTCAGGAATCCCGTTGAAAAATGTAGTGTCGTCTTTTTTGCATTTTTTGCCTGATAGAAATCTCGTGTAAAATCATAGTGTCGCATTTTTCACTTCTTCAAAGAGCCTCAAATGTTAAGAAAATGACTTTGGCAAAGTGCGGGGCAACCCTAAATGAGATTTAAGGGCACCTTCTCCATTTTCGTCTTTTTCGTCTTTTTTGCGAAAAATTTGACAGTGTCGCATGTGGTTGCTTTAGTTCATTTCTGCAGAAGTGACAATTTGGTTCATTTATGCAGATAGAACGTTTATGACCAATTTCACTGCTTATCAGCAATCAATGACAAGGACTGGATGGATGCCAGCGGATCACTAGCCAATTGGCGATCGCAATTGACTACCTAATTTCTTAGTATAAATAGCTGTTCATATTTATACAGTTTCAATCATCTAAAATTCATTGAAAATCAAAATTATTAGAAGCATTTGAATAGTTCTCTCTCTCTCTCTCTCTCTCTCTCTCTCTCTCTCTCTCTCTCTCTCTCTCTCTCTCTCTCTCTCTCTCTCTCCCTCCCTCTCTCTCTCTCTCTCTCTCTCTCTCTCTCTCTCTCTCTCTCTCTCTCTCTCTCTCTCTCTCTCTCTCTCTCAAGCCTGCGAGCTTGAACACTTCTGAGCATTCTAGCTCACTTCTTAGAGTTGTTTTAAAGATTGCTATTGCGCCACAACTTATCAGCATTGCACTTAATTCTGACTTTCATTTTTAGCCGCTCAGAGATAGCATAGAGTACGCGACTTCAATCCGCAACTTATTGTACTCATTTACTTCTGTTCGCGACAGAAGCAGAAAAGCTCCAAGAAGGCTCTAACAAATCAGAAACAAACTCAAAGTCAAGCACAATCATCAGATCCACAATCGAAGAAGAAGATGTTTTGCAAGTATTGCAAGCGCAATAACCATGAGATCAAGGATTGCCGAATTCCCCAAGCGAAGAACACAGCCAAGCAACCTGATCAACAAGCAAACACAGTCTCATCATCTCCCTAGGTCGAAGTCGATGAAGGTGCATTCATGGTCAAAGATCAAAGCGCATTTTTGGATGATTCATGGTTTCTAGATTCTGGAGCAACTCAACATATGACCAATCAACATGAGATCTTCAACTCCTACATGCCTTACAACATGAAGAAATTTGTTCATCTTGGTGACAATATTACTCACACCATTGAAGGTGAAGGTACTGTAAGATTGCGATTCCAGCATGATCAATTCAAATTACTATCAAAAGTCTTATATGTTCCTAAACTCTCTACAAATATGTTATTAGTAAGTAGAATAACGGTCATAAGGTAGAATTCGAATATGATCAATGTAGAATTATTGATAGGAGTAATAAGATCCTTGCACTCGGCAAGAGGTAGGGTTACTTATATAGATTGGCACACTGTTATTATGAGTCTAGTCAAGTCTTGAAAACCTTTGTTCTAGTCAATAAAACATTACTATGACATCATCGCTTAGGACACGTGAGTCATGCATCTATTTTGAACATGTCCAGACAATCCATGGTCCTTGATCTCGACTATCTTTCTGGTAAGGTCGATCTCCCTATCTGTCATAGATGCATCTTTGGAAAGTAGGCTAGGATTCCTTTTAGATCAAACCATATGCATGCAGCAAAAGATCTGTTAGATGTTGTTCATAAAAATATATGTGGACCTATGCAAATTTCTTCATTGCTAGATGCAAAGTACTTCATTACCTTTATTTACAAATTCTCCAGAAGAACAGTTGTTTATTTCATTAAACAGAAATCAGAGGCTTTTATCAAATTCAGACAGTTCAAGGAGCATGTTGAGAATCAAACTGGCAAACGAATCAAAGTGTTGAGGTCAGATAACAGGGGAGAATACATCTCCAATGAATTCAAGGACTATTGCCTTAACAACGTCATTGAGCAACAATATATCACTTCCTATTCGCCTCAGTCAAATGGTCTTGCTGAGAGAAAGTATAGAACCTTAGTCGAATCGGCAAAGTGCATGTTATCACATGCGACACTTCCGAAGTCCTTTTGGACTGAAGCTGTTTCAATAGCAACCTATATTCAGAACATATGTTCTATTAAAGGCCTCTTAGACAAAATACCATGCGAAGTTTGGACAGAGGTACCAAACCTTCTTCATCAAACTTACGAGTTTTTGGATGTACTGCTTTTGTGCAAATTCCTCATTATCTCAAGAAAAAGCTCGACTTCTAGAGTGTGTTTTCATCAGCTACTTCAGATCAAGCCTACAAGTTGTTCGATCCCATCGAGTCTAGCCCAGATGTCATCTTTATTGAAGATAAGTTTCAAAACCTCAAAGGAAAGGACAGTCCCCATGTAGCCGACCTATTAGATTCTCTCGATGCTTTGAACTTTCCAGTTCCTCAGTCGCCTATTTCTATTGAAGGTCCAAGCTCCTCTACCCTTGACAAACAACAAATCAACAACGAATCAGAAGATGATGATGTTGCATATCAACAACTAAAGTATGATGGAAATAATCAACTTCCTGTATTATCCAGAAGACTCTTCAAGGACTAGCAGACCACCTAACCGGTATATCGACGAGTTTGTAGCTTATCTTATTCAAGAACTGATGTCTATCCAAGAGGCACTCAGTCAGTCTGATTAGATCTGAAAAGAAGCTATGGATAAAGAGTATTCATCTCTTATCAAGAACCAGACGTGGGCGATTGTCGAATTACCTGCCAGCAGAAATGTAGTTGATTGCAAATGGATTTTCAAAGTTAAGTACAACATAGATGGAAGCATCAACAGAAGAAAGGCACGACTTGTAGCCAAATGATTTTTTCAGGTATACAATGTCAATTACACTGAGACTTTCAGTCTAGTAGTCAAGCATTCTTCTATTCAACTTTTGCTATCATTTGTCGCTGTAGTAAATTTGAAAATACATCAAATGGATGTACAGACAACATATCTCAATGGAGTTATCGAAGAAGACATTTACATGGTGCAACCCGAAGGTTATATTATCGATGGTAAACACAATCATGTGTGTAAACTCCATAAGGCACTTTATGGCTTGAAGCAATCTGCTCGAGCATGGTTTCAAAGGATCAATACTTTTTTTATTGATCACGGCTATACACCTAGGTCTTCAGATTCAAACATTTACTTCAAAGCAGTGCAATAGTCTTTTATCATTATCACTTTGTACGTGGATGATACATTGCTTTTCAGCAACAATACCGATTTGATAAAATGAACCAAGACAATGCTGTCTTCCGAATTCGACATGATCGATCTGGACAAAGCTCATTTCTGCCTTGGTATACAAATCCACAAAAACAGAAAACAAAAGTTGGACAACAGAGTTACATCTACAACATGTTAGTCAGATATAATCTGATGAATTTCAAGTTAGCTCTCTCACCAATGGAACCAGGACTCAAATTTTTAAAGGACCAGTGTCCCCAAATAATTCATGAGAAGCAGCAGATGCGTGAGTATCCTTACCATTCTATTATAGGATCTCTTATGTATGTCGTGATCGTATTAGACCAGACATAGCTTTTGCAGTCAGCTCTCTCAGTCAGTTTATGACTAATCCTAGTATAACACATTAGAAGGCTCTTATTAGAGTCATAAGATATCTTTGAGCTACTTTGAACTTTTGCATTTGTTATGGAGCAGTCGGCAACGACAAGCTCAATTTACTCAGTGGTGACACAGATGCAAGTTGGGCAAGAGATGTAGACACTCGTAAATCTACTTCCGGATTTACTTTCTTTCTCAACAATGGTCCAATTTCTTGGAATAGTTGCAAGCAATCTTCAATAGCTCTATCTTCCACTGAATCAGAGTATATTGCAGGCTCTTAAGCTACAAAGGAAGCAATTTGGTTGAGAAACTTACTCTCAGATATCGGTCTGAATCAATATGCTCCGACAATATTATTTTGTGATAATCAATGTGCCATCGCTTTTGTCAGCCAACCCTAGATTTCATTCCAGGAGTAAGCACATTGAGCTAAAGTATCATTTTATCCGAAGCAAAGTTCTCAAGGAAGAGGTCAGATTGCAGTACTGTAGAACGCAAGATATGATAGCAGATATTTTTACCAAAGCATTAAGTTTGGAGTCACACAGAAGATTTTGTGTAGAACTAAGTTTGAAGGTCAAGGCATTCAAGGATTCAGATTAATGGGGAGTGTTGGATTATTCTCCTTCTTACCAATTGTCTATTCGATTTTAATCTTCATCCATTGTTAATCCAGTTCTGTGGATTTTCTCGTGTGTTTACACGATCTGCAAAATTATAGGTGATTTTACACAGTCTGCAGAATTACACGGAGTTTACAATGGTGTCTTCTTTTTCGCCTGTCAAGAATCCCGTTGAAAAATCCAGTGTCGCTTTTTTCACATTTTTCATTTGACAAAAATCTCGTGTAAAATCACAGTGTCGCATTTTTCGCTTTTTTAAAGAGCCTCAAATGCTAAGGAAATGACTCTGACAAAGTGTGGGACAACCCTAAATGAGATTTAAGGGCATCTTCTCCTTTTTCGTCTTTTTTGTGAAAAATTCGACAGTGTCACTTGTGGCTGTTTTAGTTCATTTCTGCAAAAGTGATAGTTTGGTTCATTTATGCAGACAAAACGTTTACAGCCAATTTCACCGCTTATCAACAATCAATGACAAGGACCGGATGGATGCCAGTGGATCATCAACCAACTGGCGATCGCAATTGATGACCTAATTTCTTAGTATAAATAGTTGTTCATATTCATATAGTTTCAATCATCTGAAATTTATTGAAAATCAGAATTATCAGAAGCATTTGAATAGTTAGCTCTCTCTCTCTCTCTCAAGCCTACAAGCTTGAACACTCTTGAGCATTTTAGCTCACTTCTTAGAGTTGTTTTAGAGATTGCTCTTGTGCCATTGCTTATCAGCATTGTGCTTAATTCAGACTTTCATTTTAGCCACTCAGAGATAGCATAGAGTACGCGGCTTTGATCCACAACTTATTGTACTCATTTATTTCTGTTATGTTATCATACTGAATCAATACTATCCTTTATTGCGTTCAGCTTTGTCTCAGGATGTATGCAGTTTTTGGAATTCTTCGTGACTAATTATTTGTCTGATAATTTTCGATGCTTAATTGTTTGGCTACGTAATCACTGTAGTACTGGCGATTTCAAAGTTAGTTACTATAAGATCAAACGTGATTTCTATCACTATTGTTTTGTTTGAAATTGATATGCGTAGTCATGCATTGTGAAAGAGGGAGATAGTTTATTCCGCCATGCACGAAAACTTTTTGAGCTAGTCCTATCTTCTGCTTTCGACAAACACTTGTGGCTAAAGTAAGTCTATTTGATCTAACCATAGTTAGAGTAACATATATGATTTATGAAAAACTGCCAGCATTTATCACAAATTTGATTTTTTATTTTCATACTGATTTCGCTACTTTTAGTTTCAAACTCTATTGTTCATCTTGTTTTAACTTTGCAATGGCTTCCAGAAGCCGTAGACCATGAAACAATATTGTCTCAGTTTCTGTTTGTAATGAAAAAGGCTATGATGGCTCATAAATACCACGTATCTATAGAAAATTTCAGTGGGTTTTCATGCATCCCTCATCAAAAGGTGTTTTTGGTAAAAAGAGAAAATCAAATATGGATTCTAGAAGCTTTTGGAAAGGTAGAATTTCAAACTTTAGAGTTTCACCTGGTGGTCGATCCATTTCAAAGGTCTTGGTCCAACAAGTCTACATGCATAAGGAAATTAGAGTGGAAGGCATAAGTTCAAATGACACACTCAAATGCAATTGTAAATTTTGGAAAATTTTTTAATTTGAGCTTTTCATCAATCATTTAGACGTATATCTAAGTATTTAAATAATATATAGTTTTATGGGTTTTTGTAGATTTGTATCCATCAAGCATAATCGAATGGCAACCTATACAATGCCTTGTTGGCATCATGGACGTTATTCATTCTGATATTGGTCTTCTACAATACAAGAACCGCTCCACGAGATCACTTTTGGATTTTTGTATTTTTTTTCTATGATTCATCTTACACACCATCAAATTTAGGTGGAAGATTAGAGGCGATATCATTACTCTCTTTCTCAAGTGAAGAATGGATTCCTCTGGATTCTACCATAGCAGAGAGCTTCCGATCAAGGTTTTTTATGGACATTCAAAACTGTATGAAATGTAGATTGTTTTGTTGCATGTAATAGAACAGCGACAATGTTTATTTGTAGTGATTTAACAGATGATATGCTATCAAGCTTTCTAGATGATCAATGGGTTCAAAAGAGTAATGGCAATATTGAGTGCATAGTTAATAGATCGTCAATGAAATTTAGATATCTTATAGAAAAACAAATGCTTTCTTTAGCATTTTATTATAGGAGATGGTCCAAAGTTGGCAACAAATGGAAAACATTGGATCAAGATTTTACAGTGAATCATCAAAATCAAATAGAAATCGCTTGACCGCCGCCAATGCCCTCATGAGCCTGAGATATGATAGGCCATACCTCAGAATAAGTGCATCGTTGGATAATACCATCAACGCCCGTTTTGTAAAGTTGTCCAACTATTAGTTGAAAGGGTACTGCTTTAAGTAAAAAAAAAATTGCAACCATATTTAGGCCTTTTTTGAGTCTGCCTATTATTAGGAACTGAGTGATCTCCTCAGCCCATAAGGGTGTAGCATCAATCTGAAAAAGACATGCATCAGGAAGATCATCGTTGACTGGTGCAGTTGCTTTTTTAGTAGATGTGGATCAACTGGTTTAATCTACATATAGCTCATACCCTTTTAGAGAGCATCGTCTTGCAGCAAGAGACAAATCTATTGCAGATCATTAGGCAGCTATGATCCTTTCTCAGAAGAGGGTGTTTCAAGTTCTTGACTTTTGAGGCCAATAGTAGCTCAGGATCATGTATTCATATCAGTACTCAACCATTGGTATCCACTTACGCAGAATAGTTTGACGGCTCCTCATATACATTTTGGTAAAAGATGATCATTTTTTTAGATGTGTTCGAACTTCTATAGCTCACGTGGTTGAAACTTCTAGGCTCGGAAGGTGACTGGACTGGAAAACTCATGACTATTGACAATTGGTGCATGAAGAACCTCCTTCTCAAGACAATTCATTTAGTAAGGGTGCATGCAATCCACTGCTCAACCATCTCTTTCACAGTCCTTCACAAGACATGATGACCAAATATTGCAACCTACAAACTAAATGCTCTCTTCACTCTCTCTCCCTTTGCTTGCTTGCCGCAATGGCCTGCAATATGATATTCCTGAACACTTTTGTTTCTGAGTCAATGAGAGATTGGTAGGTGTATGTGTGTTTTTTTTAATACACATTTGAAATTACTTTCAATGATTTCATTTAAACATATTTCCATGTTTTTAGTATTTTGCGATTGCATTTTGAATAAACTCAATGTTGATATTGTTTAACAAGTTTCTTTGATGTACAGGTAAGACCAATACAAGAAAATCGCATACAGTGCAAGGATTTAAATAGAAGCGTAGAAATTGTCAAAATCGCATAAACATTGGGATGGTAGACGTGCAACAATGCACCTTGCAAAAAAATCAATACAAAACTGTCTCAAATGACTTCAAGATTTCATCGAACAAATAGTATTCAGTATTTTGGAAAATGTACATTGTTCTTAAAATCAAAATAAAATATTCATGGCTTTCAATAATAGCCCATTTCCTGTTTGCCTATCTGTTCTATGCACATCATGTGATGATATCTTTCTATATATTGGTATTTTATATCAGCAAGTGTCTGAGGTAGATCCTCAAGCACTGCAACTTCACTATCCACCTCTAGGGCAGCTTCATCCGTGACATTTTCATGCTTGTAAGGCCTTGCAGAGGATAGTAGGATTTGCAACATTTCGTGTTGGAATTGATGAATAGCATTCGTTGATACTTCAGAACAACTGCAATTTAAAACATCGAGTGTATGTATTAGTCAATGTCTAAAAAGATATAACTATACAAATATCATCAGGATACTGGAAGTTGAGAAATTTACCTCACGTATAATAAGCATTTGGAGTTTGTAGCATATACCAATCCAAGAATGATTTAACATTCCAGATGGAAAACCATCCATAGTTAAAAGCGTCGTCTTGTTGCAAAGACTGAAAGATTATAGCGAAAATATGTTAAGGCCTTGGCAACAGCTCCACCATCCTCTTGTACATAGAGTTAACAATGGAATGGGTGGCATTCAAGGAATTCATTTTCATGCACACAGGTGCTACTTTTAAAGATATTATGTGCACTCCAATGTTTGCTACCAACAAATGACAAGCAATGAATGACTAGAATCTATAAGAGTTTCCAAAAAACAAATCTTACAAAAAGAAATTATCTTACTTTGCACAGTATGGAATGATGAATATTGATGCCTCCTTGCTTGTGTGCCTGAAGAGCCTTCTGGCTTTCTTCTATTTATGCAACAGATGCCCAAAAAATGGAGATACAACACATATCTCCTTGGTGACTGTATATGTGTATTTATGTACATAATATGCACACCCGACTTCAACAACTATATCTGAGATATGGGAGGTCTCCTCATTTAGCTCCTTACAATGATGGTCTTTGATATGCATTTAAAATTAATATCATCTATAAAAAAATAAAAACTCTCCTCCGAGATCATCTATTTTTTTTGGCTTACATATCAAAATCAATGTATTTTTCAGAATGAAGGAATGTGTCCTTTGGATCATTGGGGATTCTGATATGCAACTCTTTACCATCAGTTGCATCAACATCAAATACAACCTTGTCCACCGCTATATTTAGATCCTCCACATGTTGAGAAGGAGAACTTGTGATTTCAAGATCAGAGGTTACTGGAGGCTCTCAACCCATGGAATTGCCGAGGTAGTTGCCACACCTCTTTTAATGGGAGGTGAGGGTGAAGAGTTGGGAGACCCTGGCTTGGTTTTTGCTTGTTTGGGCTGGGCTTGCTTTCTCTTTTTTCGGGGTGGGATAGGCCCCCATTCAAGAGGAACTTGCCTCTGTGTGAAGCTTGACTTTAAAATGTTGTCATAGGTGTTTTGAAGCCTCATGACAAGAAGCATGTCTTTGGGCACCCTCTTGGCATGTATCGAGCACAAGATCGAATCCTCAAACATTTTAGTGTGAAAGTCCTCGTATGCAGTATGGAGTGCCTCCAAAGCAGTGATATTCCACCTCACTGCATAGGGCAAATGAGTAGTCATATCCTACATGACCTCCCTCACAGCCCGGTGGAAAGCTGGTGTCATGATCATAAGTTTGGTGCTCCTTTGTAACACCCTAATGTCCCTCAACCATGGACGACGAGGTCTTCCGCATCTTTGCGGACGAACGGGTTCAGCAGACTGTGGATGGGTTGGTTCAACAAAGGTAGTCATCCTTGCAGTTTTTTGCTTCGTCCGAGCCATTCAGGTCGGATATCTCTACCACACAAGAGAGGTTTCCTATGGCGACGAATGATAGAAAGGTTCGCGTGATGGCGATACTGGGAGGTAAAGTCGAATATCTCTACGATGCGAGGATAGCGCTATTGTAGAAGAGAAAGATGGGTTCTATCGCGTGATGCCAATACTGGTCACAATGAGGCTGATATCGCTACGACATGAGAAAGGAGCAGAGTCAGAGGGCAGGAGGAAACTCCTCGCGTGATGGTGATATTGTGTGAGTGTTTCTAGAGTTTGGTTTGAATCTATGTTATGTTATGTATTGAAAGCGCTTCACAACATCCATGGAAACTTTTAAACTCATAAATTAGAGGAGTTCCAAGGCCCAAAAGGGCTATCTAAAAAATGCCACATAAAAGAGAGAAAAACATCGGATTTTTAAACTCTGATCGAGTTTTTGGTCTGCCCGCACAACTCCAATGACTTGACCTCACTAGTAACATGTGTAGCTAACTAGAAGTTAGGCAATCGTAACGTGTGGGGTCCATTGTTCAAGATTCTATTTTCTACCATTAACTAACATGACTTCTATGTAAATGCGAATGGTATTGCACATCAAAGTTTCTTTCCATATACTCATAGCTTTCACATCAAAGGAAAACAGTCTTATCGATCTGAATATCATCCAATAAACTTTGAATAGATTAGATCACAATGAGCGCCAACGTGAACCTAAATTTTTGCAATTCAAAAAATATGGAGTGTTTTGGATCAAACGGAGCGGCAAGGTAATTTGAAACTTTTACAATTCAAAAATATGTAATTTTAACACACATCTATTAATAAAGTATTTTGTTCATAACTTCAAAGCTTTGATTTTGCATATAGAGCAAGAAACATGGAGTGTGTTGGATCAAAAAGAGCGCTAGTCATTTCAAACTTTTGCAGTTGAATTTTTTTTTCTTCAATTAAAACGAGTTTTAATAGCTTGCAAGATATATAACAATTTGGTTTTATACTAGATTAATCTATTGATTATCAAGATGTGTAATTATCATCTCCATATTGATCTCCCTACAGAATATGCGCCACTGTCAAAAAAAAATCTAAAAGGGTCCATCTTACCAACTCACCAAATCATCCATTAGAAGATGGAAGATAGGAAACATCGTGATCTATGGGTTGATGGAAGTTTATACTCGATCCAAGCTCAAGGCAACATCCAAATTTTAGATCAGTCACACAACTCATATTGTTTTTGTGTAAAGGACACAATGGTCTATTGGGTTATGTGAAAGATTGAAAAGTTATGGCATTAGTGATTCAATGCAAAAAATCCATTATTTGGAAAATATGTTGAATGCTTTGCTTACTGACTACAGAGAAAAAGAAACTCTTTTGTTGCAAACAAAAGGAGAGAATGGAATCTTGAAGATAGATAATTCTCCTTTGTAAAATATTATGTTAAACCTTAAACAAGAGAATGACAATATGAAACTAGCTTTACAAACATTGTGTACCTCATATTGTCAAATAAATGTAGAAGTAAACACATTACGGAAGAAAGTATTGAACAATAAGCAAAAAAGAGATATGTTTAAAGGTATTGACGAGCTTTCATCAAGTGGGGGTCAACGAAAAAAGAATATATGCTTTTAAGTAAGATTTTGTTTTAAATTATTCATGTGTTTTGTTTCATCTAGCACATCAATGATTGTAAATTGTTTTTTTTTCTAAATCTTATTTTTATTTTGCAGATTAGCTTTAGTCACCCATCAAAATCTGAAAGACAGGGACATGATTGGAAAGTTTTTGAGTGCAGTTTTTATAGCCAAGTCAACAACGAGTCTAGTAGGAAATCAACGATATTCTTGAATCAAATCCAAGATTACAAAGGCCCTTATGGGCGAAATCGGCAAGATTATTGACCGAAAATTGATACAAGGAGCATGTGATTAATCTGGTATTAGCAGGGATGCATATGACACAATGTTTAAAATTATCAAAGAAGCATTTGGACAAGGACATATAAAACAATTTCCTATTCCCCGACCATTTCAAATCAAATTAGAGAGGGATGTGTTAAACAAGAAACATCATTGGTATTCCTTACCATATCAATGACATTTATAACTCAAAACATGGCACTTTGTCATATGATTCCACCAACAATATGTTTGTATATTTGAATCATTTGCTGAGATTTATTGTAAACTTTCATGGAATCACAAATGAAAGTGTTGAAAAATTGATATTAGTTATCAAGTTAGATGAATCAGACGTAATAAAGGGACAAAAGTTGGAAAGGGTTAGTGTTACACTTATGAATGGAGCATTAAGCAATACGATAAACTCGGAGAGTCTTAATTTCAGTGTGCAGTCCGAAAACAACATTTGGTGGCTAGCAGCTTTCCAGGTTTAAATCTATTTTATCGAGTACTAGCAACTAATTCATTTCGAAAATTTATGGTTTTGTGTTTTAAGGAAATTTTATTTTGTTATTATAGGCCTAAGTTTTAAATATACTTGATCGAGTAATACTATTCAATTCTTTTAAAATAGTCCATGATTTTGTGTTTCAAACAGGTTTTAAAAGAAGATCATGACATTCTATTTTGGATTTTTAGTAAAACAGATTATCCAGAGATAATTAAGAATTATATGAGCGACACACCACTCAGTGTTCCTAGAATAGGTGATTTTAAGGTGAAATGACATTTAGCTGGAGACTTGAAGTCATTGAAGTGCATGTTCAATGTCTCACATGGAGCAAATTCAAAACATCCATGCCTCTATTGCATGAAAACTACACAAGACATCTCGAAGAACACGAGAGTTTCAAAGGATATAGAAGACCCGAACTGGAAACTAGTACTACCGATTCCGCTTAAAAATGTCCACATTTGTACACTACATGGAGAGGTAAGAATTATAGAAAAATTGATATTCCTTCATATTTGGTTTGCTTGGAATACTAAGCCAGAGTCATTAGCCAAAAAAACAATAGCTCGATTGGAGGAAGTTCTATCAACAATGGGTCTTCATAAAGGACACAATAAAAAACAAAAAGATGAGAAGCTTTCAGAGAAAATGGGAAACATCCCATGCAAATCAAGCATAGGAGGATCCAAAGCTCGTCGTTTCTTATCAAATCATTCTGGAAAACCGACTAAAATCCAATACTCAATTTGGATAGATGTACTCCTATTTTCTCACTTTCATAGATGATTATTCTAGATGGTCTACAGTCATGTTCATTAAGCACAAATCAGAAGCCTTTGAATGCTTCAAGAGATTCAAGGTGATGGCAGAGACTCAAACATCTAAAAATGTGAAAGCTCTCCAAACTAATGGCGGCGGCGAATACCTCTCTAACGACATGTCCGACTACATGGCTGAACATGGTATTAGAAGACAGTTCCCCAATTTCTATTCACCTCAACAGAATGGGATTACAGAAAGGAAGAATGGAACTCTTCTCAACTCAGCCAAATCCATGCTACATCAAGTGCACCTGCCTGTGAAGTTCTAGGCAGGACTTGCTATCACAGCCTGTTACTTACAGAACAGATCCAACACCAAAGCCGTCAACAACAAAACTCCTTATGAAGTTTGGCATGGACACAAGCCTAGTGTCAGCCATTTAAAAATATTTGGTTGTATATGTTTTGTTCACATTCCTAAAAAGCTTAGGAAGAAGCTAGATCATAGAACAAATAAATGTATTTTCATTAGCTATCCTGATGAACATAAAGCTTACAAAGTTTATGATCCATCCACCAATATAGTATTTGTCTCTAGGGATGTTATATTTCAAGAACATACATACTATGATTTCAAACAGCCATCGATAAATGATGCTATGTCATTTCAACCTATTTTACGTAGCATGGATTCTTCCAACATTGATGTTCCTTCTACGGAACCTGCAGCTATAGCTACAGAAGCCGAGCAGCCGACAGTACCTATCATCAGACCAGACCAAGCCAGTTTGAACAGATCTAGAGAAATTCAGGAACAAGCATCATCGCATCTTGGTCAACCAAACGTCTGCAGATCCTCACGGACTCGGACAGTTCCTGAGAGGTATACACCTCAATCATTCTGGACTTCATCAGAAGAACCAAAGATCCTAGCCAAAGCAATAAACTCCAAGGATGTTGTGAAGTGGCAAGAAGCTATGAAAAGCGAGTACAACTCACTTTTGACAAACCAGACCTAGACACTGGTCGACTTCCCCACTCACAAGAGATTTATCGACAACAAGTGGATCTTCAAGAAGGAGATCAACTCTGATGGTTCCAATGCTAAATGAAAAGCATGGCTGGTGGCTAAAGGATCACTCAAGTCCAAGGAGTGGATTATCAAGAAATGGTCATGTCATCAAAATGCAGGCAATCAGGACTCTAATTGGATTAGCAGCCGTGGAAGACCTCGAAATGCACCAAATGGATGTCAAGACAATATTTTTCAATGACAACATTGAGGAAGAGTTATATACCTTCCAACCGGAAGGATTCGAAGTCAAAGGCCAAGAGCACAAAGTGTGCAAGCTGCACAAAGCAATCTACGGTCTAAAACAGGCTGCAAGAGCATGGTTCGATAGAATCAACTCTTATCTCATTCAATTGGATTTTGCAAACAATTCAGTTGACTATAATGTTTATTCGAAGCATATAGACAGCAATTCAGTTCACATAGCCCTTTACGTAGATGATGCATTTATTTTGTCTAACGACACTTCTCTTCTGCACACTACTAAGAGTGATCTGTCAAAGAAATTTGACATGACTGATTTAGGAGCTGTCCACTCTTTGCTAGGAATTCACATTACTAGAAATAGACTTCAAAAGAAGATCTATATTAGCCAGCGGACATATCTAAAAGGCATTTTAGAAAAATTGTATATGTCTAATTGCAGACCAATTGATACTCCAATGGATCCAAGTATAGTATTGACTAAACCTACTTGTGCTGATTAAGATAGTAAAGTACTCGACATAGCGAAGTACCCTTATCATTCACTAATAGGATCTTTGATGTATGCAATGTTGTGTACTAGACCATATTTAGCATATATTGTTAACACGTTAAGTCAATTCATGTCTAATCCTAGGATCTCCCATTAGAAAGTATTAAAGAGAGTGATGAGATATATTCAGGGAAGTTTAGATCACATTTTATGCTATGATCAAAATGCTATCGACCCACTCATCCTGCAAGGTTACTCTGACTCAGATCGAGAGGAATAGTCTCTACGAGAAAATCTACCTCCGAGTTCTGTTTCTATCTAGCAGGGGGACTGATTTCGTGGAACTCAAGAAGGCAGAAATTAGCTGCACTTTCTTTGACCAAGGAAGAGTACATCGTAGTATGTACATCGCAGTATGTCAAGCCTCAAAAGAAGCTATATGGATCAAGTTATTACTTCATGACTTACATCACGCTCAGTTCAATGCTACCACCATTCTATGTGACAACTTGAGCTATATTTCACTGTCAGTGAATCCCAGATTTGATGGCAAATCAAGCACATAGAAATCCAGTATCATTTCATTTGGGAGAAAGTTTTCTCAGGGCAAGTGATCCTTCAATACTGCTCCACAACAGAAATGGTCACAGACATCTTTACCAAAGCACTTCCCAAGATCAAGCATCAGAAGTTCTTTGACATGCTGAACCTGACGAAGATACCAAGGCACCAACCGTGACCTTAAGAGGGACTGTTGGAAATTAAGTCCACCATTGTCTCCTTGGTGAATGACTATTTCTATTTCAAGATTCTTCTTGCACGTTTATTGATCGTTGATCTAGGGTCAGGTGAAACCAACTTTGGTTCTACGTTTGCTCATCTGATACCTACAAGAATCATAACTTAGACATCCAAACTATTTGAAGAACGTCTACAACGGGCTTTTGGCTGATCTCCAACAAAGGGTAACCAATCCTATCATATTTCAAGTCTTTAGATTAAGGTACTGGTGTCTTCGGATAAGGGCAGGTAGGTGTCTATGCCTTGGTCGGAGGTATGGAAATTAGTGAGGTATTAGAAAGTCATTACCATGGGTGTTTGGCTACTTTTTGTGAAAAATGCAAAAATAAGCCTGGTAGAGGCCAAAAATCTTGTATATAGATAAACACACATGTAAAAATAGTGTACTTGTCATGTACCATAATCATATAGGTTGTACATATGATTTAATTCAAGCTCTAGTGGCTAAAAAGACCAAAAACAAGTTTTCTAGACATATGACACATGGCATCAGTCTATTGCTTGCATGAGCCACATCCTTTGGTTAGGTGTCACATTTGAAAGATTTCAGATCCTTAAGATCCAATCTACTTGAATGATCTTTGGTTAGAAAGAGAAATACACTACCAATTTCACCAATGTAGAAAAATCAGCATCTACACACAATTTGAGATGCAAACACTAATAGAACTTGATCAAACTTGAATGAAATGATTATGTACTGTTGTTGTCCATACAAAACCAGCAAGCTACTGTATTTCACACGTGTGGATCCAAAAATAACAAATATAGATCATTCTACACATAGAATTGCAAGCAATCACCAAGATAGTGCACCAATGGATAGTAGAACCCAAGAGAACCATGTATAAGCATGAAATGAGATAGAGAAGAGAGAAGATGACTCTCTCCATGAGTTACATCCTTTTATAGCAGGTCCAAACCCTATTTGGCCACTTGGCTTTCCCACCAAAATGCTAACCCTACCAATTTTGGGTCTAGATTCAATGTACTCAACTTATTCAAATTGAATCTACTCAAACTTGCATTCTATCTTTCCCACACTTTCAAAAAGTGTTTATTCAAATGAAATTTAGACTAATGAACTTTGAAAAGTCAACCTCTAAGTCTAGAACAAGTTTTGGCCTCAATATGCCAAATATGAAAATATTGCAAAATGTGATGAAACTAGTTGAATCTTTCACACTCCCTCTTCAACTAGTTTTAGCATAGACTTTGATAATACTCCAAGTGAAGTCCTATGCTTCATGAACAAGTCTTTTCCCAATGCTTTGGTGAAGATATTAGCTACACATTCCCTTGAAGGCACATGTTGAAGCTCCACCTCCTTTGCAATGACTCGCTCCCTCACAAAATGATATTGTATCTAAATATGCTTGCTCCTAGCATGAAAGATAGGATTGGATGCCATTTTTTGGGTTGATTGATTGTCACAAAAGATGATTGGGCTCTTTGAAAAATCCAGCAAGTGAAGATCCTTGATCATCCTCTTGATCCATGCCATCTCCTTTGTGCAATGTGTAAGAGCTTTGTACTCGGCCTCACTAGATGACAATGAGATAGTGGCTTGTTTCTTTGACATCCATGATATAGCTCCATCACCTATGAAAATACAATAAGAACTAATGGATTTCCTATCCATTACATCTCTAGCATAGTCCGAATCTGAAAATCCAAAAAGATTAGGTGATGATCCCTCATACAATATGCCAAAATCTCGAGTTCCAATGATGTACCTCAAAACTCGCTTTCCTAGCTTCCAATGCTCCTCACTAGGATCTTGCATGAATTGACTCAATATTCCAACACAATAGCTTAGATCAGGTCTAGTAATGGTTAGATAGATGAGTGAACCAACTAGCTTTCTATAGAGAGTAATGTCCTTGAAGGATCTTTCATTACCTCTTATAGTAAGCTTTACATGAGACTCCATAGGTGTATCAATAGCTTTTGCATCTACCATATGAAATCTTTCTAGAATAGAATTAGCATACTTCTCTTGACAAATAAAAGTAGATTGAGAAGATCTAATGACTTCTATTCCTAAAATGTAATGCAAATTACCAAGATCATGCACCTCAAACTCCTTCTTAAGAGCATTCTTGATATCCTCCACATCTTGATTGTCTCCACCACTCAAGATGATATCATCCACATAGATTAGCAAGATGGTAACATCATTTCCAGCAAACCTATAATAAAGTGAATGATCATACTCACTCATAACAAAGCCTTGAGAGAGTAAAAAAGTGTTAAGCTTAGCATACCAACTCCTTGGTGCTTGCTTAAGGCCATACAAACTCTTTTGTAGAAGACACACATGATTTGGCTTTGTTGATGAGATGTAGCTCTCGGGTTGCTCCATGTATACTTCCTCCTCAAGATCACCATTCAAGAATGCATTTGAAATGTCTATTTGCCATAGATCCCATCCATAAAGTGTAGCAAGTGAAATGATGACTCAAATGCTTACCATCTTTGCCACGGGTGCAAAGGTCTCATCATAGTCAATTCCTTGTTGTTGAGCATATCCTTTTGCCACTAACCTTGCCTTGTACTTGTTGATAGATCCATCTTGGTTTGTCTTCACCTTGAAGATCCATTTGCATCCAATAGCTTTCTTGTCCTTAGGCAACTCCACCAATCTCCATGTTCCATTCTTCATAAGAGCTTGATACTCAAGATCCATTGCTTGGATCCACTCCTCTTCTTTCCTTGCTTGATCTACACTTGTAGGCTCATCCAAAGAGGTTAGGAAAGCAACATAGTTTCTAGAAACTACTTGCTTACTCTTTTGATCATATGTGAGCCTTGAAGGTACTTGTCTTTCTCTTGATGTTCTCCTTGGCTTTTGACTTGATGAAGGTCCGTCATCACCACCATCCAAAGTAGGATCCTTCTCATCAACATCAAGAATGTTAGATCCATCTACTTTACCTTCAATCATGCTTGAAGACACCTTTGGAATGTTTCCCTCATAAAAAATGACATCTCTACCAACAATCACTTTGTTAGTAGAAGGAATGTAAACCTTGTAGGCTTTACTCACCTCACTATATCCAACAAAAATACCTCTTCTTGAAGATGGATCCTCCTTGGTCCTATCATCAAGAGTAATGTTGACATAGCATGTGCATCCAAAGGTTCTTAAAAAGTTGACACTCGGCCTCCTCTTGAATAGCATCTCAAAAGGTGTCCTTCCATCCAAAATAGTACTCGGCCACCTATTGCACAAGAAATTGGCACACAACAAAGGTTGATCCCAAAATGGTTTGTTAAGATTAGCACTTAACCTCATAGCTTTAGCACTTTCACACAGAGTTCTATTCTTCCTTTCAGCCACTCCATTTTGTTGTGGGGTCCTTGATGTTGTATACTCCCTCTTGATCCCATGCTCATCACAAAAGGCCTTGAACTTGTTAGATATGTACTCACCACCATTGTCACCTCTCAAGCACTTGAACTTTGTGGAGAATTGGTTCTCCCTTGCATTCTTGAACTTGACAAAGACATCATACACTTCATCCTTGCTCTTTAGTAAATAGATCCAACAAAATCTACTAAAATCATCAATGAATGTTACATACATCTTAGCTCCACTATTGCTAATTGTAGTAAATCCATGAATATCCGAATGTACAAGTTGAAAAGGCTTTGTAGATCTAGAAATAGATCTAGTATAAGGTAGTCTATGTGACTTAGACAAAGCACAAGACTCACAAACATGCTTGTCATTACTTAAGGAACTTGGAAGACCAATCACAACCTTCTTCCTTGCCATTACCTCCAATGACTTGAAGTTGAGGTGTCCCATCCTTTTGTGCCAAACCTCTTGATTAGAAATTTGCTCCCTTGCAACACATCCAATTTGGTTAGCAATAACACAAGCATCAAGTTTGAACAACTTCCCTTGTCTTTTACCTTTTCCAATCAAGACATCCTTCCTTTTGATCAAACAAGCATCTCCATCAAACTCCACCTTGAGGCCCTTACTTAGCATTTGACTCACACTAAGCAAATTCTTGGTAATAGATGGAATAAACAAGACATCCTCCAAATGAACATTCCTATTTGTAGAGAGAGAAATAAGAATTGTGCCAATCCCTTTGATTGCACACTCACCATCATTGGCCATGTAGATCACCCTCTTGTCATCTCCATATGCCAACAAAGAAGTGAAGTACTCTTTGTGAAAGGTCATGTGTGAACTTGCTCCACTATCAATCCACCAAGGATCTAGATCTCCATCATTAGCAAGCATACATGAAGACATCACAAAAGCATCATCATTTTCATCTTGCACATCCAAACCATCCTCATCAAGAGTAAGATTACCTTGCTTGTCTCCTTGATCTCTCTTCTTCTTGTAGCACTCACTTGCAAAGTGTCCTTTGATGCCACAATAGAAGCACTTGAGCTTTGATCTATCCTTATTTTTGCTACTTGAAGAAGCATCCACTTGATCTTGCCCTTTAGACCACTTGCTTTTGGTTTTGCCCTTGAATTTGCCCTTTGTGAGCATAGCATCCTCTTGAAGTGTCGATGTAGATCCACCTCTTGCTTGAAGCCTATATTCCTCATTGATCAAGATCTCTTGAAGATCCATCAAACTTGGCAAAGTCTTTTGAATAGCAATACTTTGAACAACGTTAGCATGAGCATCCAACAAGCCATTAAGAATCACTTGAATAAGTTCTCCTTCCTTAATGCTTTCATCTATGCAAGCTAACTCATCACTCAGTGCTTCCATTATCAAAACAAAAGTACTTGGACTTTCTTCATTCTTTTGCAAACAAGAAAAGATTTGCCTTCTTAGAGTCAACACTCTAGAAGTAGACTTGGATTCATAAAGCTTCTTCAATGAATTCCAAGCTTCCAAAGATGATGTGCACTTACCAACTTCCTTGAGAAGTTCATTGGTAACATTCATCTTTATCATGTGTAGAGCCTTCTTGGCCCTCTTGTCATACCTCAATTGATCTTGTTGTGTTGCTGGTCTCTCCTCCAAACCTACAACAATATCCAAAACATCATTCATCTCAAGAAGTGACTCCATCCTCACTTTCCATAATGAATAGTTACCTGAGGTAAGCCTATCATTGGCTTCCAACATGACTCCAATTGAGGTTGCCATGTAGCAATGACCTGATCTTCTCTTTCAACCTGTTTCAATGCACAAAGCACTCCTTTGAACAACAACAAATGCTTTCAAAAGAAATCACCGAGATTTGAAACTATCTCACAAATTCTCTTCTAGCACTTATCCAAGCAAATCAACACATAGAATCATGGAATCTTGATCAACCTATGATCTATCCTCAATCTAATGACTTTTGCCACTTCCTAAGATTGAAACACACTCAAATGAAGTCCAACAACCTCACTATCTAGAGATCCAATCAAAATTAGGGTTTTGACAAAATCACAAAAAATTGACTTCCAAATCTACATTCAAATGCTGAAAATTTGATATGCAATCTATAAGCCACCACTTAGGCTGAACCAATGATTCAAAAATCGGCCAAATCCAGCATGTGAATTCAAAAAACGGAATTGAACAAGTATATTGACCTATTTAGTGTTTTGATCTACAAAAGATCCAATCTACAAAAGCAAAAAATCCGATTTTGGTGTAGAATCCTCTCTAGCATGCTCTAGACTTGATATCTTCACCAAATCATTGATAGATCTGATTTCCTCCTTCATAACCTGAAACACAAGCTCTGATACCATGTGAAAGATTTCAGATCCTTAAGATCCAATCCACTTGAATGATCTTTGGTTAGAAAGAGAAATACCCTACCAATTTCACCAATGTAGAAAAATCAGCATCTACACACAATTTGAGATGCAAACACTAATAGAACTTGATCAAACTTGAATGAAATGATTATGTACTATTGCTGTCCATACAAAACCAGCAAGCTACTGTATTTCACACGTGTGGATCCAAAAATAACAAATATAGATCGTTCTACACATAGAATTGCAAGCAATCACCAAGATAGTGCACCAATGGATAGTAGAACCCAAGAGAACCATGTATAAGCATGAAATGAGATAGAGAAGAGAGAAGATGACTCTCTCCATGAGTTACATCCTTTTATAGCAGGTCCAAACCCTATTTGAGACAAATTTTGACTTCTAGAAGATTTTCAAGTAGATCTCCATATAGAAGAAAAATGGACCAAAAGTGCTCAAGTGTTAGTTTTGCATGATGAATCATCATATGACAAAGCACCTTCACACATGTGGGATCAAAGGGATGATCAGTACCATGAGCTCTCACTTATTGTATATATAGAGCCACATTTGGCCATAATCAGTGTGAGACACCAATCTTGGTTTTGGAAGCAATTTTGAGTGATTCTCTCCATTTGTCTACATTTGTTTTGATTGCTTTGAGGTTCTATCAATGTGTACTTGATTTTCAAGTTGGAGTCCGTACTCAGACAATGTTTCACACATGTGAAACCAGAAAGTACACTTACCTTCAATTAATGATTGTTCTTGTTAGGATTTTGTGTCTAGAATTGATCTAGATTGATCTTAATCTGAAGTAGATTGATGGATCAAGTAATCTGACAAGCAATCCCTCTTGAGGATCAGATTAGGATCCACTCTTGGTCCTTTTTGTACTTTTTGCACATTTTTCTAAACCTTGGGCCTCAACCTTGAACCATATCACTTTATTGGTCTAGGACCAAAGTATATAAGCACAACTTGGGCAATGGGACCTAGTAGGAGGGCGCCCTCCCAAGGGGTCCATTGAGTTCCCAACTCCCACAAGAAAAACATTCAAAGAGTCATAGGTTATGGAAGAAGTCTCTTGACCTTCCATAAGCCTATGAAGGTGCTTTAACTCCCCTAGGCCTCTCTTTTTTTCATTGGTTGTGCATGGAAATCCATAGTGTATGGGAGGGTGCCAATTGCCATCTATATGAGGGGAGAAGGGCACCCATGAGAAGGGGGAGAGATTTCTCTTGTTTGTTATGCTTATGCTCTAGTGTGGCTACTAGTGTATAGAGTATTTTCTCGTGTGTAGTATGCTTAGGGTTTGGATCTTACTTATGGTATGGGACATAAGTAGGGTTTAGATCTTGAAAATGCTATGGTGTGTGGTGGTATTCTTGTGGTTAGTTATTGGTTAGCAAGGGGGTGCTAGATTAGCCTAGATGCAAGATTGCATGTGTTAGCTAGCTATGGTTGGGTGGTGAATACTTGAGGCCACTTGTTATCTACCTTTGTGATTTAGATTAGGGATACAGGTGGAGGACAGATCCATGGAGGCTTGAAGATCCTTACTTGCAGGTGGAGGCATCCTAGCTAGGAGTTGAGAAGCATCTTGGAGCTTGCAGGACCTTTGGAGGCACTACTTTAGATTAGGAGGACTTCCTTACTTCACTTGTAAAACTGGTATCAGAGCTAGACAAAGGATGGTAATCTTTTTAACCTTCTTCAAGTTCTATTAAGATCACAAACTAAATTTTTTTGGGGAAAGATTATTGGCTTTTCTAGTAGTAGAAAGCTTGTAGTTGAAGTACCCAATAAGTCTAGTTCTCTTGTTAAAGAGTAGTGATGCTTATAGATTTGTTTAGGGGTTGATTTTTGATAATGTTAGAGGATTTGAATGTGGGGTGTTGGTTTAGAATCTTTTTGAAAAAGGATTTGTGGAATGGTTAGAGGAAGTCTTCCTCTACATCCACAAAATTTTTTGTGGAAAAAGATTGATTCTAGCTTGTGTTTTTTTTTATCAAAACTAGTGTTTTTTTTTGCATAAATGAAGAGTTAAAACTTTTTATTTTCATTTTGAAGTTTTGTTTTTCAAACCTGTAAATCTAAAAAAAAGATCTGAAAATTGAAGTTTTCATAAGGACTTCATTAATTATACCTTTCTACCTACTAGTTTAATGTTATGGGCAATATGGAGGAAGGAAAATGTAGTGTAACTTCATGCATAAAATAGGTTTTGAAGTTCTACTTTTTGTCATTTTGAAGTTTTAATTTTCAGACCTGTAAATCTGAAAAATAGATCTGAAAACTGAAGTTTTCATAGAACTTCATTAGTTTTCCATTTCTAGTCACTAGTTTTATGGATTTGAAGAACTAGGAAAGTGAGAAATGTGAAAATTTGTGTTGAATTTGAAATGACAAAACATTAGCTTGACGTAGTTAATTGAAGTTTACATAAAGATTTGTTTTGATTTTTGCTTTGGATTGAGGCAAAAGTAGGAAATTGCTTGGTGTAGTTTTCTCTTAAGCTTGGATTGAGCTTGCAAAAAGTAGGCTTGGATTGAGCTTACAAACTAAGTATTGAATGAGTAGAACTAAATGCTTTTATTTGCATTGGATTATGTAGGTCTATTTGAAGCATTTCTATCATTCTAATTGGAATTACTTGTTGTTGTATTTGCATAATAGGAAAACACACAAGCAACTCCAATGGATCAAACCAATGAAAACTCATCATTTGATCTATCAAGCCCATCCAATGTGGCACAAGCTCTTGAACTTTTATACCAACAAATTCAAGCCACTAATAAACAACTTTTTCAAACTAATCAAAGGAACCAAGACTTAGAGTCCAGGTTAGCCAACCAGAAGAAGCATGTAGTTCCACCTCCCGTAAAATTGTTTAAGGGGGAGAAGAAAGATAGGAACTTGCAAGTGGTAAGTTCATGGCTTAATGTATGGAACAAATACTTTGGCATGAACCGATTCCCTGAATGTCAAAAGTTGTCCACTGTAACTATGTTCCTTGAAGGAAGAGCCTTACTATGGTGGGATGACCTAGTTGCAAAAGGCAATCAACCTTGTACATGGGATGATTTTTGCATAGTTTTTGGGGAATACTTCCTACCACTATTAGATGACTATTAACACTTTCAAAAGTTGAGTCATTTAACAATGAATAAAGGCTTGGAACAATTTATTCAAGATTTTCATGAGTACCTCATTAGAGAAACTTAGAGCCCGAAGAGGGCCTTTGAAAAAGATGCTTGTAGTATCTCCCACACGAATTCTCTTCCAATAGCTTTCACAAGTCCTCTCTTCTCCTCCAAGCAGAAATGGTTGCAATAGAGAAGCAAATTGAGAGAGAGAAAGCAAGGGGGAGAGAGAGAGAGAGAGAGAGAGAGAGAGAGAGAGAGAGAGAGAGAGAGAGAGAGAGAGAGAGAGAGAGAGAGAGAGAGAGAGAGAGAGAGAGAGAGAAGAGTGAACTTTAGGGTTGTGTCACCTTTCTTTCTATAGAGATTACAATACATCTTGGTGCACTGGGTGCTTAATAATGCTCACCGTTAGATCGTACCCCTATAATGTGCACTGATCATAGCCGTTCAAGAAAACCAAGTTTTCCACCAAAAGACTATAATTTAAAACAACTTTTAGGGAGGTCATATGACTAAGTTTAGCAAGGTAAGGCATTTATGTTGGTTTAGTACCATAAAGGAAAAATCATTTCATGATGTTTCGAAGAGCGAATAAAACGTAATAACCATATAGTAGAGTCCATGAGAGAGAGAGAGAGAGAGAGAGAGAGAGAGAGAGAGAGAGAGAGAGAGAGAGAGAGAGAGAGAGAGAGAGAGAGAGAGAGAGAGAGAGAGAGAGAGAGAGAGAGAACCTTAGGGTTGTGTCACCTTTCTTTATATAGAGATTACAATACATCTTGGTGCACTGGGTGCTTAATAATGCTCACCGTTAGATCGTACCCCTATAATGTGCACTGATCATAGCCGTTCAAGAAAACCAAGTTTTCCACCAAAAGACTGTAATTTAAAAAAACTTCTTAGGGGGGTCAAATGACTAAGTTTAGCAAGGTAAGGCATTTATGTTGGTTTAGTACCATAAAGGAAAAATCATTTCATGATGTTTTGAAGAGAGAATAAAACGTAATAACCATATAGTAGAGTCCATGAGAGAGAGAGAGAGAGAGAGAGAGAGAGAGAGAGAGAGAGAGAGAGAGAGAGAGAGAGAGAGAGAGAGAGAGAGAGAGAGAGAGAGAGAGAGAGAGAGAGAGAGAGAGAGAGAGAGAGAGAGAGAGAGAGAGAGAGAGAGAGAGAGAGAGAGAGAGAGAGCGGGGGGAGGGGGGGGGGGGGGGGATCGCCATTGGACTCTTGAGCATTGGAGCAAAAAAAAATTGCCATGGTTTCCTTGAGGGTTTAGGGTAATGAAGGCTTAAGCATTTGTCTTTTGGAAGTTTGGCACTGTGCAAACATCAATGTGCATTTCAAGATCAATGATTGTGAATCTTGAATCTTGAATCCTTGATCATTGATCATTCAAGAATGATGAATCAACATTGATAGCTTCAAGCTTGATTTTGATATGTGAGAGATGGTAGATCTTGGGTGATGGGAGTGGTTCGCCAGGGCCCAGGGCGCAGGCATCTAATTTCTAAATTGAATTGTCTTTTTTGGCAAATCGAGATGCAGTCACAGTGACACTGCCAGAGGCCACCACATCACGCCCCCAGTTGCCATCCACTCACTCTCGCTTCCCATGGCTCAGAGGACAAGGCTGTAGATGAGGTAGGGCCTGACCCGCCTTCTGGTGTGGGATCCTCTTACAACACCTCTAATTGTCATGACCATACCGACACCACATCATCCACCTGAGAGAGGGAGAGGTAGACGGGGCCGCACTACACATCTGTAGGATAGGGACTACTATGTGTCCACCTTCGCTCCCAGAGCCATGGCAGATTTTCAAATGATCATTCATGATTGAGGGCTCTGGGCTGTAACTTGCCATGAAATCTGAATTACGATCTTGTCTTGTGCAATGTGACTTGTCACCTATGAACTAGGTATGGTTGCACCATCATATCTGATGGTTGGAGCGATACGAGAAAGCGCCACATTGAATATCTTGGTGTCTTCATGCATGGGGATGATGTTTCTGAGATCCATCGACTCCTCTGGGGCGGCAGTCACGAGCGATTACATGTTCACACATATTCCATTGAGGAGGTGGGACCACATCACGTTGTACAAATATATAGGTAATTTGTAAATGTTAATGTTCAATGGCGATTGATTAATAAATGATTAGACGAGACTCCAAATGGCAGAATCCACTTAACACTGCAATAGAATCTAGATTATAGAATTGATCAGAAGGCTTACTTTAAGTGTGTAATTTTCAATTTTCAATTGCCAGTCAGTGGTAACCAATTGAATGTTAAATGTTTATTATTTCAAATCAATGAAATCTAGATTATGGTTTACTTGAATTCAGAATTCCAATGCCATGCACATTGCACTGTATGTTTATATAGGTCATCACTGTTAGCATCTGTGCTAACACAGAAAATAAAAAAGAAATAAAACTCCGTGGCATGTGTTTTTGTAAGCCCACGGACGAGTGTCTGTTAATAAACTTCCGCCATGGCGGCATGTGTTTGTAAGCCCATGAGTAGAAGCTTAAAAAAAATAAAATAGCTTAAACTTAGATTTAGATAAGATTAGAAATATTTTGTCTTAAGTTTTCCTAAGTTAAGAAACTTTGAAGTTCTAAATCCTAAGTTAGAAGTTCTAGAAAGGCTAGAAATATATTAGTCCCATAAGTTAGTGGATACTTATGGAAGACCCTCCTTGCCATAAAAGGAGAGGTATTTGCCTTGTAAATAACACTTTTGAGATTAAGCTATCAAGTTCTCTATTTTTTAGATTATCTCTCTATTTCATTTGTGTTTCCTTTGGGAAGGTGCATCGCTTGAGGAAAGGTGCTCGGGCCTCCTCTTGCCTCCTTCTCATTGGTTTGTATTGTGGCATGTATTTTGTTGATTGATTATTAGTTAGCCGCAATCTCCCTTTGGGTATTAAACTAGGATTTAGTTTAATCACCTTGCTAGTTGGGTAAGCCTTAGTAAGGTTTTGTATCTTGTCTATTTTCTGCTATTTTAAGACATTGGTGTAGACGATAAGTAGAAACAATATCCAAAAGTAGACTTCATGGTGTCTAAGTTTGCTTCCCAATCCAAATCAAAATAGTCAAATAAACATGACAAGACTAAAGGTCTATGTATTGTCAATATTTGGTACTTGTGAGTAGCATTTGACTAGTAGCCTTGCCTTCCATTTTGAAATGGAGCCATCGGAGTTATGCTTTCTCTTGAAGATCCACTTGCAATCGATGATCTTCCTTTTGGCTAGTGGTTCAATTAGAGTCCAGGTCTGGTTCTTGATTAGTGAACAGTCAGTAGCTCCTCTACTGTTGTCCATAGAGCTTGAGGAGTATACCATTCTGGTGGATGCATCATCCGAGCAGATATTCAAATATTCGGTTGTTCATCATGATCTGACTCAAAAGAGGAATGACAAGGTGCAAAAGTGGATGGAATCGAAACTAGGTTGTCTTTGATATTGGTAGTCGATAGTTTGTCATTGGAACCAGAAATAAATTCATGTTTCTTCATCTTGAAATCATGAAATTTATCTTTTAGGAAGACTACATCTCTACTAATAAGTGCTTATCTTCCTTCTTGTATGGGTTTCAGATGGTTGTCTAAATTGTTGAAAACACAAACACGCTTTTGATTTGTTCTTGATGAACATGACAATAGTTCGTAAGGAAAAATCATCGATGAATGTGATAAAATATGTCGATCATTCGCATGAGGGGTCTGCATCAGTCCACAAAGATCACAATGAATCAAATCCATAATGACTTTTGCTCTATGAGCTTGGCCTTTGGTGAACCCTGACCTTCATGCTTGCCAATAATACACGTATCACACAATTCTGTTTCGATGAGGACTTGTTGATGTCTAAGCCTTCGACAAGTTTTTTGTAGAACATATAAGTTATAGCTCTATTGAGATATCCTAGGCATTGATGCCATAGGATATTCTTGTCAATTGAAGGTGTAGAAAAATATTTTTCTTTAGAAGTAAGTGCACATCTATGACTTAATGTATAGAGATGTCCATCTCTATACCCTTTGACCATAACATTTGAGCTGATTTGCATCAAATGTAATAGTGTGGCCTCGATCAACAATTTGATTGATTAATAATAGGTTCTTACTCAATGATGGAACATATAAAACATTCTCGATAAGTCGAGATGAACCATCATGGAATTTGATGGTAACTATTTGTTTCCCTTCGATCTTGAGGGAGCTAGAGTCTCCAAGATAAATGTTGTTTTCATGATGTATCGAAGAAAAACTTTTAAACCAATCTCGTCGAGATGTCATGTGTTGTGTCGCACCTGAGTCGAAAAATCGGCAACCTGAATTTGAACGATTGTTCGATTTGGCCATAAACATCTTTTGATTAGATTTGTCTTCAGAAGACTTAGTAACTGCAGTATGAACTTGTTGGTTCTTGTTCGCAGGAATTTTGTAGTCCTTTATATCAGGCCCTTTCTTTTTGCAATATTTGTAGAAGAATTTGGCATGTTGATGTTTTGACTTTTCTTGTTGTGATGGATATTGTGTATCTGACTTTGAAGTATTGGGAACATCCTTTTTCGAGTGCTGCTTCTTCTTCAAATATAATGCAATTGATTTGTCTGATGTAGAAACATCATTTGACTTCCTTCAAAGTTCTTCTTGGAGAAGAATTGATGTGACCTTCTGCATTGTTTAATTCGGCTATGCCGAGATCAACGTGACCAAATGGTCGTAGGAAGTCTTCCTAAGAGTGTCATGATCACATTGTTGTCAGCAATGGGTGATCCAATTGCAGGAAGTTAATCGATTAATGATCTAACGTGATTAACATGGTCACTAATGGAGGTCGATTCTGACATTTTTCAGGAGAAGAATTTCTTTCACAAGAATAGACGAGTGGTAACATCTTGGGTCTCATATAGACTTCTAAGTGTTTCCCAAGCTTGCTTGGACGTTTGTTGTCACTTATATGTGATATTTGTGAATCCTTGAGCTTTATGGATATTAATGTGAGAGCTTTGCCATCTTTGGATTTTCATTTGGCAATAAGATCAGCATCTTGTTGTGGTAAAATTGAAGATCCCTTCACCATCCCATAAATCTTTCTCTAACAATATCATCTTCACGCGATACTTTCAGACGTGGAAGTCATCATCATTGAATCACTCAATGAGTTAAATTCCAGAAGATGATTGTTCCATGTGCCTAGAAAAGAGAGTAACTAGAAATGTTATGACAATAAACACAAGCTTTGATACCACTATCAAAAAATTAAAGGAAAGTGCAAAAGATTGCAATAGTTCGAAGTGTCAAGAGACACTGTCATACCATCATGTTTGATAGCACTATAGAAGACCTAGTGAATTAAGAGCATCATGTCTAGATCATATGTCACAACATAAATAGTCGCTTAATCGGTGAGTTAGTAGGTATCTTAGACAACCATAGATACAGAATTTGAAGGCGTCAAAGACAGTCATGATTATGCTCTTTCAACTCAGTCGATAAGACACACAAGGAGATAATGAGCATTCGATTAATCATAAAGTAGAAACGTGAAGTCCCGATAGTAGTAATGGTGGTCTTTCCATCGTGAACTGTTGTTGATAGATCGGAATCCTTTCGATAGTTCATAGTGACTTCGATGATTCAACTATCAAGGATGGTGGGTGAGCCCGATAGTGAGCTCTTCCGATAGTTCAGCGATGGACAACAGTTCGCGCGCTTATCAAAAACTTGTGTGTACTTCTTCTTGTCCTTCATTTGTAGTAGGTTTCCAAGTAGATAGCCAAATCTAGGACTTTGTTCAAGGATACATGAAAAGTTGACAATAACATTACTGATCGATGCAATCGGCACAGAATTTTAACAAGTACTTCAAGACAAGAAAACACACGATTGCTCACCCACACCAAAACTGTATATTCACGCTATATTAATCAAGTACAAAGAGAACTAGCTAAATAGCAACTTAGGGGGTCGTAAAAGATCAGCCCACTATCTAGAAAGCTGGAAAGAGAAAGTTGTCATCAAATATGGCAAGTGATAATCATAAACTTACACATTAATTATTGCTATCTCAACTCTCTCCCTCAATAATTAATGTCATCTACTCAACAATAAGCAAAGTATTCATGGAACATGCCTCCATGATAGCATAGACATTCCCAACTCATAAAGTAAACTATATTTCATAAGGATAATACAAGAAAGCCACAACAATGTCTAATAACTTGCACAACTTCCAAATATTGATTCAGCACCAAGCTTTAGTCTAAAATCTTTAAAATTGTCTTTGCTTAGCGACTTTGTAAAAACATCAACAACTCGTGCAACAATACTACAATGAATCACATCCATATCTTTTGAACAAAGCTTCTCACTTATAAAATGATACCTTACTTCTATATGCTTTGTCCTAGCATGAAACATTGGATTTTTAGTTAGTTGAATTCCACTTTGACTATCACAAGAAATGATTGTTTTATCCCAATATTTTTGAGTAGCTCTCGTAGCCAAACCGCTTCTTGTGTAGCAGAACATAAGACTTTGTATTCGGCGCCTATAGTGGAAAGCGACATAGTATCATGCTTTTTATTTGACCAAAAAAAGCGTTCATTTCTAACATCAAAAGCATAGCCAATGGTATATTCTATTACCTATACTACCACCCCAATCATCATCTACATAGACTCTCAACTTAGGTACATCAAGTCATCTTGAGTAAACTCGACCAAGATCAAGCGTGCCTTTCACGTACCTTCAAATGTGTTTACTTGCTTTCCAAAGCTCCAAAGTAGGTGATGCCATAAACTGACTCACAAGACTTGCAACATGACAGATGTTTGGTCTAGTAGTGGTAAGATATATTAGACTGCCAGCAAGTTGGCAATACAATGTGTAATCAACATGACCACTTTCATCAAGACGTGACAATTTCTTGCTAACTTCACTAGGCAAAATCAATGGCTTACAATCAAACATATGAGATCTTTCTAGGACTTCTCGTGCATATTTAGCTTGTGAAATCTTGATAGTGTCTACACTTTGTCACACTTCTATGCCTAGACAATAATGCATCAAATCCAAATCAGTCATCTCGAAATGCTTACACAAACTAGACTTTATCAAGTTCTCATCATTTCTTGTGATTATAATATCATCAACATATAGCACAACTACTGCAACACTATCAACACTAGTAAGCACATAGAGATTAGCATCATAATTTGTCAAACCATTTGCTAAAAAGTAGCTGTCTATGCGACCATACTACGCTCGTGGCACTTGTTTTAGACCATATAATGTTTTATAGCTTGCATAGTTTGTCCTCTTGGCCCTTCATAACAAATCCTTGTGGATGGAGCATATAAACTTCTTCTTCAAGGTCGGCATTCAAAAAAGCTGACTTCACAACCATTTGGTGAATTTTCCAACCAAAAATGAAGCTAATGCGATCACCAAGTGTAAAGTAGTCCCCTTAACTACTAGAGCATATGTCTCATCAAAATCTATACCGTTGCTTTGCTTGTAGTCCTTGACCACCAAGCGCTTCACAATCGATCCATCAGCACAAAATTTGGTTCTATATCCATTTATCACTAATGGGTTTCTTACCAACTGGAAGATCAATTAGGTCCCATGTACCATGCTTGTGGATTAAATCCATCTCTTCTTCCATAACGCTTTGCCACTCTTTAAGGAATAATCCACTCTTTAAGGTCCTTTGCTTCATCATGAGTTGTCGACTCTTGAAACTTCATGATATCACTCATGAGGGCGTAATTCACATGGTAACGATCAAGAGCTCTCCTCCCTCTCATTGATCTTCTCACATCACCTTGCAAGCTCGATTTTGGTAGATTCATCCTCACATCTTTCATGATATTTTCATACCATTTAGGTACCTTCCACTCACACTTCTTGGTGAGTAAGTATTTGAAGGAGTGTCCAAGTATAATCTCTTGCTTTTTTATAGCACCAATCGGCAAATATCTCCCTCTTGGCTCAGAAATGGGTGGAGTTCGATCATGCTCCTCTTCATGGACTTGATCTTCATGCTCAATTTCCTGTGTAGCATCATCCTCATCCTCTTTTATGATCATAGGAAGCCTCTTAATGCCACTATCATATTTGGTGTGGTCATTTTCATCAAATCTATCCATCTCATCAAAAATCACATCTTTGCTAATGTGTATTTTTTGCTTTTTAAGTTCAAATCAATTGTAAGCCTTCATCCTCTCATCATATTCAACATATATGCATTTGATGGACTTCGCATATCGTTCTTCCTTTGGCATGCGCAAGCTTTGCACAAAAAAATGCGAAACTTTTCAATCTTTGGTTTCATTCTCGTAATTGCCTCTTCAAGAGTCACATTAGAAACCGCGGTAGTGGGGCTCCTATTTTGCAAGAAGGTTGCCGCATTACACGCCTCTGACCAAAAGTAATTTGGCAAGCCCATTTGCATCATCATTGAGCATGCACTCTCCACAATGGTGCAGTTTTTCCTCTCAGCTACCCCATTGTTATGCGACATATGTGATTGAATAAATTGTCTTTTTATTCCATGCTCCTTCCAAAATGCTTCAAAGTCTCTCTCTTTGTATTCGACCCCTCTATTTGATCTTTGCACATTAATACGTGCATCAAGGGTTCTCCTCTCATAAAATTTGGACCCAAAAAAATTTCAAACTAAATTTTTTTAATGAAGTTGAAGCCCAGATTGGACTTCAACAGCCTTTGGGTCCTTTTAAAAAAGTCTCAACATTAGATTCAATCCAACGACCACAGATGATTGATCTTGGGCCATTCATCTTCCACGACCTCAATCCAAGGGCTTAGGTCACATCCGTGCACTGAACTTAAATTTTCCAGTAGCTGGGCACCTTTATACACTGAGGCCTTTACGTAGTTGGGGGCGCGTGCGCTGTCCGCACTCCTTTGAACTTCTCTCTCTTGCTTGTTCCTTCCTCTAGCTGGGGTTTGGCCCATTGAACGCGCTACAACTCCTCGATCTACATGCGCCTATCCACGACCATTTGGCAAAGGTTTAGAAGCACTACGATGCCCTGCTTTCTGGTTCTACGGTACCAAAAAAGGTCAAGTATTGTGAAAGATCCGTATCTTTTTTATCTAAAACCCTGGCTCAAGGTTTTTTACCATTTTTTAGCATACACTCAACCTTTTGAGCACTTTCTATGGCAGATTCATTCGCCTATGAGGTCGCCCAACTATGAGGAATACTTTGTTTCAGAGTTGTTTGTCAATCGATGTTGGATTGAGTGCACACCAATTACAAACTCAGTCATGAGAATTCCTTCTTTGGAAGGACATGTATCCATCAACTTAAGCTTAGAATTGCGACACGAATTCTATAGTGTCAATGTGATGAAAAAGCTTTTTCCTATGTTGGAGCAATCGATTGAATCCTTAATTGTCGGTTTTTACCCTCCACGACTTCCAAATGGTGTTTCTTGCTTCTCCAAAGCCTGCTCAACTCGCCACAAATTCATTTTAGATTCACATAGAATATGAGTCCGTTCCTTGTCCCGGTCATTGCAATCTCCTCGCTTGATAGCAAGCTGCAATAACGTTACTAATCAATGCAATCACCATAGAACTTTAACAAGTACTTCAAGACAAAAAAAGACATGATTGCTCCCCCACACCAAAACTGTATATTCACACTATATTAATCAAGTACAAAGAGAACTAGCTAAATAGCAACTTAGGGGCTCATAAAAGACCATCCCACCGTCTAGAAAGCTGGACAGAGAAAGTTGTCGTGGCAAGTCATAAACTTACACGTTAATTATTGTTATTTCATCTTAAGAGACAGCTGGTAATATATACAATGCTCACTGGATCGAATGGTTTAAGTGGAATTAAAATTCCAATACCTAGAACATGAAGAACATCAAAAATCAATCTAGTGATGCCACCTTGGAATTTGATTTGCAAAGTCCCAAACGCCTTCAACATCATGGAAATGCAAGGTAATTGGAGTATGACTTGGTAGTTCTTTGAACCAATATTGTTTAGAGGTCATATGTTGAGTGGTCCTTGAATTCATATATCAATTGTTACCATCAATTTTTTATGAAAGAAACGACCACAAGCATGGCAAAGAACCCGTTCAGGGGGTTGAGAAGGCAATGCAACAAGGGTTGAAGGAGGTGCACAACCAAGCGAGGGGACAACAATGCCATGGGAAGAGGTGGGCGAAGGAGGAACAAAGGGTGTTATGGCAAGCGAGGAACCAGCACAACCTGACGAGAATGAGGAGGGGAGTCAGGAGGGGGAGATTCAGTTGAAGCAGGTCGTTTGAGACTGAGAGGACGAAGTAGGGAGATATTCGAAGCCATGAGAACAACTGTACAAAGGGAACCCTGTGATGGACCACCTCACCAACTGAACCGAGATCTTTTTTATATTTTTTTGAATTTTCTTCACACGGAATGTCATTAACCTCGATGGAGCCGTCGACCGTTGTAAACCTTTCGCAATAGATACCGGAGAACTTGCCCAAACAAAAGCGCCCACCAAAACTCTAAAAGACCAGCAATAGAAAAGTTTTGAAAGCTCCACCGCTGCTCCTTTGCCCTAAACTGAATGTAGATCAAACAAACATGGGTCTGGCAGGAAACTGTGCATAATTAGGCAAGCAATTTATGAGAGTAGAACATGCACTGATTTTCTGAGGAGCTTTTTATTTATCACCTACAAACCTCCGCTCTCTGCTGCAAAGCTTCGCTCACTGTGAGCTGAACTAATCGATGGTGTAGCAAGAAACTGATCGCTTGTCTGGCAGCCAACTGAACGCTTGTGTAGCAGATAGGTTACTGAACACCTACCAATTACCTACGCAACTTTCTAATTGTTGGTCTACTACCAAAAAGATAATTGCTTGAGAAAAGAGAGCAAAAGGTTTTCTCCTTTACTGTACTGCTCCCGATCCATAGCTCTCTACTGCTCGCATGAAAGGATCTTCTTTGATAATGGTGTCCAACCAAGATCAATTGGGATCTTGCAACAAACTTGAGACAACTATCTCAATAGCTTTGACAATCTCACTCAAACTAGATCTATCTTCTTTTCACAAAAGAGACACAACAAGATTTTGATCCACTTTCTTCTAATCATGTGTGGAGAAAGGCACAAATCTACTTGATTTGGATGAAACTATGAGGCCTTGGACTCAAAATCTCACCTACTCAAGATTGGCAAGCTAAAACATGGGCTTTTTTTTTTTATCAAATAAGCTATATGTGAGTCAAACTTGATGTGTCCAGCTAGGCTAGGTGCTCTACCTACCTTGATTCAAATGGCTATAACTTCCACTAGATATATCCAAATGAGTGAAACAAATTGCAACACAAACTAGACTTCATTATCTTTCTAGCAAGCTATCATACTCCAAATTTGGATCAACCTTGGAGATGCACCACAAACTCAAAGTGGACTGATCTCACACATGTTTGAGCACTGATTTCTGTACAGTACTAGGCTAGATCCAATCAATATGATTTAGACCCCTTTTGATTCAAAAAACCCTATGATAAAAATCGAGATCAACTACACCCTCCAAAACTTGTTTTCAAGCCAAGATCATTACACACGTGATAGATGAAAATCAATCTTAGGTAGGCTCTGATACCATGTGTAATTTTCACAAATATGAGGACTTCTCAAACAATGTGAATGATCTCCTCAGATACTAGCTCAAATCTAGGGCAAGAGTACTTTGTACATGCATCAATCATCAACCATTCATCACACATAATGAAAGGACACTTTCCATGAAAGAAACTAAGTATAGATTTGGCTTGCTCTTGGGTAGAGAGACAATAAAACAAAGAGCTCTCGGGTAGAGAGATAATGTCACCAAAAAACTAAGTGTTGGAGCTTGCTACATCAAGATCTAGCTTAAAAAAACTAAGTATAGATTCTCCCTCACTCTCACTAGTAGTAGCTCAAGATCCAAGGGCGTGTTAATGAAGCAATTTGATTGGACCCCTAAGATCACCACCTCTTACAATGATTGGACCTCCTACACGACACCTCTTACAATGATTGGACCATTTTGGTGCACCTCACAATATGATTGGCTCAAATTGACAAATAGAATCAAGAGGTGCTATGTCACACATCCTCTAGCATCAAGCCAAGTGTCACTAGCCTATATTACACGCATCAACTTCCAAAATTGCCTAATCACTTATTTACAAGTGTATAATGAGTGGTTTTGAAAGAGACCCCCAAACCTCAAGATAGATGACTTTTACAATTTCTAATATAGCTATTTTTTTTCAAAAGAACACTCCTGGTGATTCTCATTTTGTTACAATCAATGAAGTGACATCCATATCTTATACTTGTTCTTCCTGAAACTCCTCGAGTAATAGTTTTTCATGAATTAATTTCGGTAATGCAAAATGTTACTAAGGTTGTTGGTTCCTCTTCTAGCTAGAATGATATTGGATTAAAAGAGATCAAACACTTTTCCCTTGTCGATCGGTCACACTCATGATCAAATTGATAAGATGTTTAGGTGTTTTCCAAGAAACTTAAACACAAGAAGACATTTTCTTTACCAATGCTTCAAAATATTGTTGAGGAATCATATGCACCAAAATTGTTTTTCATTGATTCAACATACATGTAATTTATGAGATTATATCAAAGCGTATGGTTAGACAGAGCCTTGCATAGCCAATATTAACAACATTAGCTTTCAACATTAGTTTAAAATTAAGTGTAATAAAATTGGTACTACATTATTGTGGGACAACCAATATTTGAATTCAACATTATGTTCAAGAGTTCAATTCTTGCCTAATGTGCCTTTTGCTCAAGTCAAGATTGCACCATTGTCTCTTTTAAAATCCATGCTAGAAGAACAAAAGGCTCAAAAACAACATCATGAGGTTGATCTAGTTGTAGCTTTATATTTTTTTGAAATCAAGCATTCGAGTAGCTTTTCAAAATTTTGACGAATTTGATCAGCACTGGTAGATCAACCTTTTTCGAAAAACAAAAATTCAGTTTGCTCAACCTTGGAGATGCATCACCAATTGAAGAATTTCATTGGTCGATCAAATTAGGAGATCCAATGAAAATTGCTTTCACATAATGATGATTTTTTTTGTAACTTGTGCATGGTGAAGAACAGCTACCTACTACCAGTTTTAATTTTTAATAATTTGAAACTAACTAACTCAGATCTTGGCCCTTCTATATTATTTTATTTACATGGCCCAAGTCAATTTTATCCCATGATACAATATTTTACAAGTGCTCATTGGGTTATGGACTTACACTCGCAAGTTACACTCGCAGGATGCCACAACCCTTGCACATATTTTTCTATTTTGTTGGGCTTATTTATTTATATACGGATAATACCCACAACAAGGCCCCGACCTAAAGTAGGAGCTAAGGTGAAGATTTAGACTTGTGGTGCCGCTTTATTTAATGACTTGTCACTTGCTCCATAACTTTCAACTGAGCCACGTTGTAGTCATTGGTGAGTGGAAAAAAACAAGGATGAGCGCCCTCGAGCCACAATTGGGAGATCCATGTTTGGAATCTCACAGACCATGGGTCGCCGATGAGGGCCGCTCTATAATACAATCGTGCCAATGGCAAATGGTCGTCAATGTTGTTGGACGCCATGGCTTTATTTGGATCAAAGAATAATGGAGGCAAAAAATCATCCCACTTTGTGAGAACCCGCATAAAAAATTTCAAGTCTCGGGCAAATTTTGCGGCCGCGTGAACTGTGGGATCTGCACTTGACATATTGCTTCGAAAATTGGATGAGGGCCCTTTTGGCATCTACATCTATTCCAATCGTATTCTGAATGGATCTTTGACCAGTTCATGGTTTTGATAGTTATCTGGTCCAAAGGTGTCCTGCACTCCACGCATTTTTTTTTCCGTGGAATAGAGATGTAGTGGAGATTTATTCAGAGACACTGCAAGTGCATTTGTGGTGCGCTCTCTAATGAGAGTCGTGTCCCACTCTACCAAGAATCTTTTTTGAATTATCTTAAGTTTCCTAAAGTCCTCACAACCCAAAGACGACAATAAATATCATTGCTTTTTGGAGATTCTCTATGTCTGGATGTGAATCATACTCGTTAGAAAAGTTGTTTACCCTTGAGGTTTTAGCTTTGCCACTATAATGATAAGCTATTGTGATGAAAAATAGCATGTCTCTATTAGGTGAGTTTGAGCTAAAATATGACTTTTTAAAAGTTTAAACCCTTCCAAATTGCAAGATATTTTATTTCATTTTCCAACATAAATAACAAAGATGCTCACGATCTTTCAGATCACCTTGTTTATTTTTGCAATGATATTGATTTGCGCTAGCATCATTGTTATATACACTATGACACCACGTCAACATTACATGAATAGCCAATGTTGACCAGATGGGCCCCTAGATGTCCCTTCTCCATGTGTTAACCAAAATTCAAGCCTCAATGTCCATTATCAAAAGCCACACTCTAATGCAACTTGACCATGGTGGGGGGACTTGAACATGTTTTACCATACTTCTACTTGAAATTTGTTTAAAGGAATGATATGGGGCTTATTGAATGCATAAGTATCGTTGATATTTATCTCAACATTTAAGGATCACCTTATTTACATATGCAAGAAATAGCACACTGGCTTGATGTGGGCTCTCTCTCTCTCTCTCTCTCTCTCTCTCTCTCTCTCTCTCTCTCTCTCTCTCTCTCTCTCTCTCTCTCTCTCTCTCTCTCTCTCTCTCTCTCTCTCTCTCTCTCTCTCTCTCTCTCTCACACACACACACACACACACACACACACACACACACACACACACCCTATAGTTATGAAACCTTACAAATATAACCCTAACCCTAAACCTAATTTTGAAACTTGCTCTAGCCTAACCCGTGACTAAAACCCAACAAAATCTCACAAAAATATAACGAAAATGTCATGTCAAACCTTAAAATCGCAATAATTATACTCAAATATGAAAATTGAAAAACATGCATTGATCGTACAATTTTCAGTATACATTGCATGTCCACATGCAACTTATACCTTGAGTGATAATATCCTATAGCTATGACATGTCTAATAACTTGGAGACTTTGTGTTTTAACAAATCTTTTTTGACCACGTCTTCCATAATAAACTCTTTCACATTCCTTGATATATCCCATGTCATTTTGGAGCAAACCATACCTTTGTTGCATCTTAAAGCTACATCATTTATCTTCTAAATGCAAAAGTTTTGACACTTATGGTTTCTTATGTAGATTAATGCAACATACTTTTCTTAGCACATACTATGAAAATCTTAAAATAAGATATGACCACTCTTTGAAAAAATCATCTTTATCTGAACAACACATACAATTATTTAATTTTTTATGCTTGACCAAATCTATATGGTACATGTTGGATTATATGTTTTGTAGTTGTTTTGAAGATTTTGTGGTAGAGGTCTATATTGTTTGTAATTGGTATAAATGTGGAGTGTTCGGGATGAATAGACATACAAATTGAAATTTTCATTAGGAAGGGATGTAACCCTTTTTTCTCCCATTAAAGGTGAGATGCTAATTTTTTCTTCATAGAGAAGACCTACACGTAGCAAGAGGGAATATGAGGTGACATTCTAAAATGGAGTATAATTGAAAGGTTCTAGAATCTCAATTAGTATGTTCAAGACTTACAATCATGATAAATGGTTTTCTAGTTGAATCAAATCACTTCACTAAATTAGACATAAATTCATTAAGAGAATTATAAACTTTGGTTGTGTACTCTTCGTTTTCAGCATTATTTTTCTGTCATATGTAGCTCTAGCACTCCTAGATTAGCAAGTAGTCTTTCCTAAGGCATATATTTTAGGATTGGTGCCCCCAAGGTCAAAAGAAATATGTCCTTGACAAGCTACATAGCAAGTTTCAATGCATTGACCACTCATAATTTAATCTCAAGTGAATGCTTCAGCCCATGCCCTTGGTTATGAGACGCCTCAAATCAAAGATCGAAGATGTAGCAAGGGAGGAAAGACATAGGTTGACCCACTAAACATAACGAAGATCGAAAGAAAGCCAAGAAGTATTGCGACGACTTGAAAAGGTATAAAAGATAATGAGAGGCCACAAAAGCTCCATTGGAACAAATGGGACCCTCTCAACTTGGCACTGGTAGTGTGGGACATTTTCATGATTATCTTGTTATTACTTCTTATTCCATCATTGTTTATAAATTTCTACTTTCTTGCTCTCTTTCTTTCTCAATGGGCATGAATGCTATTAATCTTAATTGTTTGTGTAGAGATCGTATTCCACAAAAATGAGTATTTGTATGTGCATCACAACAATATTCAAGCCCTCTTTAATTTTGTTGAGCGATAGGGAGCATCAAGCTACACACTCACGCGCGCACGCGTGCGCGTGCACACACACACACACGCACACACAGCTATTTCATCTTCTGCTAATATCTAATCTTGGTGATCTAACTTTTTCTCCGATTGGCTAAGATTTTTTATTAAATGGAATTATATTTTCGAATAGATGGATGGATCCATATTAAATCATTGTCCGAAATCCATTTCTTCCTAAAGCTACCAAAATTTAGACACTAGAGATTTAATGTCTAGCCAATTGTCTACCAAAACAAATTGTTGGGGTAGCCCATTACAAGTAGGTTGGGATTAAAGTAGTTATGATATTGTGACTTTTTACCAATTTTGTGAGTATCTTCGACAAATTTCTTTTAGCCAACAATGAATTTTATTTCTATAACTAAAAGTTGGTTAATTTGGTCACCTATTGAGTTATAATGAAGTAACTATTAATAATGTAAAAAATTTGTCCAAATTATTTTTTAATATTCTATCACTCCTATGATTGTCCTTAAAGGTAAATAACCTAAATGTCTTATCATTCCTATACTTGTCTTTAAAGATTAATGTCTTATCTCATGTTTGGGGACAAAAAAAAATTTCTTTTCAAGTCGAGTGAAGAAAAGAGAAGAAGGGGGAGATCTTGAGAGAGGGATAGGGAAGGATCGTGAGATAGGATGTGTATGCATGGGGTTGGTGTTGGAATTCGATGCTCACCCTCAAATCCATTTATTAATGAGCATCCTGAAAACTTTACAAAACCCAAAAAATAGAAGGCTCGAGTTTTTCAGAAGATCAAAAAATCCAGTATCGGATTTTTTCGACCCAATTCCGACCCTGGGTCGGGTCAGATCAGTTCAAATTTTTTTCGACCCTTCATGTTTGACCCTGGATCGGATCGAATCGGATTGGGGCTAATTTTTCCGACCTTGACTATATTTTTGACCCAGTGTAAAAATTGATCCTTTGTATATTTTCTGATACATTGTAATTTTCGATATTGTCGGTCAGAAATCCAACCCAACGACTTCGCATTGACAGTCTGCCTACGTTATACATGTATTCACAGTTACAAAGCGGTTGTAATTAATATAGAAGATAGCATTCAATGCGAGTTAATTAAAGATATTTTCAATACATCTATTCCTAGAATCTGCATCAAAAAATTTCTTCTGATCTTATGATATTCAAAAACATCTAATAATTGTTTCAATCAATTCATTCAGATAGTTCTGTTGCATGTGTTATCACACACAACGATCAGAGTTCTCAATCTATAGCCAGCCACTTTATGTGATTGTACTCCTTGAGAATATTAATCAGAGTACATTTTTGTCTCCACTCAGTTGTTGTTCCATTGCAGATTTTTAATTCATTCATTTTTTAAAGGTCTGTTGCTAACTGTGGAACTTCTAATCCTATTGTCCACTCGCTCCCATCTTTCGCTCACAAATCCACTGATTTCTGACATGGTATCAGAGTAGGCAGTTCAGTAATCTGTACATTGTCTATAGAGCTTGTCTCTCAGATTCCATTCTAGCACGAGGGATGTGGAAATGATATTGACACTGGAGCCACCATCAAGAACTGCTAAAACTTCACGTGATTGGTGATGGGTAGCTGGGATTTTGATGTTGCCTCATTCGTTGAGTGGATTGGTTAGGTGTAAGGGCATTTCAGACAACTCATCAGGGCTGGTGGTGTCATTGGACTGGATCTGGTGTTTCCATTTGTCATCATGGTTCCAGAGAACATGGAAAGGAAGAGGGACATTGGCTTGTAGTAAATCTCCCCAGACTTCGGTACCTTCAGGGGTTTTGCTTTCAAAAGGCTTGTGAGGTACTTTATGGGAGGTGTAAGATTATTGGTCAGCATTGCGGATTTGCTGGCAATACTGATTATGTAGCCGAATTTTTTCAAATGGGTGGACCCAAGTAGGATGGTTTCAACTAGTAAAGTTTCTACTTGCACTGAACAGACAGGAGCAAAAGGTTTGGATCGGGATGGGCAGTCCTTCATGTGATGTTCAATACCACAATTTTCACAAGCTGGAGGAAAGCAGAGTTTATTTGGGCAACGAATACTAGGAATGCTCACCTGCATAGATAAAACATTCTCGTATTGCGGGGAGTTGATGCGCGACAAAGACAGCTTGGTTTGGATTGTAAGCTTGGGCATTAGGATCCACTGCTTGAGCATTAGAATCATATGTATAATAAAAGTAGAGTATTACGGGTGAGTATTGTCTTCCACATAGTAGGTTGCCGGATCGATGGTATTCGGATCAAGATAATGGACAGCTTGTTGTGGGGCAGCTTGATTAACGACAAACTGTTGACATGGTGGTTGGTATTGATCTGGTGCAGTTGGTCGTGGTTGGTAGATCCTTGGTCATGGAAAAGGCTATTGTGGAGGGTAGGGGCGATATACTCGATAGATTGTGGGTCTGGTTGCTGTTGGAAAATGGTTTCGTAGTTGAGGGCATTCATTAGCAGTATAATGCTGTGAGCAGATTATACACCAGACATTTTCTCTTGCGGGAAATGATTTCTCAGCAATCTGTTTCATTGCGGTTTAAAAATTGGTAGGGAGCTTATCCATATGAGATTGTTGAGCTTTTTGCCAGGTTTCCATTTGATGTAGTAAGTTCAGAAGATTGGACAACATTGTCAGACTTTGGGTGATTAGGATGGTCCGGATTCTTAGATTTCTTTTCACGATGGTCAAAGTCATCGTCGGAACCTTCATCTTCCTCACATATAGCATAGTCATCACATGTTTAAGTTGACCATAAAGGTCAACTGATTTGAGTTTATGGCTGATGTTTTTAGGCAATCCAACCAAGAACAGTTTTATGGCCATATGTTTGGTGATATTTTCATCAACACATTCTACTTTGAGACGTTTAAAATGCTCAATGTAGTTTTGAATAGACTCTTCACGACACATCTTGATATGGGTAATTTGGATGAATGGGCTCTAAGTCAGTTTGGATGGTTTAAAATGCTTGATGAGAGCGTCCTTGAGGTTGGTCCAAGAAGCAAGATTAGGAGCTTCAAGATTAAGATACCACTCCTTGGTTGTTCCATAGAGTACCATGGGAAATAGGTGAAGCTTTTCAGTTTTTGAGGTATCTCCAAAAAAATGGCATGCATTATCAAAGTCTTGGAGAAATCGGACTGGGTCAGATTCTCCATCGTACTTTGGTCATCAATTCGTGGAATTTAGCGTTCTAATCGTAGAGGAGTCAGATTAGAAGATTCAACACAGTCACGAGACATGATGTAGAGTGTGGAGGAGAGTAACAATACAGATGATCAGGTCATTACTGTACTTGGCAAAAAAAAAAAGACAGTTTGCTTGTAGAATGGAGAGTGTAGAACAAAAAAAATTGGTCTCTCTGGCTGTAATAAAATTCGCGGACAGGCTGAGAAATCGTAGAGAGGCAGATAAATCGAACTATGGGACTCGCGAATTCTAACACGGAGTGTTATTTGTTAGAATATTGATTTTTTTCAATATTTTTGGAAAAAAATTTAAACTGTTAGAATTCTCGGGTGGGGCAGAGAATTCGGGCTCACTGAGGACGATTTCGTAGGCTAAATGACGATTTTTGATATAGAGGTTTTACTGACAGATAGGGAATATGGGAAAAAATATGAATTTCTGATACTAGGCTTCAACTGAAAATTGTTGATGAAAAAAATACTGGAATACAGCAATAATAACTAACTGACCCTAAACTTACTTAACCACTGATCATCGTTACAAAATTACATTGTTACAAAAGATGTTTGTCAAGATGTTGACTCTATTGGAAGTCAGATGATCAGTGCATTGGAATCCTAAGTTAATCTACTTATAGTCCCACAGAATGTAGTTGTTATTTTATCAGTATGTGGGTCGGATTTTCTAGTTAACAGTATAAAAAAAAAACATATAAAGAATCGGATTTATACAAAGGGTCGGATAATTTACAAAGGGTAGGATTTATACAAAGAGTCGGACTTAGTAGACCCGATCTGATCATATCCAGGGTCAGAAGATGCCCGGATAAATTAGACCCGATAAAATCCGATCCGATCCAGGGTCAAAGATGCCTGGATATTTTTTGATTCGATCCAGAGTCGGAAAATCTCTCTTTGATGGGATTAACATTGGGTCAAAAGATAGGCTTGGGTCAAAAAAATTCTATCCTAAATTTTTCTATCTTCTTTACATAACTTCGAGCCTTCTTCCTTTTTTTTTTTTTTTGTTGTTTTCAAGAATAGATATAAACAATAGTTATCTAGGATGCTCATTACCTAATGGAATTGGGCTTGAGCATAGAATTCCAACACATACTTCCTCTTTTTTATTATCCTAGTGTGCCTTTGTGTAGTTGCTAGTTTTTTAGGCAAAGAGGTGGTGACTCATCTTCGTGGCTCTTCATTGGAATGAGCCTTACTACTTGTGCTACAACAACACTCAAGTTCTTCTCTAGAAGAACCTGGTTAAAGCTGAGTACGTGGAAGCCACTCAAGCAATCAAGAAGTGTTGTGACAAAGACAATTAAATTGCATTTCATTCAATTTTTTCCTACTTTATCTTTTGTGGCAACAATAGCTACATTTATTTGTCTTTGAATCATAGGTTTTACTCTAGAATGAATCACATAGAACTCAGTTCCATTTTATGAGGGATAAAGTTCGAGAAAAACATATTGAGCTAGTTCATTGTCATACCTAAAAAACGGTAGCTAATATGTTGACTAAGGCATTAAACATTTGGTTTGTATAGATATTTACTTATCACAAAAAAATTAAAGTAGCATTTAAGGGGGAGCATTGAAAATACATTAATTTTCACTCCAAAATCTAGACTCCCACTTTGTAAAGCCACATTCAAAATTAGCATATAGCCTTTTTACAATATTTCAATGTATAGAATTTTTGTTGTAATAAACTAGTTGGCATTGAATTGGCATTTGTAGCCAGTATCCAAAGGGTCTTAGTCTATCCAAAGAGACTATCAATTGTAAGTAACAATCTTGAGGCCTTAGAATTGGCTCTAAAATTGTTAAGTTCTCTAAGCTTACTAAGGTACCAACAATGATCAGTACATATTGACCATGGGCTCAGTAAGCGAGCCTTATGCATTAAGATGTTTTGGAATGATCCTTACTCCAATATCACACTAGTAGAAAGCATTCAAGTGTCGTGTAGACTTCTCAGATTAGTTTGAAGACTGATAATGCAATATTGAGATGACCAAAACTATTGCGTAGACACTCGTTGATTGCATGTATCTTTATTTTCATGCTCCGATTTAAATGCATTACATTCCATACTTGCTCTCGCTCTATTCTATACATATTTAATCAGAGAGCATAAGTGCTTGGAGATTAAAGACTGCTGCCAAGATAAGTACTTGATAGTAAAGATGGTAGATTGACATACCAAGTACTAACTTAGACTTAGTGCACTTCGTACAGCCAATAGTAAATATTCAACATAGCTGATCGTATGTGCATTCTGCCATTAGTGCGTAGAGTCTCCACTTTCGTGATCTTGTGTATTTCAGTAGTTTGCCTTTTGTTCGATTGTGCAAACGGTCTTGAGTTAATGGTAGTTCTTATAAGATTTATACTATGAAGAGGAAGATCTCCAAGTGGCACCTTCAAAATGTTGATTGGCATTTTTCAATGTCAATTTTTCTGTTGACTAGTCAAAGGTTAGCAATTCCATTGAATGGGATTTTTATACTGACTCTTGCAATCGATATTTTTTCCTACTTAGGCCTTTTGGCATTTTTCTACTTATGCCTTTTTGGCATTTTTCAATCGCTCAAATCTTTGTTCTGCAAACTCAAGATTTTCATTAACCAATAATGTTGGTCAACATTTGTCAGTCTGTGCAAAACTTAGTGTATTTTTGCAAATTGTGCCAAATCTTTGCATTCTTGCAAACTATGCTAAATATCGTGTAAATCTGGATACTATTAAAAAAACTTGAGTATTTCTACAAATTTAATAGGTTCTTAATAAAAGAAGAATTAAGTGGGAATTCTAACAATGGACACCTAGTTAAACTGATATTTCTCACAATTTAGGCATCAACTCTTTAATCCCACCATTCAAAATATATAAAATCATGTTTTCTAAAATTTGTTTTTGTATGGAAGGTCAATTAGACATGTGAATCAGCACACATCTAAGTTTCAGGCTCATTTGACACCTTCCTAATACATCTAGGAGATTAAATTTTGAGCAAGATCTTTCAAAATTGAGAGAAGTCTACAATACATGTCACATATGAGTAAATCAATGCTTGTTTTTCTTCAACACATTTACATACATGATATTCTTTATTGGCCATATAGCTCATTATCTATAACAATCCAACCTTTGTAAATCATAATAGAAATCAACATGGAAGGAAATATTTTACATTAAAAAAAAAAATCCTATATCAAGATGGATGTTATTAGCCTTTCATGTGATATTGTCCACAGTTCTTGGGTAAAAACTATTACTTGTTACTACCTCCCATGTTTTCGATTTTGTAAATTTGAGATATCCATAAGGGCATCTAGCTAGACCAATACCTTAAAAATTTGACAATATATTCCATCTTGACCAATGGAATCAAACATCCCTCAAGATATGTAGCCTTACCATTGTCAACCTAATCCAATTCCTTATTGGGACTTCCCTTTGGAATTGCTTGCCTCCCATACCACAAGTTTTTCCTCCAAGAAGACCCTCAATTTCATAATCTGTTGACATAGCCAGAACAGCAGTAGCCGAATACGCTAGTTCCTCGAAGATCAAATTGACACAGAGTTCCTCCAAATAGATTTATTGACAATGCCATAGCCACTTGTTATTTTGTCGAGGATCTAGTCGATTATTTTGAGGCAATTTCTAGTCCAGATGTAGATAACCGGAGATGAACGATGGACAAAGAGTCTCAATCTCTCATTAAAAACTAGACATGCTTGTTATCGACCCCTCAATTGGTAAGAATGTCATTTATTGCAAATGACTTTATCGAATCAAGTACAAAGTCGATGGATTAGTTGATCGATTGAAGGCAAGGTTAGTTTCCAGGGGATTTTCTCAAATCTCGAATGTTGATTATTTGAAAACTTTTAGTCCCATAGTCAAATATTCAGCAATCAGACTTTTTATTTCATTCGCAACAGTGGTAGATCTAGAAATTTACCAAATAATTGTACAAACAACATTTTTACATGATGTGATCGCAGAAGACATTTATATGACTCAACTTGAAGGCCGTGAGTTGGAGGGTAACACGCATCATGTATGCAAGCTAAAAAAGCCTCTCTAGGGGCTTAAACAATGGTCTTATGCTTGGTTTCATCAAATCAATGAATTATTTATTCATTCAGTAAGGCTTTATACTAAGTTAAACTGATTATATTGTCTATTACAAAAGAGCGGATTCATATTTCATTATCATTACATTATATGTTGATGACACATTATTTTTTAGTAATGACATTCGAATGTTAAGAAGGATGTCAGAACATGTTATCAAAGGAATTCGACATGATAGATTTAGGGGAGACCCATATTTGCCTTGGTATACAGATTTACATAGATCGTAATCAGAGATTGATTTACATCAGTCAACAAAGATTGTTTCATGACTTGCTATTCAAGCATCAAATGGCCGACTACAAACCAACCAAGTCTCTAATGGATCTAGGGTCGAAATATGCGGAGGACCAATATCCCCAGTCGTTTGAAGAAGTCAAGCAAATAAAATTGTATCTGTATCATTCAATTATTGGCTCTCTTACATATCCTAACATATTATCATCACCTTATACATTGATGATACGTTGCTCTTCAGCAACAATACCAAAATGGTCACGGATGCAAAATAGATGTTGTTCTCAAAATTCGACATGACTGATTTGGGTGAAGCTCACTTATGTCCTGGAATTCAAATCCACAAAGATAGAGCAATTGACCGATTTACATCACTCAACAAAGGTATCTTCACAATGTTCTTAACATATACAATTTGATGAATTGTAAATTAGCTCACTCACCAATGGATCCAGGCCTGCATTTGTCGAAGGATCAATGTCCCCAGACCAAACAGGAAGAGGAGCAGATGAGAGAATATTCGTATCGATCGATACTTGGATCTCTCGTGTACGCAATGGTCTGTACAGGTCCAGATATCTCTTTTTGTTGTAAGCTCACTCAGCCAATATATGGCTAATCCTGGCATTACCCATTGGAAGGCTCTTATTCGAGTCATGAGATATATTCGAGCTACCATGGACCAGTGCATCTGCTATGGAGATGTCAGCAACGACAATCTTCATCAGCTCAGTGGCTATTTTGATGCAGCTGGGGAGGAGATGCAAACAATCGTAAATCCACATATGGATTTACATTCTTCTTCAACGGCGGTCCTATTTTGTGGAACAGTCGTAAGCAAACCTCTATCGCAATTTCTTCTTCTGAAGCAAAATACATTGCTGCTTCTTAAACTATTAAGGAAGCGCTTTGGTTGAGAAATTTGCTGTCAGACATCAATTTGTATCAGTACAGCCCTACAATTTTGTTTTGTGATAACCAAAGTGCTATTGCCTTATCGGCCAACCCTAGATTTCATTCTAGGAGTAAGCACATTGAGATCAGATATCACTACATCAGGGGCAAGGTTCTCGATAGGGAGGTTCTTGCAGAACGCAAGACATGGTTGCAGACATTTTCACGAAAGCACTCAGTATTAATGCACACAACAAATTTTGTGCATTGCTCAATCTAAAGATCAAGGCATTCATGGATCCAGATTAGGAGGGGGTGTTGGATTTACTCCTTCTACTCTCCTAAATCCCATTTTTAATCTGCCTCCATTCTTGCTGCATATTTACAAACGTTGTCACGTAGCCTGCATAATTACATGCAAATTCGCATAGACGAATAAAAGGCGAAAGAATCACGAACATTGTGTTTTTACACAGGTTATGGTGACAGGCAAAAAGGGGACACTATCCTACAGAATGCCGAAGGTGCCCTAAAAGCTAAGGCACCCTGTAAATCTTATCCTAAGGCCATTCGTAAGAGTGACCCACTTTTCGCATCATCACAAACGTTCACTTCAGCACTAGCTGACATCGCACCCTTTTATGCTCACTCCATGCAGTTGCGCTAACGGATTGGACAACGATTGCAGTCACCCACAATCTCCTACAAACAACACATCCACTTTGTACTTTCACATCTACACACCTATAATATTATGTATATATACGTATTTTGGACACCATTCATGAAGATGAGACGATGATGATCAGATGATCAAGAGAGTTGAAGAAGACGACATAAACGAAGTAGATGCCCTGAGCATTGATTCTTCATTTTGTCAGAATTAAGATTTAAATTCCTTCTTACAGATTTGAAATAAGATTTGTAGGGCACGCGGTTTCATTCGCTATTGTATTGTGCTCTACCACATTATTGACATGTATACATGATATACTTACTCTGATACAACTCTTTGTTCTACATTCAGATCTGTGTTAATATTGCTATGCTTATTCTTTGTTCTGTTTGATCTTTCTAGCTGTTATTTTTGGTAATAGACGACTAACATTTAGTCTTATCATTCGCGAATCATTCGCGACTAATTATCAGTCGAGCACAGTCTATCTCTTTTGCGAATCATTCGCGACATATAATTTGTCTTGCTATTCACGACAAATTATTCTTCTGACGCTTCATTTATTAATGTTTGGATACGTAATCTAGAATGACCATGATTTCTATCACTAAAGTTTTGTCATTCTGATAGGCGTAGTCGTGCTTCCGGAGAGAGTCGTATAACTTATTCCGCTATGCACGAACATTTTCTGTTCGAGTTCATTTCTCGTTCGTTTCTTGTTCGAGTTCGTTTCTCATTCGTGTTCGTCATTTATTCTCCCCCTCTCTCCCAACAACGACAACCAACAAACATCCTCCTGTGACCATTGTCACAAGCCGGGGCACGCAGCCAACAAGTGCTGGTTTAACCCGACAATACCTTGCATGCACTGCAAGAAGAAGAGACATTCTGCATATGACTGCAGATTCAACCCGAAAAGAAAAAACAAACCTGACAAGGTGAATGTTGCAGAGTCGTCAAAGGATGCAAACAAAAGCAATGAGGCCTTCACGATATTCGATGAAGCCTCGACAAGCTACACTGAACAAGACTGCGATGTAGTCATTGATTCAGGAGCAATCTCACACATCACTTGCAACAAAAAAATCTTGATCAACTACAGAGAACTCGAAAACAACAGAGCAGTGATTCTAGGCGATGGGAGCCGACACGATGTCAAGGGCATCAGAACTCTACAACTACGAACACTGATGGGACAAGCAGAGCTGCCAGGAGCACTCTACGTACCCTCATTAAGAAAAGACCTACTATCAGTCTCCAAGATGGAAGATCTTGGAATTCGAGTTCTATTCGATGGCAATGTATGTCGGATGATCGAGAAAACAACGAACAAGTTGCTGATAGTTGGATACAGAGAAGGCAATCTCTACCAAGCCAAGATAATCAGCAATTCTGATAGCATACTAGATGCATCAGAAAATGAAGATCAACTCTGGCACAGAAGAATGTATCATCTGAACATGAGGAGCCTCTATGACATGAGCAAGAAGGACATAGTCACAGGTCTGAAAATATCCAGACTCTGTGAAGCCTGTCAGAAAGAGAAACAACATCGGAATCCATTCGTGCACGAGGGAAGAAGAGCTAGAGAAGTTCTTGAGCTCGTCCACTCAGATGTCTGTGGACCGATGAAAGATGATTCGCTCTCAGGATCGAGGCATTTCCTGACGTTCATTGATGACTACATCCGGATGACAACGATCTATTACTTGAAGAAAAATTTTGAAGTGTTTGACTCTTTCAAGAAGTTCGTGGCATTCGTAGAAAGACACACCTCAAAGAAGATTCAGATCATCAGGTCTGATAATGGAGGTGAGCACAGAATTTTCGAGATTCTGCCAAGAACAAGGAATAGAGCATCAATTCACTCCTGCGTACACATCAGAATATAATGGTGTCGTAGAAAGAAGAAACATGACACTAGTCGAAGGAGCCAAATGCATGATGGCACAGGCTCGATTGCCAAGTCAATTTTGGGCTGAGGCAATAGCTATAGCAGTACACCTGCAAAACAGATCAACAATGACAGCCTTGGAAAACAAAACACCACAAGAAATGTGGACAGGTAGAAAGCCTGATATGTCATATGTGCGTGTATTCAGATGTGCAGCATACAAGCACATACCAAATGAACAAAGAAGCAAGCTCGACCAAAAGTCAGAGCAAACAATCATGGTGGGATACTCGAACGGATCACAAGTCTACAGACTCTACAACCCAACCACGAAGAAAGTCGTGTCAAGTAGAGATGTGAAGTTCGACGAGTCCACATTTCCTGGATTGAAGGACGAAAGGGACATGAGATCTTCACACTACTGCCAATTCAAGAGGGAGATCAAGGGCAAACATCAAATCAAAATGTCGAGCCCCATACCCCAGAGCAGCATGAAGCCGAAGATCAACCCGACGAAGAAGAAACATTTGAGCATCGATGAATCGAACCCAGAAGGTCGACAAGACAAAGAAGACCTCCAGAACGATACACTGACAACCTTCAATGGATCGAAGAGACAAAGTTCGAATACTGTAGCTTCACTGAAGAGCCAACAACATATCAAAAAGCTATTCAGAGTCCAGAAGGTGAATTCTGGATGCAGGCAATGTCAGAAGAAATCGAATCAATGAGGCAAAACGAGGCACGAACACTAGAGCCACTGCCCGAAAATAAAAAGATCGTCGACTGTAAATGGGTCCACAAAAGAAAAAATCAAATAAGATGGCACTATCGGACGATATAAAGCAAGGCTTGTCGCGAAAGGCTACACACAAAGGTACGGCGTCGATTACTTCAATACATATTTACCAATGGTGAAAATGACAAGCATTCGACTGCTCCTTGCATACGCAACTCAATACAATCTGGAAATTTACCAGATTGATGTAAAGACAGTCTTTCTCCACGGAGATCTAGAAGAATAAATCTTCATGAAATAGCCTGAAAGATTCGAAGACCCTGACAATCGACAATATGTTTGTCGTTTGCAACGATGCATTTATGGTCTGAAGCAGGCATCACGATCTTGGTATAAGAATATTGATGGTCTTCTGAAGTCTCTAGATTACATTCCTACACAACCAGACTGTAATGTCTATATAAATGAAGTAGGAAGAAATTTTGTGATTCTGACTATATTTGTAGATGACTCCCTAATGATAGGAAATTAACGAAGAGTCAAATTTCTAAAAGTTATGAAATCACAGATCTAGGAGAGGCAACAAAATGCCTTGGGCTGGAAATAAGAAGAAATCGAATAGGAAGGGAAATGCATCTGAGTCAGTCGGAATACGCCCAGAAAGTACTAAAGCAGTACCGAATGATGGTCTGCAAAGAAAAGGCCACACCAATGATAGCTGGAGCCAGACTAACGAAACATGATTGCTTGAATATAGATGAGGAGAGACAGAAAATGGAAGGTATACCCTATCAAAACCTAATCGGTTGTCTGATGTACCTCACAATCTGTACTAGACCCGATTTGGCCTTCTCTGTATATGCTTTAAGCCAATTCTCTTCAAATCCTGGCATGGCACATTGGCAAATGGCAAAGCGAATTCTGCAATATCTGAAGGGTACCCAAAACATGGGATTAACCTACAAAGAAGACGAAGGCAAAGGATTCGAGCTGCAACACTACAATGATGCAAGTTGGGCGAGCTGCAAAGACGACAACAAGTCCGTGACAGGAGGATGTTCGATTGTGTGTGGAGTAGCAATTAGCTAGACAGGCAAGAAGCAAACCTTGGTGGCTCAATCCTTATGCGAAGCTGAATATGTCGTAGCTTCAAAGATGGCGAACGAGGTAGTATGGTTGCAGATGATGCTGGAAGCAGTTGGCATACCACAAAGAGAACCATGCACGATGATGATGGATTCTCAAAGTGCCATATATCTGTCCCAGGATCCTGTTTTCCATTCAAAGACAAAACATATACCTCTGAAGTACCATCATATTCAAGACTTGATCTCGAAAGGAGAGCCAAGGTTCAGTACATAAAATCTGAAGACATGATTGCAGATTTGCTCATGAAGCCGCTCGACAAACCACTCTTCGCAAGACAAAGAAAAGCAATTGGATTAAATGTACAAAGTTGCAAGGTTCAAGAGGGAGTATCAGAAATTGTGAACTCCTGCAACTTTGTCGCAAAGGTGACGAAGCGAAGGGCAAACATATCCTGAAGACCGAAAGAAAAGTATTCGAGATTCGGCCCAACGACCAGGTGACGAAACACACTCGACGAAGACACGAAACGAAAGAGAACAATTCGCGCTGCCAACTGGCAGCTCGACGAGCGTGGTGTATTGTACTGTACTTCACGCTCAACTGAAATAGACAATGATAACAGAGACTAACTAACTAGTTGATTATCATTAACTTGTCTTGTAATTCTGATGAACTATCTTGTAAACTCCACACAGTGGAGATAAATACACCTTTTGATTGACACGAATACAGAGGACGAGAGAGGAAGATAGAGTGTAGAGCTGTGGATGAAGGTCTGCCAACGAGCAGAACACAGCGACTGAGGTTGGCGTCAGGCCGCCAACGAGCGAGACACTGAACGACTCACCCGAAAACATAAAACATGAAATACAATTGTTCTCTTCTCCACCTCTTCTTTGTCGTGTCATCTTCTCGATTGATTCTGTCATGATCTGTGATTTGTAGTCGCTTGCTTAGGTTCTTGGAAAAACAAAACAGAAACAAAAGCCGAAATTCCGTACAGAAGTGTTTCTAGCAATTCTACAAACGAGCAGGTAGTGGAGCTCCCCCTACCACTTGCTATTCTATTTTTGGCCATTTATACGATTTGCAAAGAAGGTGGCAATGGCCGCAATTAGATCTTGCAAACAAAGGTCTCTATCCTTTGGCAGATCCACTAGAGATCCGCTAGGCAGCAACTTAACTAATTGAGATTGATCTATGTCATGAAGTGCTGGAAATGACCATTGGAGTTGGATGACGAGGTTTGCTCGAGGAGGTCCATTGAAGGTTTGTTGGAATGCCTCATTCAAGCAACCATCGCTGCAGGTCCGTAGGAGGCCTCGTTCGCAGGTCCGCTGTACAGGTGCATCTGACCTAATTGCAGGCAACAACCATCGCTACACCTTGGGAGCCACCATTGTGAGAGAGAGATAGAGAGAGAGAGAGAGTCCTAGATCATATGCTCGACTTCATTCCTTTATGATTAGACTTATGTAAATTTAAGGACCTTGATATTTCCAATAAGTGTCATTAATTTTGTGTTTGCAAAGAGTTATTGTACTACATATCTGCCATCTAGAGAGGTGCTACCTGCTGTAGCACCTCGAGCCACTATAGCGGCGGTGGCTACATACTGTAGTAGCCCACTGTTGGATGGCAAATACCATATGGAGCAATTGCAAGATCTCCAATGTAGATCTCCATATGGTAGCTCCAATCACATTATGGGCTAAATGAGAAACCAAGCCACGCTGATGTTGCATTACAACAGATTTTTCTAATATCATGCACATAAGACACAAAGAAAAAAAAAAAACACCCAATTCGGAGCAGAAACAAACTCGGGGCCCCCTTCTCACAAGTACGGAAGCCTCCCCCGAGCGTCGATTGGAGCCGGACCATCCAGATTGGAGCTTGGATTTGTGTTCGTAAAACCTGAACCCTCGATGCTCCTCCGCCTTCCCTTCCCTTTCAAACACATATAATTACGACACCGTACAAGAGAGGAGACGAGAAAGAAGCAGCAGCAGCTCCCCTGCGTCTCTGGTGTAGTGTCTTGCGGTGAGCCGCGTCAGAGGAGAGAAGAGGGTTGGCTGTGAGCAGCAAAATGAAACTCGTGAGGTGAATGTCAATAATAATATTAGCCTTATTTTTGGTGGATGCTTGCTTTCCTTGTTTCTTTATTGTCCTTGAAGGCGCCAAGCCCGTCTTATCTCTGCTTACTCTTATATTCTCAACTTTTTACATTTACATTTTGCGTAAGGACCTGCTTAGACGTCTGCATTGTAGTGGCCTGTAGGGCTAGTACTTTTGAGTGCGATTGTTGTCCCTAGCAGTGCTCTGAGATTTCCCATTCACATCAGATATTAGTGATCATAAGAGTAAGGCGCGCTTTTTGTAACAAACCTAAACACAGTTGTCTCTTTCATTAGTTAAAATGTTGATAAATCGTTTTTCAATATACACCCTATTACTCTGTCGTAAGGAACCGTGATCATGTCTCTATAGTCAGTTGTTTATTCTGATAGTCTACTTGCAACATCAATTACAAATTTCAAACATACTCTGTTTGTTCTTATTGTTTTTTGATTATAGAATGCTGTTGCAATATTTACATACGCCCAGCAAGTGAAAGCATAACCAGCAATAGAAGTACCCTTTACCTTTGGCTATTTTATTTTTTTCAGTTTGATGATGGCGCAATGAAAGCATAACCAGCAGCACCCTTTACCTTTGGCTATTTTATTTTGTTCAGTTTGATGATGGCGCAATGAAAGCATAACCAGCAATAGAAGTAGCCTCTGCCTTTGGCTATTGTCTGTTTTCAGTTTGATGATTGTTCTTGGCTGTGTCTTCTTTGATCCTAGACGTAACATTGATATATTATTTTTGGCTACCTCTAGTTTCCCGTTTTTTTCAAACATGGCACTATATCCTGAAATATGCCCTTTACAAAAGTTGAAGTTTGCACAAGTTTCTATGTTATGCTCAAGAATTTTCCTAAGAGAGAGAAAATTCTTTCCTGTGGAAGGACTTTTGATATCTATTTGAAGTTGCGACCAACTAGTAGTGCTGATTCTTTCTATATGTAGCGTTTCACCTTGCCCTATTAAGTTTGATATGGTTTAAAGTGATGGTATGTAGTTTCAAGTAAATTTCTTGGGTGGGAAATTTTGACCTCATATGCTTGATTTTTCCATTTGTTTCTAGCTTTCATTATCATTAGGTTTTTAGGTTAGCACAATCATCCAACAAGCCAGTAACCATAACTTGAGCAAGTTCTACATCCTTAATGCTTTCAAGGAAGGCACTTCTTCATTCACATCCTACACTTTCTTGACTTTAATGGTAGATGAGCCTACATGCTTGGAAGATGCAATTAATTCACCAAATGGGATTGATGCAATGCAAGTAGAGTATGATGCTTTGATAGAGCATACTTGGGATCTTGTAGATCTTGCTCTTGAGAAGAAGGAACTGATGCAAGGTACTTAACGAGCTGGGGGCAAATTGGCAAAGACGTTTTGAGTGAACCACTAAAGGAGATGCTGTCAGCACCCTTTTTGATGCTTTGACCAAATACAAAAGATTAAACCTTGTCATTCGCAATTGCTTTTCACGCAGATGGTGTTGCTTGTTTTGCGGTGTCACCTTTTTGTATGAATGCGAGTGTATTTCTATGCATGCAATTTTTGCCTACTATGGGTGTTGATTATATGTAAATAGTTTTCCCTTAGAATAATGGGCCAACTTGATTGGCTTAAAGTCATCGACTTAGATGTGCCAAAGCCTACCCTACTCTGAAACTAATCAAAGGGATGAAAAAGGAAGGTCAATTAGGTGTAGCCTAATTGGGCTTGAGACTTGAGGAGGAACTTGGAAGCTACAATTTGAGGCAACAATTTTTTACTAGACATTTTATAGAAGGGGAGGTGGCCGCGGAAGCGCAACCTGTTTCACCCCCCAGATTTTCAATTGTCCAACTTGTTGCAATTTCACCTATAACACACTCTTTATGGATCTGAAAGATGACTCCAATCCCCTTGAGGTAGATATTCAAGTTATTGTGTCTCAGAGCCCTCCTCCTTTCCAAGCTACCTCCCTTGGATTCGATCAGGTTGCGGATTATGAGAAGTAGCACGTCGAAGCAGCACACGATACACTGGCATTCCAGCAAGTTCCAGTGCAAGCAGAAGAAATTCCAGCAGTTCGACAGGCTCCAGAGGCTGAACTGTCCAAATGAAGGATTTCTGCGGCGGCTGGGTTTTCAAATTCAGAACATTAGAGTTGGAAAAGGGGAAAGAAGTGGAAAAGATGCCTGCACTTGGTGATCAGTCCAAGAGGCGGTTAATTGTTTTTGAAAAAACTCTTGAGGTGATCAAAAGTTATGCGGCAAGCCCTTAGCTTTATTCTCATCGGAATGAACTTCTGCGTGACATGTTAGAATCTTCTCCTTATCTTGATTGCTTTGCATGTGCTTAGAGTTAGGGTTTGAGAGTGGACAAGGAAATCCCTACAGCTGCCATATCCTCCAACAATCGTCACATGTTCCCATGTAGGACTTCTATTTGCCATAATCTTGTCTCCCGAATCCCGATTTTGTGCACCCTACAGTTTAAACCGAAGTTATAAGTCCTAAGTTTTAACCTAGACTCCTACTTTTTGCTATCCCATTTGTGAGCCCTTGCTCTCTCTAGACTCTATCTATTATACACCCCTCTCTACTTAATACTATCTAGCCCTAAGAAATAACTTTCAAGTTTCAAAAATTGAGTTTACAAAAAGTCTATTCTAACTAACGTCTAATTTCTAATTAAATTCTAACTTCAAAGTTCTAAAAATTCTAACACTAACTACTAATTGTTAAACTCTAACTATAAACTAACCTTCCATTCACTCCTCTCTCCACTCTATTAAGCTCACTCCTAAGTTCGAAGAACTTCTAAGTTCTAACATTTGTTCACCTTCTCAAAGTTCAAACTTCACTTTCTAAACTACACTCCCTAAATCCAGAATGCACATTCTCTCACCGATCAATTATGATTCTCCCCCCTAGATCCACACTCTCCAGGTTTCTAAGAGCAAGGGTGTGCTTCTGTCTCCGGCATCGCATGGAATGAACCTTGAATCGGGCCCTTGCTTTATCCACGGAACTGATTGGGGTCCCCAGCCGATTCGAATTGGTTGATTCCGAATCAGTTCGGAATCGTCGATTGTTTGCCTTCGAATCAGTGATTATTCAACTTTAGTCTTGATCATTGCTACAAATTGCAATGCTCGTTGCTGTGAACTAGGTATCTGCACCATCATATTTGAAGATTGGAGTGATGCGAGGAAGTGCCACGTATTGAATATCTTGGTGTCTTCCGGCATGGGGATGATGTTTTTGAGATCCATCGACACCTATGGGCTAGCAGTGGCTGTCGAGTACATGTTTACCCATATCCGAGTTGCCAAGGTGGGGCCACGACACATTGTACATGTACAATCAATTCATTACCTAGATTGCAATAAACATTCATATGAGACTTGAGCTTATTAATTAGAAGTTACTAGTTACAATAGTTACAACTTACTACGTACTTACTACTTAATACTTGCTTCAAGTTGCTAGTTAATAGTAACTACTAAATTCTAACCAATGTTTCATGGACCTTTTTGAAACGCCTATTCGAAAACGGTTTGAAATGGGAAAGAGTCGGCAACCTTGGAAAAGAATTGGTGAACCGGTTTTAGGGGATTTTTTTTTTTTGGATTTTATTTCTAGCTTTCTATTATCTATTATGGCATAAGCAAGTGCTAGATAGCACACACAAACTACAATGTACATCGTTACATGCCACATGGTACTAATGTCCATATGTCATAATTTATAAATGATAATACAATGGTTCCAACTTTCAACTGAGGAAGTAGAGCTGAATCCTGATAGCTAAAGGCTAACTAGTAATGTCTAACATAGCCTCCTCCTAGTCATCCGTGATGCAGCTGCAAGCTCTGGCTTTGGACCCTTATCATCACCACTCTCACTCTCATCCCTCCTCGAGGATTCCGAGGACTCCTCACTCTCGTTCTCATCCTCTGAGGCCTCTGCCGCCTCTTCTTCCTCATCTAGCTCTTCTTCCTCGGCTGTTTGAGAGCTTCAACCTGCAGCACCTACTTCCTCTGCTCTGGCAGCTCGAGTGGTAGGCACTGCACACAAGGACGGACAAAGGTTAGAACTTGCAAGTTACAAGTTTGAAATTTGAACTTTCAAACTTTGTGATACATCACTTGTGAATTTAGTAATAAATACTAGATTCTAAGCTTTAAATTGGAATTAACCTGAAGACAATAGGGCCTCATCGTGGACCAGCGAGTAGATATCCTCCTCTTGTGACCTTGGTGGTAGGTCCGGGACCCTGGTCACATCGATCTCATCGGGATTTACCTATAGAATCTCACCACAATTTCAATTTAGAGTGACCAGTGACTTGTGACAAAGTTCAAACTTCAAACACATTGCAATGTGCACACTAGTTTGCCAGACTCGTTGCAAACTTTGGAGTCCCTTCTCTTGTTATTTTCTCTACAACTTTTTGCATATAATCTTGTAAGATTTGTCAAATTTTTATCTCCAATTGTGCAATGTGATGTTTTAAACTCTTCAAACTTTAATGCATGTTTTGAAGCTATTTTGGTCTCAAAACTACCCTCAAAATTTCTGTCCTAACCTAGGGTAGAGGTCGTGGCTTTCATGCAAACTTGCAAACACGTTTGCAAACTTAAATGTTTGAGGCTTCCAAACGTTTTCCAGTAACTATGCATTCAAAAACCTCTTCCAATACATCACCACACTTTTCAATATCACGTTCACTCTCACACACAAACGAGTCGTTATTAGTACCTGCCACATCCTCACCAGTAATTCTCCTTTCTACGACATTCAAAGTCTCATAATTGCTGATTATCCTGCAAATCACATACAGGCTAATGTCAACTCACACTTACAGGCATCTTCCTGCACTCAAAATCATTTATTCAACTCTCAACTTCACACAGATTCAGATTCATAGTCTTGCAAGACTTTCCCAACAAGAGTGCAGTAGCCAAGGCAGTCTTTAAAATCTCTCTCTAATTTCTCTTGCAATCACATCGTCATAAAATGGTCCATAGTGCAGACCTTAATTTTCATGTACAAAGTACAAATTTGAAAAGCTTAGCACCAATGAACTTGTACCCACAATTGATAATTTCAACCATGCTTTTGCTGTTGCAATTGTACTTTGTCCTTGATGTCGTCACATGTCCGGGCCTGATTTCACCTGTGTGAATATAAAAATGTCTTTTCATGAATTCTCTCTTTGTGCTGAATTTTTTGAGTTTGTTGACCCCTTCCAATTGTATGGCCACCCATCCCAAACTTTTACCCACTATAACAATTAGGTGTACCGACTGTTTTCACATTTGTGGAATCTGGATGCCGCACCTAGAAAACTCCAATTATGATATGATTTCAGCCCAAAATCCTAATTTTTCTTGACAAATTCACTTTTCTTTGATTGTTTCTGTACTTGCATGTACAATGTGTTACTGGCATGGTTAGCTTGATTGTTGCACCTGTGGGCTGTACCAGCTCTGCAAAGTCTGAAATTAACACAAAAACTTCACTTGCATTCGATTGTACCTGGCTGATCTCACATGTGCGAAGGCTGTAAATTCCCCCCCAGCTGGTAAAAGCCTGGAAATATAGTGCCCTGCAAATTTTGAACTTTGAAACAACTTCAAACCCTTAACACTTAAAACTTGTGCAACTAGTGATGAAAATCATACAATAGGCTCCCGACATAAAATGCTCACTTTGTATTTGATTGTGCCTTGCTGATCTCACAAGTGTGAGGGTTGTAAATTCCCCCTGGCTGGTCAGAGCATTGTACTTTCTAGGGTTTTACGCACTAAAAATCCAACACATTACGTATGTTAGGTCATCACAGACCATTATCTGTGCATACACACTTGTGTGTGCACATATCCATACCCTTCCAGGTTGTCCACACAACACAAAACTACATCTTAAATCTACCTTTTCTCTCTTCCACATCACAAAACCAACATGAGAAAGGTTTCTCCACTCAAATCTAGGACCCTCTCCCACACAAATCATGCATTAAAAGAATATAACTGCCTTGGTCTGATTCCAAATGTAGGAAAAGGCATGCTAACTAGGGTTTCTAAATGCTCACCCAATAGATCCCAGGAGCATGAGAAATTAGATCAAATAGATAGCATGCTCCATCCATGTTCTAGAATTCGAGCATTCTGGACACGGAACGCTGTTCAGCATGCAATTATTCTACTTTATTTTCAAAGGAAAAAGCATCAATTGTTGGAAATTTTTTGATGGTATTGCTTAAGATGCTTAGAAACATCATAACCAATAGTTGCTATAATTGAATCTGACATGACAAAATAATCACGAATTCCAACACTTCAGGAGTGCGTAGGGAGGGACTACCAGAGTTAGAGGACACATGGAGTGCCAACACAGGTTATGGAGAATGTATTGAATTTGTCATTCAGGATCGGTGACTTCCTGAAGCGGGAAGGAATGTTTAGAACTTAGGAAACAAAAATGGCCCAAACATAACCCTGGATGGAGGGTCAAATTTCAGTTGATTGGTGGATTTGGTAACAACTGACAAATAGATGAGGCCTTTATTTAAGTTAGGAGCATAGTTGCACAGAAACGCGTTTCTCCGAAACACGTTTCTCCGAAACACGTTTCTCCGAAACACGTTTCTGGGACAGAAACGCAGGAGGATAGATGGGGGGAGGGTGGTCTTGGCATAGTAACTAACTGCTCATTATCGATGCAGTGATTTGACAGGAAATGGAACACATTTCCATAGAAAACTTTTAACTTTGATAGAATCCAACAGGCATTGTTGCCCCCAAACTGGACCACATTGTACCCAAAACATTCGGCAACCTACATAAATGAACTGCCCTTAATAAATGCTTTAATTTGATACCCATATTGCCCACAAATTTTTTTTTTTCAGAAACGCGTTTTTGAACCGCATTTCAAAACGCGTTTTCAGAAACGCAGTGCAACTATGGTTAGGAGTGTTGTTAGTTGCGATCCCATGTGCTTGCAATGTTATTCGTCAGTAAAGTGGGATGGGAATATATGTTATTAGCCTAGGTGTTTGGTTTGTATGCGGATCAGACCATGACTAGGCAAGTTGGCAGTATGTTGGGGTCAGAGTTGCAGTAGTTCGCAATCTGCTGCAACCACGTTCCGGATCGCGCGATCCGGGACCAGAAACGTGGTCCCGGATCGCCAAAAAAATTTCAAATTTTTTATATGGGGATGTTCACAGAATCTGAGGATGTTCCAAGGCAATTCAAGGATTCTTTTGCATGTTGAACTCCCTGAGGATCTACAACATTTTTTGTTCCAGAAGTAGACAGTACATTTGTCTCTTGAACGGTCCTTGCAGCAATTTCAAGTGTTGTCTTGAGAAAAGTGCTTTCAATGCATGGCTTAATAGGAAAATCTGACATCATCAGTGTAGAGCGACTTTCTACCTGTACACTAGTGGCAAGCTGTATGCTCTTTCTGCCTATCATTTCACTTGAAGGTTTTCTGGACTGGTTTTGGGTTCTTTTGAGATGTGATATTCCTTTGGATCGAGTAGAGAATCAACGGCAGTTATTATGTCAAATTAAAAAAACAAAACTGCGTTCCGGGAAACCTCAACCTTAAATCCCGGATCGCGTTCCGGAACGCGGGCTGCATCTTTGGTTGGGGTGTTATTGAGGTGTGATGGGGCACCGGTGGGTTGGTTGTCAACAATCACTGAATCATTCATTGGGTTGAGATATGGAGTGTCAGTAAGTGGAATAGACAACCATTGATGATTGTGTGATCCAAGGCAAGAAGGTAGGTAGGGGACTTGAAAGGAACCTATGGTGGGGAGGGGCTTCCTTTTGCACATCAGTTGGTTTGGTTCCTCGAGCTTGAAATATTGCAGTGTTATAGATATGCAGCTCAAACCATAAGCTCAAACCTTATGGGTATATGAAGCCTCGATTTCATATCTGCCGGGAAATGTGAATGGGAAAAGGTCTGGACACCTCCAACTCAGAAACGTTTTTGAGGGTAGGGGAATGAGTCAATGGTTGAAAATCATGTCATCATGGTGTGTTTTCCAACTGAAACTGGATACTACTTACAAGGCTTAGTTTGATCTCCAATTACATAGCTACCTTAAATTTTAAATGCAAATTGAACTTATCGCGTAAGGCATCAATGTTTTGAATGGAGGTTTCAAGTAAAAAACCAGTCACTGATTTCATAACAACTAGGTCCTCAAGATCTGGGTCAGATTAGGTCCTCAAGGTCTTAGGAAGCATGGCCAGGGAAACTTGTTCCCACCTTTGAGGAGCACTTGGAAACGTTCCCCAAGCAACATGAACTTTCCTGGGAATTGTAATGCATTCCCTGGATGGGACCTCCCTTGGAGAGTTTTCCCCTCAAAAAAGTTGGGGGGTGGGGTTGGTGTGCATTTTATGGTAACTATGCTTGTTCCCCTTGAGATCGTTTTTGAAACATATTGACTTTTATTATAACTTTTGAGGCCAATTTCTAAGGACAACACAGCTTTTGGTTTTCTTCCCACGTAAGTAGAAGAAATTGATTCTTGATGTTTTTTATAAAAAATTCTTCTTTTCATTTCTTAGAATTGATCTATGCAATGATTGCTCTAATATAGCTGATTATTCGAGAATGATATTGCAGGTTCTTGATGAAACTTAATAATGAGACTGTTTCATTAGAACTAAAAAATGGGACCATTGTTCATGGAACTATCACAGGTGTGCCCTGCAACCCCGCCCACCCCCCCCCCCCCCTCGCTCTCTCTCTCTCTCTCTCTCTCTCTCTCTCTCTCTCTCTCTCTCTCTCTCAGTGAAGTGGGAAGATTCAAGAATTTCAACAAGTGCTTAGAGTATGCTGCATGATTGTTTAGAAATTCAGGGTTTGAGCAGTTGACTGCCAGTTACTTATGAGCAATAAAAAAGTGGGGATGGCCACAAAGATGGTCAACACTTCCGTTTTCAATACTCTAAAAGAGTGTAGGTACAATGTGTGAAGTACAGATAGCAGAATCTCTGATAACATTGGGTAGTTTTCTTAAACCTGGTGTGGTGGAAAGTTGAGGCATACTTCTGGAGTTTGGTTGCAACGGAAGTCTCCAATTCAAAATATTAAAGCATGCATAAGATACTATAGGTCATGCTACGACATTTGCTACCAGTTTTAGAAAGTGCTTAGCCTGCTAAATTGCATTTTGATGCTTAGGATGGGTATTGCCATAAAAGTCTCAAACAAGTATCTGAGATCAACATGATTAGTTAATCACACCATTTTTGGGCTTGTGGTTAATCATCGTCTCTCTTGATTCTTAAAATTTCATGCAGCTTCTTTCTAACTTGACCATCTTTGTATTGAGCTCATACCAATTTCCATGACTTTGCCCTTCAGGGTTTATTGTTAAGAGCTTATAGTTTCAATAGAAGAGATGATTTTACTACCAGCTTGAGTTCCAGCATAAGATCTAAGAAAGCTCTGCTCTTCCCTGCCTGTATCCCTATGATGATGTGCCAGGCGGAAGAGCAAGTCTTAGAATGATTTAAAAAAAAAATGGATCCATAACATAGTGAGAATAATAATATATCTATAAGTCTTAAGACAAGAAAGTGATGTTTATTAAAATTTGGTAGGTTATTCCCTTTTTGCTGCCATATATGGTAGTTGCTCGTTTTCTTGTTCAATGATTTCAGATATCTATATGTGCTATGAGAGCTATTTGTTATCTCTATTACGCATATGTTGTAGCAATGATAGATGTGCTAGAATTGCTTGTTTAAGTCTGTGTACGGTTTTTCTTTCAGTTAAAAGTTCTTGTATGTGTTACTTGCATGGAATTTTGGCAGGAGTGGACATCAGTATGAACACGCATTTGAAGACCGTGAAGTTGACATTGAAAGGGAAGAATCCAGTAACTCTGGATCACATGAGTATACGAGGAAATAACATTCGCTATTACATTCTTCCGGATAGTTTAAATCTTGATACCCTTCTAGTAGATGACACACCAAGAGTGAGGCAGAAAAAACCCTCTGCTGGTAAGCAGGCATTCCTCCTTGATGTTAGTTTCCTCGAAGGTTATAATAGAGCAGTTATGTTACTTCAGAGGTTCAAGTGTGTGCCTAGTTTTGACATTACAATAGTCAATTGAAAAGCTGGCTGTCTAGGTGGGTGTCTGTGACATTTCACATGAGCAGCCAAGCTTTGGCTTGGTTCTTCAAATATAAGAAAATGCAATTCTCAAATCTCATAACTCATATTTGTGCATATGGCCGTTTTGCAGGGAAACCTCTTGGCAGAGGCCGTGGCAGGGGCCGTGGCCGTGGTCGTGGTCGTGGCATTAGTTTCAAATGAATTGTGGGATAGGTCATGCTATCCAGGTGTATTGTTAAATTCTGAGAGCCATTGGCCTGGGACAACTTATCAAAGAAGTGACATAGGTTATGTATTGGCCATTTCTCTTTGTTTAACAGGGCCAGGGAACCATCTTAGATATTCGTTTCTTCAAAAAAAGGGCTGTAGTTCATTTGTTTGAGATACATTTTTGTAGGTGCGGGTTCTGTATATCCAGGATGAAAGTTTTATACGTTTATCACTACCCTTGATGTGGAGCTGTATTCCGGCTATCAATGGATGCTGATTCATGCAAGATTTATGTGCGCTGTGTTCTAACATGCATTTGAAGATGCCATCTGCCCTTGCTTCTCTTTTTTTGTCGCAGGTCTTTAACGTCACAAAATTTCAAAATTATCTGTGTGACGGCTTGTTTCTGTGACTTTATGTAAACCATTTGCAAGCAGCCATTGATTGTGAGTATTTTTGTCAGAATTGTGTGAGTTGCTTTGCAATTTTAAGGGCAGTTGAACATTGCTGAGTCTTTATCAGAGAAAGTAGAAAGAAACTCGGAAAGACCATCTAGTAAAGATGGCATGTAGTTGGCCAATGGCCTTGATGGCTTGGGAAGGTCATTTGAGTAAAGGTTGCGATATTGGTGACATTGTTTTCCTGATTGGAACTTGAATCACTCAAAAAAATCAGAAAGATGGCCATGTCCTTGATGCAACTTCTCTTGAAAACTTGTCCTCTAATGAGTTGCTTGTTTGCGAAGACCTCTCCTCCCTTTGAAGTCATCCACTAAGGTGGACATTGATCCTCTATACAAAGAAACTCATATGAGTATTTCTACCGTGCATAAAATCAGTTTTGACATTTTCGTGAAGGAATGGAGGAGCCTCACAGAATGGGATCTGTGGGCCTGCACAAAAGAGGAATCACAAGCAAAATCCCTCTAGAAAACCAAGTATTGTCTGCAAAGTTGGGTACTGATTGCTAAGATCTTGTCAACAAAGGGGGGTTTTGAGGCAACTAGATATGAATTTGGCGGCTTAGAGGCTACTTTAGCTAGAACGAATTGAAAAGCGAATAGGATAAAATGACAATTTTTCTATTGCCAACATTATCGTAATCGTTCACGAAGTCTTTCTGGTGGTGTTAGATATATCAGGGGACTGGCAGAGAAAGCAACCATAAATATTGTGTAAAGGACATAACAGACTCTTTTTTAGTAAGTTAGAACCAAATTCATTGAACACCATCTCTCTCCCAATCTGAGACACTATGAAATCACTGAAATGCTCTAGAAGTCATTTGATTTTGAGTAACATAGATCTTATGTAAGGATATGCCCTGACAATCTGGAAGCCTCAAGCCAACTGAATGCTAAAAAGTCAGGCACTAATGACAAGCATTTAAGCATTGTTAATGTGAAAAATGCAAAAATAAGCTTGGTAGAGGCCAAAAATCTTGTATATAGGATGATTACACATGTGTGGAGTTTGTTCCCACGTGTGAAAATAGTGTACTTGTCATGTACCATAATCATATTGGTTGTACATATGATTTAATTCAAGTTCTAGAGGCTAAAAAGGCCAAAAACTAGTTTTCTAGACATGACACATGACATCAATCTATTGATTGCATGAGTCACATCCTTTGGTTAGGTGTCACGTCCCATGTGTAGAGGACAGCTCACATGTGTGGAATAAGCTGAAGTAGACGAATTTTGACTTCTAGAAGATTTTCAAGTAGATTTCCATATAAAAGGAAAATGGACCAAAAGTGCTCAAAATAGAAGGTTTTGTCTAAGTGTCAGTTTTGCATGATGAATCATCATATGACAAAGCACTTTCACACATGTGGGACCAAAGGGATGATCAGTACCACGAGCTCCCACTTATTGTATATATAGAGTCACATTTGGCCATAATCATTGTGAGACACCAATCTTGGTTTTGGAAGCAATTTTGAGTGATTCTCTTCATTTGTCTACATTTGTTTTGATTGTTTTGAGGTGCTATCAATGTGTACTTGATTTTCAGGTTGGAGCCCGTACTCAGACAGGGTTTCACACGTGGGAAATTAGAAAGTACACCTACCTTCAATTAATGATTGTTCTTGTTAGGATTTTGTGTCTAGAATTGATCTAGATTGATCTTAATCTCAAGTAGATTGATAGGTCAAGTAATCTGACAACCAATCCCTCTTGAGAATCAGATTAAGATCCACTCTTGGTCTTTTTTGTACTTTTTTCACAGTTAAATCAGTAATTTATTGGTCTTGCCTTTGCAACATATTTCAATCAAACTAGGTTGTGAGAATAGGTAGATTCCTATTATTTTCTCACCACTGTGAGTTAACATCTTATCTATTGGTTTTTTCCTCACTATTTATATTAAATTTTGGCTTGTAAATACTGCATAGAATGAGTAGTTCGATGCAGTATCAACAAGTTATGCCAACATGTGGCCTAGTGCTTTATGTCTTCTTTCCTTGAGGTTTTTTTCTGACTGTGCACATTGGAAGGGACATCAAGATTAGTAATGCCAGCAAATAATCGCTTCCTAAGATAGCTCTTGATTTAGCATTATTCTATCTAGTGTAAATTTTTCTCTTGCATTGATAACAAAAGCACGTGTGTTTGTACATAATATAGTACAAGTAGAGCCATATTCATTAGCTTGGTAATATTGCTAGTCAAAAATCTATAAAAGTTGATACAATTTAAAGACAATTTCTCTAGAAATGCTCTTTCCATGTAAACATAAGCTCAAGTAAACAGATGCAATTCTCAATTGTTGAGGTCAGACTGTCAAGCAAAACGCTTGCAATTGAGAGCACATTCCTAAGCTTCTTTGAAACTTTGTCATGCTTGCCAAATCATTCATGCTTAATTCACTTTCTTTTTGTGTCTGTTACAATACTAACATACTTAAGCTCTCTCATTTGTCTTTCAAGGATCTATTTCTATCCTTCTAAGTTGCAACTGTTGAATTAAATTCATAAATTTTTTTTGTAGAACTTAAAAACAAGGTGATTTGAATTTGACTGAAAGTTTGTTATTGATTTCAATATGGAAGTGCATCATTCATGACGACCGACTCACCAAACATACGAATCTTGAGTCAGGGCCTGTACCAACCTTGGGTAAATTGGCATTCACATGTGTGAAGCACCAAAGGAGGATCATGCGTCATTTTGGGCAAATGTTTGCAATAAAAAGACACTACCTTAATTTCTTGAGAGCTATGGGACAAGAAAACAAATCTACGTTTTTTTTTCTAGCAATGTATAGATTGTACACAAGTATTTGGAGCTATTGTATAATAGTCTAACAATTAATTAGTTGATCTCAGTTTCACGAAGCTGCACTAAATATGACCAGTGTTTTTATTGGTTTAACTTGGCTACTTTTTTTTCATGCTCCTTTGAGATTCTATTGTTGGCGAGCTTTGGCTTGCATGAGTTGTTGTTAAACCTTATTATATGGGGTTGGGCCATTAGGTAAATTTCTTTTCCAAAAGGGTCGATGTATGCATAGACTGTTCAACTTACGCGAGTAAGACTGCTGTTGCCGTTGAGAGAGAATATAGTACTCATGAAATGAATTTAGGTGAATAGGAGTGAAGATTAACTCCAACACTCTTCCTTAGCTTAACTCCTAGGATCCTGAATGAAGTTTAATAAGTTGCATAAATCAACATGCTTTTTCCACGATAGGGGCTTTGTCAAAATATCAGCCAACGTACTATCAGTATGACAGTAATTTAATTCGACAATTATGTTCAGAACTTTCTCTATAAGAAAATGAGAACTTCAATGTGTTTAGTTCTAGAGTGAATCTGTGGGTTCAGAGATAGAGCTATGCAGCTCTGATTGTCGGAATGGAGTGTAGTTGGTTAATTTTCTTCACTGTAGAGGTGGCTGTAAGAAGAATAAGACGAAACAACGCTACAGTCAGGTGATTCGATGGAGTGATCTACCCGAAGAAGCAATAGCTACGGTGGATGTAGATATTCATAATCACGAAGCGAATATCAAGTCAGTTCCTAAGAAGGATAACAAGGATGGACCCAATTATGTTGATAGAAAAGGAAAAAAGAAAGTGTTGGACTCTTTGAAATCTATACGGATGGAACCAGATGCAACGTCATCATCTCGGATGACTGGAAGCCCAAAGATTATGAGTCGTGCTAAGATCAACATGTTGAAGGAGAAATCTCGACGAACGCCAATTCACGAGATGCTAGAAACCTTCAAAAACTATAACTTAGACGACATAGTAATTATGATGCCACAAGCACAAAGAGAACCTGATCAGAATTAAGAACCAACAGAACAAGCCTTCGAAGGACCTGCACGGATATAGCCAATGAATCTAGTAGAGCCAGACAAAGAGGAGAAGATTGTTCATGTGGGAGAACAATTGAAACCCACTCAGTTCACGAGACTACGTACCTTGTTGCTGTAATACAAAGATTGTTTTGCATGGACCTACAAAGATTTGAAGGGTATACCACCAACCGTAGTCCAACACACCATACCCTTGGTGGATGGAGTAGTTCGCAAGGTGAGCCGATATTATCGCTGCAATCCTAATTACACGGAGCTGATCAAACAAGAGTTGCAAAAACTGCTTGATGCCAATTTCATATATGAAATTGATCGAGCACACAGAATGGGTATCGTCGATAGTCATCGTACCCAAGAAGAATGGCAAAATGCGAATTTATGTGAATTGAAGGCATTAAATGCGGTTACCAAAAATTATCTTTTCCCCTTGCCTTTCACGGAAAGTGTTTTGGATCGAGTAGCAGGAGCAGAAGCTTATAGTTTTCTGGACGGCTTCAACGGCTACAATCAAGTAAAGATAGCGCCGGAAGATCAACATAAGACAACATTCACCATTGAATGGGGAACATAAGCCTATAAGGTAATGCCATTGAACTTTGCAATGTCCCAAGCACCTTCCAGGGAGTCATGCAAGCGACATTCAAGGACTACCGACAAAAGTTTTTGGAGATTTTCTTAGATGATCTGTGCGTGCACTCAGAACATCTATCCAATTTGGAGAAGGGGTGTTGAAGCAATGCTGCGAGTACCAGATATCCTTGAACCCAAAAAAGTGTCAATTTTGGGAACCCATTGCTTAATGTTGGGTCATATTATATCAAGACACGGAAGCGCCACAAATCTATCAAAGATAAAGATCATTGTTGACCTGCCACCACCAGGAATGATTCGCGGAGTCTACGGTTTCATGGGTCTTGCTAACTACTATCAGATCTTTATTCTAGATTTTGCGGAGTTAGCAAGGCCAATTTACAAACTCACTAAGGAGGCACATTGGCGGAGGAAGCCTTACAAACTTTCCAAAAGCTTAAAGATGCATTGGTCTCAACGCCTATCTTACGATTGCCCAATTGGACCATCGAGTTTCATGTGCATACTAATGCATCAAAGTATGCAGTGGGAACCATCTTGACCCAGCTAGGAGAATACAAAATGGACTTCCCAATCCGATTTGCCAGCCGAAAGCTCAGTGATTCAGAAATGAACTATTCAACCACAGAGCAAAAAGCATTGGCTATGATTTATGCGATCAAGAAGTTTACGCATTATTTGATGGCCACACATTTTGTGTTTTATACGGACCATCAACCCTTGCTCTATCTAATTAATAAAACTTGCAACACAAGGCGAATCACTTGATGGTTGCTACTATTGTTTTTCGGATAGTGGTGCACAAGGGCAAGCAACATTATATGGTAGATCATGTATCACGAATCAAAGGGAAGAAAACTACAAGCCAACCTGATGATGAGTTACTAGATGTTGTCTTGTTTTACATTGATACAGTACCTGAATGGGCCGTAGACGTAGTTGAGTATCTAATGCGGGGCCAACCAAATAAATTCCTACCAAAGGCAGAACAATGGAAATTGATACTTAAGGCTAGACCTTATCAGCTGATTGCCGGCCAATTATATCGACGAGGAACAGATGACATGATCTGAAGATGTATTCTTCCACATGAGTCCACCCAAATATTATCGCTCTCACATGAAGGCATGGGTGGTGGTCATTTTGCATCTGACATTATAGTTCGCAAGATCTTGCAATTAGGATGTTGGTGGCCGACAATCCATAAGGACACAGAAGAATATCTACGAAAATACGATGTGTGCCAGCGAGCTAGGAGGCCAACAAGACTGAACTATGATTTGTTGCATCCGGTTCTAGTTCAAGCACCATTTGAGAAGTGGGGATTGGACTACATCGGTCACATCCATCCAGCTGCCAGAAGCTCACAAGCCCGATATATCATTGTGGCTATGGATTATCTCACCAAATGGGTAGAAGCCAAGGCAGTGCGAACAGCTGATGCACGAGCCACTACCAAATTTCTATACGAAAATATCATTGTACGCTTCAGATGCCCAATGGAGATAGTTAGTGATCGTGGAAGCCATTTCATCAATGAGTCCATCAAGGTTCTATTGGAGGAATTCTTCGTAATCCATCGATTTAACATGCCATATTATCCTCGTGGTAATGGGCAGACAGAGTCATCCAACAAGATCTTGTGTAGCGTTATCACGAAAACAATCGAAGCTAGCAGGTTTGATTGGGAACACAAACTACATGCTGCTCTGTGGACATTCAGGACAACATACAAAGGAAGCACTCATCAAACGCCATTTCAACAGGTTTATGGTCAGGATGCCATAATGCCAGTGGAGTTTTTGGTACCATCATTAAGAGTTGCCACTGTACAACGCCTTGATGAGTCCAAATCTCTACAATTGTGCCATGAAGCCTTACACAAACTTTGCGAGATACACCTATTGGCTGTGCATGCATTGGCAGCTGAGAAAGCACATCGTATTGCATGGCATGATCGTCGGTTGCACAAGAAGGATCTTTGTTCTGGAGATTTGGTACTCATGTATAAGACCAAGGCGATCAAGAAAAAATTGAAGTTCACATGCGAAGGCCTGTATCATGTCAGAGAGATCCTTAGCCATGGAGTCGTGAACCTCGAACAACTAGATGGGATGCCATTTGATACACCCATCAATGGTAGCTGACTGCACAAGTACTGGCCACCTCAGTAACACAAATCCAGCTTGATGATAACAAATAGCTCATACATAGATCAGATCATGCATTATAAAAGTCATCACAGCCAGATCTAACGAGATCTTGTCAGATCAAGCGATCCAGCAAGATTCGACAAGATCCAGCAAGATCCAACAAGATCTGACAAGATCTAGCAAGATCTGACAAGATCCAAGTAGGATCTAGATTTAGATAGGATAAAAAAGATAGCAAATTATCATCTGGCAACACTTAGCCTCTAAAAATGAAGATTTGATTTGAAGATCTCAAGAAAAAATACCAAAGATAGAGGTAAAAATCAATTAAATTGATGGATCAGCTATCAGATCTTCATAAGAACTCTTGCAGGACTCACCATAGTCAAATATGACCCATATGGACCTACAAAAATCTCTGTGAGAGTCACTTGTGAAGAAGTAGTAAAAAAAAAACCTTTGCGAGAGTTCAGGCAAGCTGAATCTTAGGAACTCTCGCATGCCATCAAGATCACCATACCAACTCTCGTAGACATCATAAACGGAATCACAGTAGTGAAATTGACCTGCCTATATGGTCAGACATTGAAAATCATCAAAATTGGACAAGTTGTGTGAGACTTCCATTCCTGCGAGTGTTGAACCCTTGCATGACCTTCAGAACCTTCGCAGGATGGTCAAAACAACTTATGAACTCTCACAGACTTTTCTGGGGTCTTAGAATTTTGTGAAGAAGGTCCTTGCAAAATTGGTATGGAACTGAGCAGTGGAAAGTGCACTTCTCCTATTACGAGCTCTAATTCTCCTCTATATAAGCAAGAAATTCGAGTCATTTGGCACTTCATGTAGCAAAGCTCTTGCCAATTTTACAATCAAATTTTTAACTGTTTCCGTTTGCAACCAAATTTTACACACACCTCCCTCAGCACTCATAACCACCGGCTCCACTCTCCTTTCCACCTGCTCCACTCATAAGCACCTGCTCCACTCTCGTTTCCACCTATTCCACCCCCATTCACTCAAAATCCATCATTTTCACTTTTTTTGAGTCTCTTTCTCTTTTACTAAGCTTTTTTCTCCTTTTTCCATCCCCAGTTATTATCCTATCATACCCACCCCTTACCTTACCTCTGCAAAGCCCTCAACCGACCCCATCATCATGGCATCCTCCTCAAACTTCGATAACCAACCCTCTAGACCTTTCGATGAAACCGACACCACCCAAGTGGTTATATGTGAAGTACCTACCTCCACCCAAATATGGGATCTGCCTACAGAATCTCAGATAACACCTTGGCTCCAACTCGCCCAACCTCTTCTCGAAGCAATGGGTAGTTACTCAACGCTCTTTACCTGTGCCCTTAACATGCAATTCATCCTCATGGCCTACGCCACGTGGGATGAAGATAAACACCATTTCTACGTCTAGTACAATGGTACCACACATCGCGTGCGTATGAACACCAACTCCCTGGCTACCATCAACATTCTTTCTGGTGATAGACCAAAGCCATCACACTGCCCTGCTCCCAAACTCATCCGCCCCTACCTGGACCCCACAAAATCCATTCAACAGAGGAATGATGGATATATGATTGTCGCCATTAACGATCCCGTTTTAGATTGCAATACTGTAGAACGCAAGATATGACAGTAGATGTTTTCACCAAAGCATTAAGTTTGGAATCACACAAAAGATTCTGTGTAGAACTAAGTTTGAAGGTCAAGGCATTCAAGGATTCAGATTAAGGGGGAGTGTTGGATTATTCTCTTTCTACCAATCGACTAATCAATTTTATTCTTCATCCGTTTTTATCCAGTTCTACGGATTTTTTAGTGTCTTTATACAGTCTGCAATTTTACAAGTATCTTTACGCAGTCTGCAGAATTACATGGAGTGTTACCACAGTGTCGCATTTTTCACTTGTCAGGAATCCCGTTGAAAAATGCAATGTCACCTTTTTCGCATTTTTTGTCTGACAAAAATCTCGTGTAAAAAACTGTGTCGCATTTTTTCGCTTTTTCCAAAGAGCCTCAAATGTTAAGGAAATGACTTTTTGGCAAAGTGTGGGACAATCCTAGATGAGATTTAAGGGCACCTCCTCCTTTTTCGCCTTTTCGTGAAAAACCCGACAATGTCGCCTGTGGCTGTTTTAGTTCATTTCTGCAGAGCTACAGTTTTGATGCATTTATGCAGACAGAACATTTACGACCAATTTTACCGCTTATCAGCAATCAATGACAAGGACCGAATGGATGCTAGCGGGTCACCAGCCAACTGGCGATCGTAATTGACGACCTAATTTCTTAGTATAAATAGTTGTTCATATTCATATAGTTCATGATTATTTGAAATTCATTCAAAATCATCATTATCAGAAGCATTTGAATAGTTAGCTCTCTCTCTCTCTCAAGCCTATGAGCTTGAACACTCATGAGTATTCTAGCTCACTTCTTAGAGTTGTTTTAGAGATTGCTATTGCGCCACTGCTTATCAGCATTGCGCATTAATTCAGACTTTCATTTTAGCCACTCAGAGATAGCATTGAGTACGCTACTTCGATCCGCAACTTATTGTACTCATTTACTTCTGTTTCATTTTGAGTCAATACTATTCTTTATTGCGTTCAGCTTCGTCTTAGAATGTATGCGGTTTTTGGAGTTCTTCGCGACTAATTATTTGTCTGATAATTTTTTATGCTTAATTGTTTGGCTACGTAATCATTGTAGTACTGGCAATTTCAAAGTTAGTTACTATAAGTTCAAATGTGATTTCTATCACTATTGTCTTGTTTGAAATTGATAGGCGTAGTCATGCATTGGAAAGATGAAGATAGTTTATTCCGCCATGCACGAAAAGTTTTTTTTCTAGACACACGAATTATTTTCATTCGTTTCTTTTTGAGTTAGACCTATCTTCTGCACACCACTTTCCGACAAAAAGCACTATAATTGACACTCCGATAGTACCAAAAAATGTAGCCTGAACTTATAAACAAAAAAAATCAGAATACTGACAGATAAGTGATCCAATATACCAAATTAGTACTCATCAGTTTCAAAACAAGTACTATGAAAGTACCAAATGAATCGATATAAGGCACAAAGGTTACTTGCATCCTGATCTCAGGCGTTAAGCAAGTCCTCTTGATCGTTGTCATATTCGTACGACATGTTGTTGTATATGTTCTCATACACATCGGTGGATAATCGGTTGTGTCTGGTCTAGACAGTTGTATGTATTGATCATGCCTTCGACTTTGCCATAACATAGACCTTCAACTACTCTCCCTCCTCTAACAATTATGTTGTGCCATGCATCCTTCTGTGCTATCATTGCCTGGTACATCGTCTTGGTGCATTTAAGAAGGTAGAAATCCTCTCCCTTCTCTATTGCTTTGACCGCAAAATTGTCCCAATTGGACAACAACTCACACAAACTATCTCACTCACGAGGAGTTGAAACCAAACGGCTGGCCCTTGAAATGTGTGGCAGATGTGGTCGTATATCTAAAAGAAACATTTAGGCCAAAAGGAGAAGATCACAGCTGCAGTACAAGAAGGGTTTTCATGCTGGTCAGCAAGGATGAGGTGCAATGTGATGTGCAATGGGATTGTCAATGTATCACAGGCTCACGCTTGTTCCGTTGTGTTGACAGATATTCTCAGGATAGTCATGCTCACTACAATGTCGCACATTGTCATGTTTCTGCGATTTATGTATTGCAGGGCAATGGAGAAGATGCAGGAACAGACAACATGTGGAAGAGTGGAAATATTTGTGTATCCAGCCATTGTCAAAGTCAGAGGTAGCTAGCAGCGATGAAGACAATGACGTTGGGATAATGACGATGCATATGGATCCATGTCAATGCATAATGACACCAACTTGGCCTGAGGCAGAAAAATTATGCATCATTTGCAGACCTGTCAAGTGATAATATATGGCCAAAAAGCAAACAAATTGTTGGACTTTTTATTTTTATGTAGGCTATAATAAACAATGCTTGCAAATAGTACCCGTAGTTTCAAACTTGGTGTCTTGTCTAGTACCAATTTGGTACTATATTTGGGTGTCTCGTAAGTCCCAGTTTGGTACTATATCTATTAGGGAAATAGTACCAAAATTGGTACTCCAGAACAATGTATTTTGGTACAAGATAGACTATGTAGTTAAAGTCTTATAGTTTAGTACCAAATTCTGTACTATTTGAAGTAACAAACCTGAAAACTATAGAGTATTAATAATAGATAGTGAGAACCCCCAACAAATATACTTGGCCACGAAGAAGAAAGACCTTCGAACTTTGAATTGGGATGCCGCACCGTATGACCACACCCAATGACACCTCAGATTATACCCGTCCTCATTCAACCAATTGTCGTGCAATAGTAGACAATGTTGTACGAATAGGGTATCATGCAGCTTATCGTCTGATATGTAAAAATGAAGGTATTTTCAGCTGCACCTGTAGAGTTTCTCACATACGTTATGTGCACATCTTCACATACAACTCCTTGTTGTCACTGATGTCTCATAGGGACATAATGGCAACGTGCAAATGTCGCATTTACTGCAGTCTCCGAACAAGCATTTTTTTTGCATGGTATTCTGAATTAGGAGGCTTTGCACATAAAAGCGATGCTAGGACAAACAGATTACTTTGCCTTGCAAATATCTGATTTTTGAATTTTGCAGCAGATGGAACATGTGCAGGCATGATCCTTTCCATGATGACCAAACATGTTTTGTCTCATATGATTAAATGCCTCCTTAAAATATATCATTTGCATATGGTACACACAACAACAGGTGTACCGCTCCTTCAGTTTCCGGACAAAATAAGGCTTCAATGCCTCAAAGCATCTAAGAGATATCTACAATTCTGGGTGAGCCCTTCTAAATCTTTGGAACAGCTCAACTTGTGGCCTAAAAACCTTATAACTTACTAAAAGAACATAAAAATATGCCTAAGAATTACCACGCAAGTTGATCCAAGCCAACTTGAACAATAAACCAAACATAATTTGTGTGTAAAATTCATAGCAATATGAATCAAACAAGAGAAAATGATAGAAAGAAAGCATGAAGAGTGTTAGTCAAAATTTCCGAATCATACGATTGTATCCTATTCTAGAATGTCACCACAATGCTCTCTCCCCAACGGCATGGGCTTCCTTGTGGATGTTTCAAGTCCAACAAAGAACCGTTTATGATACCATGCCTTCAACATGAAAAAAACAAGGGCTATACCCCTTCCTAGAATTGGGATCATAGGCACTTAGATTGAATCCAAGTGATAAGAGATATGAATAAGCCTTGCATACCAAGACCTTGGGGCTTGCTTGATCCCATAAAGGCTTTTGAACAATAAACATACTTTGAATTCATCACCATCTTTGATAAAGCCCTCAAGTTGCTCCATATAGATCTCTTCCTCAAGGTAGCCATTGAGGAAGGCATTAGAGGCATCAAGTTGGAACATCTTCCACTTGAAATAGCATGCAATAGAGATAATAATCCTTATAGTGACCATCTTAGCCATGGGTGCAAAGGTGTCTTCATAATCAAGGCCATGGATTTGAGCAAATCCTTTGGCATATAATCTTGCCTTGAACTTGTTGATAGATTTATCATTGTTGTACTTCACTCTAGACACCCATTTGCATCTAATGACATGCTTGTTGATGGGTAGATCCATGAGCTCCCAAGTATGACTAGAAATCAAGGCTTCATACTCCTTTGACATAGCTTCATACCACTCCTTTGAATGGAGTTTATCTTGGACATTGCTTGGCTCATCATGAGAGATGAAACTTTGCATGATATGAGGTGCCATCTTGCTTGCCTTTCTCCACATATGTGAGCCTCCTTGGTTCGGATCTCTCCTTTCATAGATCTTCTTGATGTAATAGCTTGAAGATGCTCCTCCTCAAACCTCGACCCCTCCACATCTTGATTGGCATCAAGATTGATAATAGAAGATCCTCCATAGATTGGCTTGATCTCGACACCATCCAAGTTGATCTTTTGATCTTCATGGAAGATCACATCTCTACTTACAACAACTTTGTTAGTAGAGGGAGTAAAAATTTTATATGCCTTCTTTGTAGATACATATCCAAAAAACACTCCTTTGATTGAACGGGGATCATCTTTTTTCCTAGTTTCTAAAGGTACATGAACATACATCCAAACATCCTAAGGTGATCTACCTTAGACTTCTCCTCATTATGGTGTTTTTCCTCCTAAAGCAAGATTTGAGAGTCTATTACAAAGATAATTTGCCCAAGAAATTGCAAAGTTTGGACAACAGCCATGGCCTTCACAACGACAACAGGTCCAAAAGATAATTTCCTTAGCAACCAGTAGAATTCACAGCACACTTGATTCATGCATGATCAAAAAATCTTTCTCATAGCCATCAAAATATAGAAGAGTTATGCTGATCTTTCCAACAATAACCATAAAGGGTCGTTTTACTTGTCTTTTTGCAAATCAAACTACAACACATAACTTCCAGCAAAAGGGATAGCTGCCTTATAAGGCTTTGTATATATATATATACATTTGAACCTTCTTAAGAAGAAATTCTTTCTAGCCTCTCCATATAGAATGAGTGCGCTTTTGGCCCATTAGTTGCCAAAAAGCCTATAATTTTTTTTCTTGGTGGGTTTTATGTTAAGTTTAAAAAAAAGTGATGGGGCTTAGATCATATCGTGCCTTTTAAATACCATTGGTTCTCATGGTCCACCATTAAATTTATGTAGAGGGTGTTGTTGCTTTTGTTAGTGCTCCATAAACCTCTTTTAATTTATCTTCAAAAAACATGCATTTTATAAAATTTGTTAGTTTTGTGAGGAGTTTTACTATAGAGCACTGGCTCGTGTTAAGCACACGTGGCATTCAGCTTTTAGCGGCCGGATAAATAGGTGTACATCTCGCCTGTATGCCTGCGTGGACGGATAGAGCACATACATACATACATACATACATACTGTGATACAAATCACGCAATCCTTATCCATTTCCGTCCGTCCACGTGTCTAATCCCGCGGCCACGTTTCTGAATGTAAAGATTCACCTTCATTTCCACGCACGCACCGCACCGCACAGGGCGTAGTTATCCTCCACCTCATTGTCTAAATATAAACTAATCCACGCCGTCTCACTATTATTGACGGTCAGATGGATACTGTTGAGTGATAGATCCTACGGTGGAAATCAATACACATCTTTTGGCCTTGTTTTTGGTCTCTTTTACGTTCCGATGCCGCGTTTTGTTGTGCTCCGCTTTCGATTGTCGCTTCTTCTGATATTCAATTGCTTTGGTGAGAAATGGATGATGATTAGATTATTATGTATTTTTTTCTCTCGTTTCTAGAGACTCAGGATCAAGCCTTTGTTCCTTTTGAAAGCACATAAATATTTTCATGTCTATTCTTATCACAATTTCCAATGGTTTCTTCATACAAGGTATTTTTCATTCAAGGTTAGATTCAGATGCGGCAAGCTGCCAGTGCTGGAAAGAGCTCTTCCGATAGCCTAGATCAGTGGCTTTTAACAAATCTTTTGCTGTTTAATCAATTGCATCTCATCTGAGCTACATGTGGCTCTGCTGAAATCTTCTAGAAAAGTGTGGTCAAAGATATTGTCCACTTAAGCAGCCGCCGAATATCTGTGAAGTGTTGCGGTGCAAAAGATGGATTCGAAGTTTGTGAAGAAACGGGCGGTAGCATCTTGATCGTAGATGTTTTGTGGCTACCAAATCACCGCGTTAAAAATGCTCAGTTTTTGAGAAGGTAGTGAAAATTTGACTTCATCCAAAAGTCGCGTCTGTAAGCGGGAATCTTTTGATCTGCGATAGAATGAGTGTGCAGACGACTTTGCAGGTTAAAGATTGTGGAGAAGCAGTATGAGGTAAATTATTTAAGAGCGAAATCGTTAACCACTTGTCTTTGAGTTTACTATTTCGAAGTGTTTCTTTGGCTTTTGTCAGATTTATACTTGATTCATAGAAGTTTTGAAAGTAAAGAATTCTAGTTGAAATCGATGTTCAGCGTTGCATTTCTAGTGTCCTAACCGGAAAGAAAGAACTTTTTTCTACTTCTAGTTTACCGTGAATTAATCAGATATGTGAGAAAATTTGCAACGGAATCATTGATTCAGTTTCTTATGCAATCAAAGCGAGGTTAATACTCTCTTCGAAGTTAATCAGCAAAAACATCAGTTCACTATAATAGGACATGAAAAACGTTACAAAAGAAGTACTTGGTTCAACGGTTGTACATCAGAAAAAAATTAGTAGATTCTCATCGGACGAACAAGTACAAAATTTCGTCCCTGCAGAAAGCTGTGAGTTAAGCTTGAAACTATTGTAGTTCTTGTAGGTCAGCAACGCTATTTGGTTGAAATATTTAGTCTCGTAGTTTTTGATTTCCACATCTGCGAGCTTTAAGCTACAGGGGTTTTGTTTGGGAAATTGTACTATCTTTTAGTGAAACCGCACGAACTACAATTTATTCTCTCAACTATTTCTTTTTTAAATGACCTAGTTCTTCCCAGCATCACTGTCAACTTGCTGGTGCGTACCTGCTTCCTTCCCCAGGTCTTCTCTTCTCCATCTCGTTTGTTGCAAGCTCTTTCACCCTTTACTCTTCCGTTTTTGTTCACTGTGCAAAATATCCTTCGCAATGTTTTATCATATGATGTTGACGGTTACTAGAAGAGTGAATTTCAAAACACTCGAAGAAAGTGGCACGATCTGCTTGCGGAGTTTAACCTGGAGTTCGCCCTTTTCATTAAGTTAAAATTAACACAGTTTATATGCTTATCTCTACAGTGTAATATGTCAGCGTTAGGTTTTTGGATGTGATTTCATACCTTCTCGTGCAACGCTTGCTGAGACAACTTGATCTTTTGTTATGTGAAATTATTCAGTAGAAATCCAGTTTCACTTTGCAGTAGTAAATAACGTTTTCGCATGGGGTTTTTTCACAAACAGCCATCTCGAAGCAGAGAAATCATGATACTGGAGTTAGTAGTGATTTACTCTCTCTTTAGGCAGGCATCTAAATCCTGTTTTCAGCCAAGCGTGCTAATCTCTCCAATTTTTTATGCTCATTTTGCATATCTGTTCTTCGAAGTCTATGGAAAGCTGCTGTTCTGAAACATGAGAAGTTACCTTTTCCTTTGTTAGCAATTTCTATAATTTCATCCTGTGTTGACGCCATATCAGTAAAGATTTCAATCTTGCTTTGGAAATGAAATGGTCTGTAGCAGGAAATTGTGGAATTGATATTTATCGTAGATGTAGAAGAGTCAGTTTTATTGAGGAAACTCGCAAATCATATATCTGCTCTCAGTATCGGAGCACTTAATGTTTCTCATATGTCGTGATGCAGGTCCTTATGAGCTGTCTTCCATCTCAACAAAGGGAGTCAAGATGGAAGAGGATTTTGTGGTGGAGTACTTGTGCTAAGGCAAATTGAATATTGAGTTTATATGCTTGTTTACCTTGAGAAAAGCCTTTCACAAGAATTGAGAGTTCTGTTTACTAGCACGTGTGCTCATTAAAATGTCTTAGCTGCTACAGACTTCCACCACCATGAAGAAACTCCTAGCTTATCAACTCTAAAGAGCATGCAGCAAGCAGGGGTTCTTTTTGGTAAATAATTCAGCAGATAGTGAATCAGGGAAAGGTTGCATTGAATCTAGTTACAAGCACTCGAAAATTGTTTATCATTATCATGGCTGTAGAATTAGTTGGCATGAGGTATCTTCAGCAGCAGTGCAAGGTTTATTGTGATATAGCTACCTCTTCTTTTGATAACCTCACAGAGCAAGTGTTGACTTTGGTTTACAAACGCTTACGATTGTATTCTGTAAATTTATTCCTGGATTTCAATGAATACTACTCAGGAAAATGTTGCCTTGCCTTAGCTATCGATGGTGTAAAGGCATTTTCCAAATCTTTGTGTATAGTGATCCGACAGTGGAGCATTGACGTTTTTGTAAAATTACTCCTTAGTGGCATTGTAATTGTAAACCCCAGGTTGTGTGAAAACCAGCGATGCCAGCTTGTGTTGATCATTTCAAGGGCCATGGATTACTTCATTGATCATCATACAGTGGACCAGAGGGTTGTGAAGGGCATCATAGCTCTTGCCTCTCCTGACAAAGGAACGTTTCTTTTGTTGAACTATCTTATAGATGTTCTGGCTGGTCTGGCCTCTGGTGAACATAACGAAAACATTGAGTATAGGTATCTATTATTTGATGTAGAATCAGCTTTTCTTTCATCTAAGCTGAATCAGGAAACAGAATCAGATACTAAGGTTGCTGAGGTTCTCCTGCAGCAGTTTTCTATCGAGCAGATATATGTGGCAGCAATGACCCCTGGTATAAGAAGAGCTGTGCTTGCATCTTTAAAAAACATGGAGTCCTCCCCTCAGATTTCTTATTCACATGATTCAAAAGGTGCTGTGCACTCATCACCAGTTTGCTGCATAACACTCGAACCTTTGTTGCTCCCAGATGGAACAATAACCTTGGATGTAGTGGCCGTGAAAAGCTATGGAAATGGCAAAGAACATGTTTTTCTCTATAGAGGTAGGGCTTTATTTGCCTGGTTGGGAACCAGACAAGTTCCCATAAGCCCTGAGACAAGGTCTGTGGTCAAACCAAATGATATTTATCGGTTATCTTGATTGGGTGCTCTCGTCTGAAATGCCCTAACTTGTTCACATGCCCTTTTATGATGGCACACGTTTACTGCAAAGAGAAGGTGGATTGCTGGCTTTTGTTAAATTAGCATACCATTTATCTGTCCAACAGCCTTTTGGAAGGATTTGTTGGAAATTATGTAAGAGCTAGGATTATGCTGGTTGAAGAATGGAATTGAAACTAGCTGAACAAGATATATTGAAATTGATGGTCACTTAACTCATTCCTGATAATTCTTTTGGCCTGTGTTTGCTTGGTACTTTAAACTCTGAGCAATGCTAATTCTCTTGATGCCGTTTACAATCATGTATGTAACAACAATGTAGAAATTATTGCCATTTTTGTGAATAGACCAACCAGTTAAAACGCATTATTCTGTTATGATGTTGTCAAGGTAGAGGGCAATAGAGCGAGCGTTCATTTCAAAGCTATAAGTCTTGTTTGTTTTGTGAACTCTCCCCATGACAATGCATGGAGCACGAGAGCATGGCTGCAATATTTGCCCTTAAAATTATGGTATTTAGGATGCAACCACACGGTTTTTATGTCAACTTTACTCTCCATGTTGGCCTCAACAACACCGGCGACTCCAATGATTGATCTATACATGTTTTGAACGAAGAAACGCGTCTGAAACACCTCGTTCGAAATGGGCCCATTTCGAAACATGTTTCTTACGTTCGAAACAACTTTAAAAAAAACACAAATTTTTTTGCTCTTTTACGCAATAGAGAGAGAGAGAGAGAGAGAGAGAGAGAGAGAGAGAGAGAGAGAGGGTGTATCCAATATGAACACCTATTTATGGGGTCCCATAGATGATAGGGTCCAAAGTAGGGGAAAGGTTTATAAGATAAGGGTTTGGCAAATTGCAATGGGCATTGGGCATACAAGTATGATTGGACGTGTTATTGAGTACGACTACCATGTGGCAATGGGCGTGCATACCCTCATGAGCTCATCTTTTTGCTCTCAAGTTACAAGGCTCTAAAGAGGATGATGGGCTTGTCTCTTGAAATTGCATTCTCTAGAGTAGTCTCATGAGATTGGATGTATCTACTTGGTACTAGTCTTTTTTTGACGTGTCTAAACCCCAAAAACCCATAAAAAAATATTTGCAAAAAATAGAAAAGAAAAAAAGAAAAAACTAACAAATTTTCTTGTTTCAAACATAAACTAGCCGTTTCGAAATACCGTACGAACGACCCCATGAAACATTGGTTGACTCCAAGTTTTTTTAATTGCATGCGACTTCTTCTCCCATGCAATTTACCTGTCTAGCTCATGGGATATATTATTTGCATCTTAGCCCTTTGCTGACTTTCAAGTGCTCGTCCTTTACTGAATTTCAAGGTGCTAGTCCTTTCAACATATATTTGTTTTTTTAATTGCATGCGACTTCTTCTCCCATGCAATTTACCTGTCTAGCTCACGGGTTATATTATTTGCATCTTAGTCCTTTGCTGAATTTCAAGTGCTTGTCCTTTATTGAATTTCAAGTGCTAGTCCTTTCAACATATATTTGTTGTCAATGACCACACTACCTACCTTCCCACTTCGTAAAATCATTTTTTGCTTTTCCATGAAGAAAAAGGAGCGCCTGACATAACGAAATTTTTGCGCCGCTTGTTTTTTTTTTTCAAAATTTTTTACATGCACCTTTCCGGATGCGGAAGGTGCATGTAAAAAAATTTTATATGGCTTTTTGCGTGGAATATGCATGTAAAAAAAATTTATGGCAAAAACAAAGAATTTTTTTTTTCATGCCGTAGGTGGTCACCTCGTTGGCCATTTCGCCGTGGAAAGGGTGAAGGGCCTTTCACCTCGGGCTACTGCCCTCGGCTGAAGGCTTTGAATGGCCTCTAAGGGTGAACCCCCCCCCCCCCCCTCGGATAATTTCAACTTGAACTTTTTAATGAAGAGAATGGTGTTGTCACAAAAATTTAGATCTTGTCTCTACCATGGAGTTCAATAAGGTTAGTCTAGTCTTGGAGCATGAAGTTGGATGGAATGTTGCATTATAAGAATCTTGAATTTCGGATTCATATTTGGACTTGTGGCTACTTTAGATATGCAAATTTTATGCTGAAAATTGTAAGTAAGTTACAATTTTATAATGACTTCATTGTTTTTTGTTTTCGACTTTCCATAGGTGGACCGTATTAGTTGGGAAGAGAGAGAAATTGGATGTGGCAGCAAACGGTTGGCACAGAGTATCTGATGGTGTGCTATAACATGGTGTCGCCCTCGACACTCCTATGGCTCAGTTTGCCACATGTAGACTACCTATGGATGGTGGATACCTAGTACATACTTGGATTTGTAATGTGAATAGGGCGTGACAAGCACACCAAAAAATGATCTCTTGTATAACATTCCTTTCAATCTACCTTCTAGTATTGGATTGAATACTTGGAGAGCTAAATATGGCATTACGTTAAGTATTGATACACTACTCCCATATTTGCATAACATGTTTTGCCACAATCTACATTCACAAAACCCTGTAGAACGTATACATTCATAGCATAGTTGCAGCGCGATTCCCGAATCGCGATTCCGATTCGCAATTCGGGATTTTCCCAGAATCGTGTAGAATTGATTTTTTTTTTTTGAATTTTTTTTAGGCAATATGGGTATCAGATGAAAGCTCTGATCGAGGGGATTATGATTGTGTAGTTTGCCGACTGTTTCGGGTGCGAAACACCAAAAAGTGTGTTTTCACTCGGGGAGTTGGAAGGCCAAATCATGAAGAGGCCCCCGGACCCCGCCGTTGGGGGGCGTTGCCCCCCAAACCCCCCACCAGGGGGCTACCGCCCCCCAAACCCCCCGTTTCTCGGGGGGCTACCGCCCCCTGAACCCCTCGTTTCCCGGGGGGCTATTGTCCCCCGAACCCCCTAGAGCTTCTTGCTATATAGACATTGTAGATAAAAATGCCACTGCCCCCCTGTAGATAAAAATGGGGTCCAAATGCGTGCCGAGAAGGGCCCAATATTTATGCCCCCAACTGTATGTACATTGCACTCACATCTCCAGTGAACCAATTGCAAAAGTGATCATCATCCATACAGTTGATAGTCCAAACTGTAGCATTAACATTTACTGAAAACCAGAGCAAATGACAACCAGATAGCTACTGAAAATAAGATTTGTTTGTGCCTCATCTACTGCACTTATGAGAGGCAAAACGCTGGTTTGACCATTGATCCCCTAAAAAAATTTCAGCAGTAAGCTATTTTTCCAATTTTTTTTTTTTTTTGCGATTCTGGGTCGCGAATCGTGATTCGCAGAATCGCGACCCGCGAATCGCATACCCAGCGAATCGAGATTCGCTGCAACTATGATTCATAGTGAAGTTTTTGAACGAGTGGCGAGTACACACATAACCACACATTGAGTCAAGTCCTAAGTGTTTGTTTGCATCTATGAGACATATGTAAGCTTAGGCCATCCTCATGGTGCCTTGATGTGATTTAGTCATTGAGTGGATAGTGTGCACGAATTAATGAAGATCCTAACTCATGTTGCCATGCTTAAAATACTTGACGCTTATTCTGAATATTTTTTGTTATGTTTTTAATTGCATCCTTGCAATCATAGCAAATTCTCTTTATGTATTACTTGTTTGATGATTTTATGTTCCTAATACCATCACACCTTTATCATCTAACCACACTCTCCTCATCTTCTTTAGTGTCTATTGTTAATGGCACACATCGTTTAAGTAGCACAAAATGCAAAATTTTGATGTAGGTAGCACAAATATAGTGTAATCGTCTCCCATAATGGCTTGATTTTGTTTGGTCACATCAGAGGCCTCATTCAAATGGTTCCTTGTTCTAGTGAAGAATTTTTGTGTTGCTTGCAAGGAGAGTGCATTGGTGATTGCTTAGAAGTACTTGCCATCAACCTTTATAGGACTTCCTATATTAAGCAACAAATTGTTGGGCACACGTTTGGGCTATGGGAAGTATGGATCGAAGTTGTTCTTTGAAAATGTTCGAAGGTGTTTGGGAGTCATATTTGCTTTTTAAAATGTAGAAAATATTTGAAGGCACCTAAGAGTTGTCTTTTATCTCATTTCTTATTCCAGATAATTGCTGCTACGCTCAACCTATCTCCTTGATTCATCTCTTTCTTCAATGCCTACATCGTTGTGGTGCTCCCATCTTAACTTTAAGTAGATTGTTGAGATTTTGGTTGCTACAAGGCTGATATTTTTCTCCTATTAATATGGATGATAGTCATCTATAGTTTTGTAAAAATAGTGAGAAGATCCATCGCAACACGATAAAAGGGTAGAGTTGTTGACTTGATTGGCAAGCCGGAAGGCATAGGCTCGAATCCTAGTCGTTGCGTAGTGACATCTTATGAGCTTGCTCCTCACTTGGCGTTGCCAGGCTATATATATTGTGTATAACCTACTAGTTTTGTAACTCTACATACAAAAAAAAATGGTGAAAAGCACTTTAAAATATGTTGAATATTATTACAAGTATATCACACACTGAAATACAATTATTCTTGATCTTAATTATTGAATTCCAACAATTGGTATCATAGTAGGTCTAACATGATTATGAATTGTCTAAATCAACAAATATTAAGTTTCAATTTCTAATAAATTTCATAATCATGTATCGACTTCGTTTAAATGGAACCTTGTCAAGATATTTCTAAGATTGAAAAATTCGATGGAACAAACTTTCATATGTGGAGGTTTAAAATGAGGATGATTCTCTTGGCCAAAAGTCTATGCGAAGTAGTTGAAGGTACTAACCTGAAACTTTTTGGCGATCCTACAACCATTAAAAAATGAAAACAAAGGGATGGGGAAGCATTAGCCACCATTGTTTTATGGCTTTGTTATTAAACTTGCCTGAAAGCTGCGAGCATTGGACTATGTTTGTGGAAATACAAACTGATATGAAATTATCAATTTTGATTCTAATGCTCTTCAAGAAGAGATAAGAAGAGGTGGAACATCAACGCTAGTACTTGTAGTTAAGAATCAAAATCTATCCAATAGATTCAAGAAGTTGACTCCATTTAAGAAGAGTAAAAAATAAGAGATGTAAAAATTCGAATCTACCAAGTCTCATTCTAGATCAAATATCATTTGCTTCTATTCAGAAAAAAAGGGACATATGATCAAGGACTGCATAATCTTGAAGCAGAAGAATGAATCTCAGGATGTAGTAGCTAAAGAAACAAAGATTGAAAAGCTTCAAGTTGAAGAAAGTGCATTTATGGCAAAAGCTAAACAATACGTAGATCTATTAGAATGTTTCACAATACAATGGGAGAGAGATACATGAGAGAGATAGAGAGGCGGTTGTGCTTCCTCACATCTAAACACTTTCTAAATAACCAGGTTCACATTGTAAGGCCCCATTCAATGACTTGAGGCACTTTAGGCCTATTTCTCTAGATTGTAATGTCATCGCATGCAAGCTCATCAATAAAATCATTACTAAAATTGGATATCAATTAAGTTCAAAAGTTGTCATTTTGATCTTGACAATCAAGTTTTTGTCAGAATATCTGTAATATCCAATTTTAGTAATGATTTTATTGATGTTCACGACATAATCATATCTGATAGTTAGTGACTATTGATTACTATTAGGTTAGTGACTTGACTGGTATTAGATTACTAAAACTCCTTTTAATATTTAGTTGAAGTTAAGTATATAAATACTCAAAGACAGAGAGAAAGCAAAGAGAAATAGAGCAAATCAAAGCTACACATCTCCTCCATGTATTGTGATTTCTCTTTAGATTGACTTTGATGTACTCGATACATCAGATTACATATTGTCTTTAAACAAGTATGTTGTTTGCATCTTCCATTTCTATGAATTTCAATGACATTTCTATTGTCTACTATATGTATGCAATCTTTTGTAATCTAATTTACATTTTCAGTGTTCCATATCATCATTGTAAGTTTCTCTTAGATTAAATTGCCTACTAGTGAACCTTAGACCAGTAATATTATGCACACTACTGATAAGCAAGTCATTCAATCCTTGCATTCTTGATCCATTCCCATACATTTTTGACATAGTATCAAAGTGGGTATTCATATCTTGATTCTAATATCTTCAAGATATTCATTGGGGGCATTCGATCTGTCAATGTAAGCCTAACTATTCCATAATTATTCTATTTTTGATGTTTGAAGTTGACTCTATTTTGCCATCTAGACTAATTTAAAGATATTCTAGAACAAATGACTACGACTAGATCAACTATAACTAATATTGATGCAATTATAACTTTACTATATGAACATTGAATGTGAGAAATTGCCAAAAATTGGCAAATATCTAGTCTGATCAAAATCATGTAAAGGAAGGTAAAAAGAAATGCTAATCATGCTGTAAATAATTCCAAAATGATCTCCTTATGGATTTGGAGAGATCCATCCCCCAAAAGTCACCAAAAATGGTCATTTTTTAAACTTTTTTGATTTCCTACAAGTTCAATTGTTGAAATTCTTGGTTCTAACTTCAAGGAAAGCTTCAAAATACTTTAATCCACATCTTTACAAGCTCTACATGGTGTTTTACAGCCACCTACTATCCAATTTTATGAAAAAACAAGCAAAAATGATGATTTTTGACTATTTTCCGATTTTTTCATCACAGTAAAGTTGGAAATTCATGACATACAACTCTTTCTCTAACACATGCAAACCAATTTACAAAATTATAATCATCTAATTGGTCTGATCTTGCTGGATTTTGGTTCTTACTATCTATTTTGTGCCAAAAAGCATGAAAAACCAAGCAATATTTGACCAAAACATAGCCTAGAATCATAAATCATTGGAAAGAACCGACATGCATCATTAATTTCATCATTAATAAACCCTAAAACGAAAGTACACTTGCTAGAAAATTCAGATCTACCAAAGATTTGATCTACACAAGAAAAAGTTCCAAAAAAGATTCACAAATTGGCCTTCAAGGATAATTCTCCATAAAACCACAAAGAATCCCAAGAGTAATGGATCTTAGCAACATGCAAATTGAAGCCGAGATAGTACACCCACCTATCCACCTTGGAAGAGAATTCCAATGATCCAATCCAAAATTTTGACGAAAGGTAGCCCTTCTCCATGTTCTCCAATCTTCGTAAGCCTTGCTCTGATACGAATGTAAGGAAAGCTCCCTAAGATCCTGCTTACAAGACAAAACACACTATGGAGCAACCACGCAACCAAGTAGAAGCAACCAATCAACTCTAGAAGCTTCACCCCCAAGCCAAGAAATAAGATGCATGAAGGTAGAGTGAAACCCTGGCAATGAATCAATGACCACAATGAGGAGTAGGGCGAGTTTGGCCTCAATATATAGAGCCAAAAGCAACCTGGACACATATCCATGCAAAGCCCTAAGTTCCCTATACATAGATTCACCTAAAATAGAGTCCTAAGCATGAACCATGTATTCATAGAATTGCTATTGATAACTTACACATGCATACACTGTCTCATACCTTGTCTGAACTCCATTTCGTGTGTTCTGGGCCTCACAAGAATATTAGTTACTTTCGGGTCACATCCAGTATGACGTGGCACAACTAACAGCTTGATTTACTGGAGTACCGTGTATCCAAGACTAGGAGTATACTGAATCCTACTTACTGGCCATGGACATAACACCTCCACCTGTAAGTAAGAATCTTCAAGCCTCCATGGATCTCTCCTCCACTTGTGTCCCTAATCTTAATCAGGTATGCGACTTTCTTGAAAATTTGAGTGAAGAATATTTTGAAATATCACCCTTTCATATCGATCCTAAAACAGATGATTTAAATCAATGTGATCCGATCTGTGTAGAGCACGGGGAGACTTCACTTATGATGTTAAAGAGAATGCGACATTACAAATTAATTATTTTGTGACTATTAACCATTGTCCAATTGTGATTCAAAACCCAATTCTTGAAGTTGATGAAATCCTAGCAAGATTTGGTATTGTATCAAATGGCAATCAGGAACGATCCATTACCAAGGATGTGAGTGTCAATACACTCACTGATATGGTGGACAGTTCTACCCAAAGTCCTGAAATGGACGATCAAAAGCTTGTCGAAGATGTGTCAGAACTGGGCCATCAATCCCCTAATGAACGTCTTGATCACGCTGAAAGTGTTCCCAACTTTGATGAGTTGGATTGCGATGTTGGAAAATCAAGAGCTAAACCTGATTGTAATATTGTGCAACTTTTATTAGTTGCTGGCGACTCCCTCTATGTTAGACCACGACCTGTTTACTTATTGAAAATCGATCATTATGATGGAGAGAGAGGTGATAAAGCTGATATCTTTATAAGAAAATTTGTAAACTTCTCTTTCCTTGATGGCTTTTCACAACCCAGTGATTGGAAGATCTTGTTTCCATTATACTTGACTGATCGTGCTAGAAATTGGTACGACAATATTGAAATTTGTGAAAACCATTCTCTTAACTCATGGGATACCTTGGTAAAAGCGTTCTTGGATGAGTTTTCACCCACAATGAATATAACGGTTGCTTGTTACCATTTGGTAACTATCAGACAATGTGAAGATGAGTCTGTGGGAAGATATTCTCATAGATTTAATTGGTTTGTGCAAAAACACATATCTATTTATGCACTTCCAATTGAATTGATATTGGATTGTTTCATAAGTGGATTGCAAACAGAGATGCAAGTCCATGTGAGACGGGAGCATCCAACTAGTATGGATCATGCAATTGGAATTGCATCCAAATACGAAAATGCTTTGATTGATACTCATATGTCCACATTCTATTATAGCCACAACCAATCTAGAAACGATCAGTTCCTAGTTGAGTCAAGCTTGGGACCAAATGTGAAATTAGGAGTGGATTATTCCATTGAAAGACCATAATTTGACTAAAGGGTTGGATGCTAACACTCGACTTGAAGATGATTGGGAATGGAAGCCAAGAGCAAAACAAAAGTTTTGACCTAGGAGTTCATCCCGCCTCTAAGGTCAGAAGAAATAGACTAACCCTGAATCTGACCAGTAGTATAATTACTACTTTAGTCAGCCAGTAATTCCACAATGTGAGGTAACCAACATTCGTGTTGGTTTTGCAAATTTAGCACCTAGCGCTTCTGAAATCCATGTGATATGTGAAAATTTGAAACCCTATGATGATTTGCCCTACGATCTGTGACCTGACTCTATAGTCCAATGGATAAGGCACTGGAACTTTAAATGATGATTGAAATGGAACTAAGCTACTAATTGTGATCTGATTGTGTTACAGTATTATCAAGCCTTGTATGCAGGACCTGAGATGCTGTTCTTCATGAAGATCTGTTGTTGATTGGAACCCTTTTGGGTCAGCCTAGGATTCTATTGGCCGGTCCAAGGGGGTAATCAGTTGCTGCTTATCTTGAAGACATGTTGTTGTATGGCTTTTGGGTCAGCCTAGGATGCTATTGGCTGGTCCATTGGTCTTTGTGTAACCAGAGATGCTGATTTCGAAGAATGGGGACCATTCTTTACCCGTGAATGTCGCCACTATTTGCTGAAAAAAAGACCACTTTTTCAAGTTATTTTTGACGAAACATCATCGCCATGCGCTATTACGCTGATGCGGAACTGTTAAAAAATGACGCGTAAATGGCCCATAATGGCCGGTTGCATTGCTATTAAAATACTGTTCATTTGCTAATTTACGTTGTAGGAAAATTCCATTTATGCGGCCTATGCCCCTAGTTTTCGGGTTTGTCAGAATTAGGAGGTGCCAAGTATTTTCATAATACAATTGTGGCCTATTCTGTGCTTGTCCGCTCTCTATCCACCTTTCTTGCTGCCAACGGTCCTGCCTTCACCTGCCCATCTACTGCCTGCGTGTAGTGTAGATCTGTGTGCTATTCCACCAGCAATTCGTTGACGCAAATTTGCCTTGTTTTTTCTCGTTCTCTGCCTGGCCACATCCTCCCTCTATCGGTGAGTTACCTGTGGGTCTGCACTTCCGTTTGCCCACACTCCTGCTTGCAATCCTCCCCTATCCATGCTCCTTCATCATGAGGCCCGTCCTGCCTTCTGTACCTATGGATGCTTGTGGCCCAATCCCTACCTTTCTTATCTGCGGACAATTTGCAGTTCGCAACCTAAGTTCTACCTGCGACTTTACTTCGCCTATAGATCTACTTAGAACCCTACGTGTGGAAATCCCTTACTTGTGGCACATCTGTAACTCTAGCCTTGCCTACATATGGTTGGCTTGAAAGGGATTTAATAACCCATGTATATTTGTTGCAAGGGATTTTCTTTGCCAATTGCTGGACTGCAAGGCATTTGTTTGACGAGTTAAAGATGCCCGATATTTACAAAGGTAATTTTGCTGCCTCCGAAGGGGAGTGTAGAGTCTATAGTATTTTCTATCTTGCTTATCTATCACTGTTCGATGTGTGCTTATCGACGTTTGGCCCTACGGTGCTGGACAGAAGTTGCAGCTCTTAGCTTTGGGAATTTCTATGATTCCAAACTTGTGAAACTCTATACTATCTTTATGATCCGATTGCAGACCATACTATCACTAGTAACAAATATTTTTGAAGCCTATGCAAATGGCTCAGATGAAGATTAGACATCTATTCAAGATCTAACCCTATTTTACCTCACTTGTTAAGTGAATCTTAGCTTATACACGAGTCATGCTTGTACGTCCTATCGGTATCTCGAAAGCCAGAGCTTACACGCGCGATCTCTTGTCCATTTCAAAGTTCCCTAGGCTATTTGAAAATTGCCTGTTGACCGTTAGAAATTTGCCTAGCCGATTGCCATTGAAAGAGCCTATGATCATGAATGCCTTATTTTCGACTCCATACCCAATGGAGCTTGAGCTGTAATTGTGGTTGTTTTATAATCCTTCAGCTCTTTATCCGCCAAAGTCTTATTGAACACTAGGATATCATCTAAGAATACCACTACGAATCTTCCCAAATATGGCCTGAACAAATCGTTCATCATATGTTGGAAAGTTGCCAGTGCATTGGTTAGGCCAAAAGACAACACCAAAAATTTGTACTATCCAAAGAGAGTTCAAAAACCCATTTTGGTATATCTTCTGCTCTAATGCATATTTGATGGTATTCCGATCTTAGATCTATCTTGGTAAAGTACTTAACACCACCAAGATAATCTATTAAGTCATCCATTTGTGGCAATGGATATCTATTCTTAACGGTTACCTTGTTCAATTTCTTATAATCGACGCAAAACATTATAGTCCCATCCTTCTTGGCAACCAGAACCACTGGTGATGCCCAAGGAGACTTACTAGATTGTACCCACCCCTTCTTCAGGTAATCATGTAAATGCCTACTTACCTCAGCCTCTTCCGATGCACTCATCCGATAAGAATGCTGTGCGATCGGAATTGAACCAGGTATAAGGTCAATTTTATGATCAATTGTCCTTTCGGGTGGTAAACCTACAAGAAGGTCTAAAAAAACATCATTGAATTCTTGCCTAAGTTCATTATAGGCTTCAAACTTTGTAGCGTTCTCACTGGGTATATTCATGACATTTATGTTAAATTTTTATCATTGCAGCAAATGAAATCATTATGAAAATATAAATAAACTTTAAAATCAAAATTTTCCATTATTGAATTAAGTTCATGTTAGAATAAGGCTTAACATTTTTAGTGTTAACACTTAAACTAGCCTTGATCTTAGTCAAAGAATTCTCATGCATAAAAGATAAAGATTTTTTTAACAAAATCAATTTTCAATGACTTATTCTTATCAAAATGCCATTGTTTCCCGAGAACAATATCTACATTAGCTAATGCAACAACATGGAATTCTAGTTTTTCAAAGTAATCCTGTATGTGTAACTCTACATCAAGAACAACATAATCCATAAACTTGGAATTGCTTCCCGATGCCATTGTCACACAGTATTTTTCTCACTTTTTCGGGCGTATGCACCAAATTTACAATAATAAAGTTATGAGTGGATCCTGTGTCAAAAAGGACATTAACAACTTGATCTTTAACTTTATTTTTAATGCAAATAAGGTCATTAGGTCCAAAAACTAAAAAACTAAGAAAACATACATCCATCTCAGTACTTTGTGATAGATTACCTGAGGTAGAGGCTGGTTTTTTGATGCAATCTCATGCAAGGCGACCCTCGCCATTGCACTTGAATCACAAGTTCCTCTTACGAGCTTCATCTATATCTTTGCCACCTTGATGGTTTTTAAAGCTTTTCTTGGTTTTCTTAAGATTGTTGGAATTGAGATGTGTTTCATTAACAACTTCCCTATCCTTCCTCTTGAATTGAAAACCTTTCTTTGGCTCATTAGGCTGGTGACCCCTAGATGGCTTAGGTGTGTCATCAAATTGGTTCATGCCAAAGTATTTGTTCCATACATTAAGCCATGAACTTACCACTTGCAAGTTCCTATCTTTCTTCTCTCCCTTAAACAATTTTACGGGAGGTGGAACTACATGTTTCTTCTGGTTGGCTAACCTAGACTCTAAGTCTTGGTCCCTTTGATTAGCTTCAAGAAGCATTTTTATTAATGGCTTGAATTTGTTGGTATAAAAGTTCAAGAGCTTGTGCCACATTGGATGGGTTTAATAGATCAAATGGTGGGTTTTCATTGGTTTGATCCATTGGAGTTGCTTGTGTGTTTTCCTATTATGCAAATACAACAACAAGTAATTCTAATTAGAATGATAGAAATGCTTCAATTCTTACATAATCCAATGCAAATAATAGCATTTACTTCTACTCATTCAATACTTATTGTTTGTAAGCTCAATCCAAGCCTACTTTTTGCAAGCTCAATCCAAGCTTAAGAGAAAACTGCGCCAAGCAATTTCCTACTTTTGCCTCAATCCAAAGCAAAAATCAAAACTAATCTTTATGTAAACTTCAATTAACTACTTCAAGCTAATGTTTACATAAAGTTTCCATTCCAATTCCATTTCCAATTCCATGAAACTAGTGACTAGAAATGGAAAACTAATGAAGTTCTATGAAAAATTCACTTTTTAGATATGTTTTTCAGACTTACAGGTCTGAAAATCAGAACTTCAAAACCTTTTTTATGCATAAAGTTACACTACCTTTTCCTTCCTACATTGCCATTTTCATGAAACTAGTAGGTAGAAAGGTGTAACTAATGAAGTTTTTATGAAAACTTCACTTTTTCAGATCTGATTTTTAGATTTACAGGTCTGAACAGAACTTCAAAATGAAAATCAGAAGTTTAAACACTTCATTTATGCAAAAAAAACACTAGTTTTGATCAAAACACATAGCTAGAATCAATCATTTTGCAAATTTTTTTTTTTTTTTTTGTGAATGTAAAAGAAGACTTCCTCTAACCATCCCACAAATCTTTTTTCAAAAAGATTTAAAACCAAAAGCCCACTTTAAAACTTCTCTAGCATAATAAAAAATTAGCCCCTAAACAATTCTATAAGCATCACTACTCTTTATTAAGAGAACTAGATTCATTGGGTACTTCAACTACAAGCTTCCTATTACTAGAAAAGCCAATAATCTTCCCCCAAAAAAAATTTAGTTTGTGATCTTTATAAAACTTGAAGAAGGTTAGATAGGTTACCATCCTTTGTCTAGCTCTGATACCACTTTTACAAATGAAGTCAAGAAGTCCTCCTAATCCAAAGGTAGTGCCTCCAAAGGTCCTCCAAGTAACCTGCAAGCTGATGCTCCCCAACTCCAAGCTAGGATGCCTCCACCTGCGAGTAAGGATCTTCAAGCCTCCATGGATCTCTCCTCCACCTATGTCCCTAATCTTAATCACAAAGGTAGATAACAATTGGCCTCAAGTATTCACCACCCAACCATAGCTAGCTAGCACATGCAATCCTGCAACTTGGCTAATCTAGAACCCCCTTGCAAACCAATAACTAATCACAAGCATTCCACCACAAACCATAGCATACTCAAGATCCAAACTGTACTTATGTCCCATACCATAAGCAAGATCCAAACCCTAAGCATACTACACACAAGAAAACACTCTATACACTAGTAGCCACACTAGAGCATAAGCATAACAAACAAAAAAGATCTCTCCCCCTCCCTATGGGCGCTCTCCTCCCCTCATGTAGATGGCAAATGGCACCCTCCAGTACACTATGGAGTTCCATGCACAACCAATGAGAAAGAGAGAGGCCCAGGGGAGTTAGAGAACCTTTAGAGGCCTAAGGTTTAGAAAAATAGCCAAAACACCCATGGTAATGACTTTCTAACACCTCACTAGGTTCCATACCTCTGATCAAGACATAGACACCTACCTACCCTTATCTAAGGACACTGGTACCTTAATCTAGTGGCACATACCCTTAATCCTAAGGGTACCCCTTGTTTAAGGGTAACTTGATTCCATACCTCCGACCAAGGTATAGTCACTTGCCTATCCTTATTCAAAGGAACCTACCCTTAATCCTAAGGGTATCCAAAGGGTAACTTGCCATTTAGCCCCAACAGTAAATGGACATATAGGGGTCACTGAAGTACTGCTAGTTACATAGGTATGTAACACAAGACATGGTTGCAGATGTATTTACCAAGGCATTGAGCACTGATGCACACAACAAATTTTGTGCATTGCTTAGTCTAAAGATCAAAGCATTCACAGATCCATATTAAGTGGGGATATTGGATTTACCTCCTCTACTCTCCTAAATCCCATGTTAATCTAGTTTCATTCATTGCAACAACATTACATGCATTGTTGCACAGTCGTTTATAACTGAAGACATCAAGAGATTGACAGTCCCCGACTCATCGAAGTAACCTGACTTGTGGGAGTTGGACGACTTATCGGGTAGACCCAACACATCGGGAGAAACCTGACTTATCCGACATATCGGGGGAAGTCCAACTTATTGAGCCTCCTCATGCTCAACACAAATTCAACTAAATTGAGACTATATTCATATTTTGAGAGTTTTTAACCAAATTGAATGTAGATTTATTATCTCTAAGTGTATATTCTTATTATGTGACAAGAACATTATTTTTAACTTTATTAATTGTACTTTTTTAATATTCAATACATGAATTATAACATGCAATTTTCTATTTCAGAACAAGAATAGTCTCAAAATAGTTGAATTTGTGTTGCTCGCTTCTTGTACTGTGCAACTAACTTGACAATGACAGCAGCCACATTCTCTTCATCCAAAACTTTCAAAAGATTTTTGACTTGAATTGTCAAAATCTATGTGCTAGCATTGAAAGTGACATGTTCATAGGAAAATATTCTTCTCATTTTTTATCAATTTCCTATCAGTATTCCTTGTGACGAGATTTAGACAGCTCTCAAGAGGGATCTGTCACCCTTACAACTTGTATGGCTATAAATTTTTGAAGTACATCCAACAGTTTGACATTCATCATTATTGTGGCATATACGTTCTTCTTTTGTTTGATCTCTATTGTTTGACTGTATATTCCTTTGTATTCTCTCGTAGTATTTATTTAAAAGTCAATTTTTCCCATCAAGCAAGAAAGTGCAAGCTTCAAGATTTATCAAGGTTGGCATTCTTTGAAAGTTAAATACGGATCTTCCTATTTGTTTTTAGCTTAGGCTTTGAGAGAGAGCCAAACACTTCTCTTATGTGCTTGGAATACCCAACTATTGCCTTAGATGCTAGACACTCAACCATGCAATACCTACATGTACGTCTCAAAAGTTCTTCAATGATTCCATTCTAGAAAGTAACATGACTAAGAATGATAACCAATTGAGCTAGTATCCACTTGCAAATTTTGTTGAAACTCAAAATACATGCATTGATAACCAAAAAAAAGTATCTCTTAATTATGTTGACAAAAGACATCTTCTTATGGAACAGTCCTAACTGAGAATAATATGTTAGAAAAGAAACTTGAGGATATTCTTCTTAGCAAAGCTTTTTTATTTGGGCTACTTTTTGCTTTTTGGCCATAATTTTCAATGATTTCAAATATTTATAGTCAACCCAAATAAGTTATTGTCCAATTTGATGGACCATGAAAAAATCACCTTGTGTTTGAGAAAAACTCTGTGCCTCACCATCGCTTTGCTCCTTCCCTTATAATGTCTCACAACACCAACAACCACAACCAACCCCCCCCCCCCCCCCCCCCCCCTGCCACACACCCCCACCACCTCCTAAGGACCACCAAAAGATTTCAAAGACAATTTTCTCTTCATAGCCAAACAAATCATACAAATGTTATAAAACAAGATATCTTAACTTTGTATGATAGGACACTTATTTCGTTTTTGTTGCTCTTTTTATCTATTGCCTCCTCTACAACCCCTACTTTTTCTAGAGAAGATTACTCAACAAGCACCAAGTCATTGTCTGCTCTCATAAATGGATTTGTCTATTGAGAATTCCAAATGTAAATTAATAGAAAAAGAGCAAAAACCAAGTATGATATTGAAATCCCACCATGAAGAACTTTTAAAATGCTAAAAAAAAACGAAAAAAGAATGGGTAACCTATAGAAGAGAATCATTTCCACAATACTAAGAATAACATGAGGAGGAAAAAGTATCAAGCATTGAAGGATCTTACTCATTGTTGAAGTGAGAGTTGGACATCCAATAAAAAATTATGTTTCATGGAGTTAAAGGATACTAACAGCCCATACAAGCAGAGCTTCACCCAGGAGTCACCTCCCTCATATCCGAATTTAAATCCTATCTTTTCTATCTTTAGAAAATTAAAATAAATATGTTTGGACACATAGGGAGTAACTAATATTGAAATAGATTTTGATGATTAATATTTTTCATGATATTGTAACAGTCGAAAACAGAAACACAACAAAGACATGTTCAAAGTCACTTGCACAAGAACAACACATGCTCATTAGCATATGCAATCACACAAAAACACCAAGATGTCATGTATTCACAACCGTCTAACAAATTATCACAACACACTATAAAACTCAACTTCGACTTGAAAAATTGCATCCTACATTGGACTATAATCGACCCGCTTTTCTCTCGTTCAATTGTGTTGCACACATTCTTCAGGTCATATGACACTTGTCATGGTTAGATTAAGTGTCTTCTCATGTGTGTCCTTAGCAAACTTCAACACATCACCAAAAAAAGAAAAAAAACCTTATGCGACATGAAAATGGATTACCAAAATGGAACAAAAAAAAAAAAGATCATCACTAATTACCCATGAAAGAAATATGGCACCCATTAAAGAGACATCCACAATATCTAATAAGGATTGATACTCCATGTTTGGGCATTTTCTCCTAACTTGCACATGAGCATCAATACCATCTAATACTGCAATCTTTACTCTCACATCATCTTGTCTATGGTCATGGCGCATATGTTTTTTTTATTATCTCATTTTCCCTGCCCAAGTCTATTCATCTCTTTCAATCGACTTTCCAAAGCCACAACAACCTCTATTTCATCTTCTTGTGTCTCAATGGATGCATCTCAAAGATCAAGTGCACTCTTGGAATGGCTCGTGTACAATGCACACTCGTCTTTTAGATATTCTCCAAAGAGCAAATCAATCCACCATTGTTTATTTCCTATCTCTCATAGTCTCAATCCACATGCTCTTCCAAGGTGGTAAATATCACTATACAGTGTATAGCTTTTTTTTTTTTATGTTGTTTGTTCCCACAATAGCAAATTGTTGACACTTTTTGAAACAAATACGAGGCATTTTATAAAAAAAAAGGGAACCAAAAAATCCATGCCAACAATTATAACCCTCCATAATAGATCCATTAGTTGTCCAAAGCATAATGCCAATTTGGCATTGTGCCATATTTTATATTGGGCATGCAACTCTTTCTTCCATCCATATTTGGTTAGTTAGAAACGAATAATTTTTCTACACTTAATCTCCATGACATCAAAATACTAAGGGTCTCAAATGTTGGCCCTATAGAGAGAGTAATTTTTTTATGAACGTATTTTGAAACCAAAAAAATTTCAAACCAAAAGAACCAATGTGTATTAAACTTAACAAGAGAAGATATTTCTCACTCAATGTCATGCACTCTGATACAATCAATTCCAATTGTTTCTAATCAATGCTCCAACCATGTTTCCTTGTCCATTCACAATCGGATTCATCAATTTCATTATTGGTGATCCCAAATTGTGCCCTTATTGAAACCCAATGCTATACTTAGCAACTTCACTCTAATGTCATTATCAATCAAAGAATAACGTAAAGTATAAATCTCTTTCAATCTAATATAAAACTTGGATTTTGCCACATCCATGGTGGTAACCATTTCAAACCACTCCATGTCCAAAGATTGATTGAAAATGCCCATCTTCATGCTCCACTTCATGCCCACTTGTTATATGCACAACAAGCTCACCATCCTGCAACATTTTGTGTTCCTTATCCACTTTTAATTTGTATTTTGCTCTAACTTCATCTAGATTTTTTTTAAAATTTTTTTGTTTTGCCATATCAAACATTAAACTAAATGGAACATAAACTCTAGCTTCAAACAAGAGTAAATTTATATTGAAAAACAATAATTCTATATGACATATGCAATTATGAATAATACTTCCACTATCAATGGTCAGGTGAGTCAATGGTACACTTATTCCCTTTTTAAGTTCCATCTATCATCCTCTCAACCTCAACCAACTAGCATGCCTCATTGACTCTTTTTTTTTTTGAAGTATTTGGGACCACTCTGAACAAGTTTTTGAGCACTATAAAACTAGTTTTTTTAACTCAATTAAACCACTCCAATTTTGTTTAATCTCAACACATTGCTTGTATAAAGGTCAATAGTTAAACACATTCCGACAACTTAGAAATTGCAATAAGTTTAAAGTTACATGTTTATTTATTCAAGAAAAGATAAAAACTGTATTTTTCCTAGCTTGGTAGATCAATTTTTTCAAATAAGTCCAAGTTACGCATAAACCACAGACATTACATACATGTTACATATATACCTTGTGACAAATACTCAGGAAAAGAATTTATCCCTTTTATTTATTCGGCTTAAATAACGGTTTGATTTTACACTTCACGAATATAGATGGTCTAGCATATACTCTATCATTCAACTACACTTTCAAATTCTGAAAACGTAACGTGGATTGTGTGCTTATGACAAACCATAAAAATGCTACCTTGCATCGTTCGTAACCTTTTGTACCCAAGTCCAAAATATTTTAGTAGTTTGTGAATCATATAATGTTAAGTACAAATTTGGCTACATTATTGAGAAGATACATTCATCTACATGCTTACTGGCAATATTATAGCATTTCTTTTTGCAACAATTGGATGCATTCCCTGTTAAAAAAATATTTCATTTCAACCCTTTTTTTTTAATTAGTTGGTTGATTTTCAAATTGTCCACCATATCATGTATCTTGTTGATATTTTCATTATCCTACCACTACACATAATTATTCAAATCAATATCATCCAAACTATGTACATTGGGATCTTTATATCAACTAGCAATATAATATTCCACCTTGTGTCATCCCACTTGTGATTGAGAGTCTCAATACTAGCATAAATAGGCACTCTTGACTCGCATTTCAAACTTTTGACTCACTTCATGCTCACATATTGACTCGACTCATGGATATGAAAATTGATCAAACTCCTTTTGAAACATAATCTAACTATGCATACACCATCCCCACCATGTTTTTCTATCAATAATGCCACACCTCTTTTTTTATTTATTTATTCGCAAACACCAAACTCTTGACTTATTAAAACCAATCACTAAGAAATTGCAACTTTTTTCATCTCATAACCGTACTAGCTCCTCATAGACTTGTAGCTCGGTTTCAAACCAAAATTTTCACCATGTTGGGCTCACAAGATCATATCACTAGCAGGGTAGCTCACTCATTTTGACTCATAAACTAGCGTTCTACCTAGCATATTGTCCTACTTGCAAGTCTCACACCTTTGAAACTAACCTTGGTGTCATGTGTTGCATTGTAATTAGCTCATGAGATTACTAAATGCAAATGCTAAATATAGCCATGGAGCTAAATTAGATTAGAATTAGTCAATAAGACAATCAATAAAGTGGCTTGAACAACGATGTTATATTTCTGAATAACAAGATTGTTATAATGGTTGTAAGGCCCATTTTTAGACAAATAAGCCCCCAAATTTATAGTCGAAGCACAAAAGACCATTATAACTAGCTGAGGTCATGCTAAATTTGGAGGTTATTGTTCATCTGTCTAATTTGGATTCTAAGTGTTCTTGAAACTTCTCTTGGAGAGCTTTCTTGATGGTATTTGTGGTTCATGTGATTAAAATCACATGAGAGCTTTGATCATGCCCTAGATTAAGGTTCTATTCTTGAATGATCTTTAATGATGAATAACACACCTTAGTTTGTCTATTTTGGAGAAGTTTTGCTAAATTTATCTATCTTCTTGATTTTTGACTAGTTTTCTTAATTTCTTGTTTTTCCAAGCTAGTGTGAAGTTCAAGAATGGACTACATGTTTTAATGCTAAGATTGGCACATGATAATTTTAGTATCAGAGCATTAGATCCTTTTCCCATCAGATTTGGTGGTTTTCTTTAAGTTTAGAGGAATTTTTTTTTTCTATTAGTTTCTTTGTTTTTCAATTTTCATAATATTTTGTTTCAATTTTTGACCTACTAATCTTTATTTTTTTGTACGATTTCTTATTTAGATCAGCAGCCCTTTCTTTTGGCTTCTAGGAGCTACTGATTTTTCTTAATTTGGAACTATAATGACCAAGTTATGGCCATTTTAGTGAAATCATTCCAATTTTCTTTTCAAAATTCTTTGAACATGATGATGAAATGGATATCACTTGGATGTGGCCAAATATGGAAGATCTCTACTTTGGATCACCAGAAACTGTACCAATCATTTCTTTCAGAAAGGAAACCAATGGATCAACGGTAATCTATTTTTAGCAAGACAATGTTACTAATCTTGTTCATATCAATCCATCAAGAAGAAACTTCAACACTCAACCAAATGACTTGGATTAGATCATTGCTTTAATAAATGCTTTGGAGCTACAAAAGGATAACATTATCCCACATTGAGAAGCAATGTATAAGGCAACAACACCGGATGCAAGGACAAAAAAAGATGCATTTGAAATTGGATAGCCTATCCAACCAAGGAAGATATTGAGGAAAAAGATTAGCGAATGTCTTGTTGCTTGTATCTTGTTAATTTATGCAAAGCTAATGCAACTTAAGTCAATCATGTGTTTCATAAATTTCTTACAAAATATATGGAATAAATTTGTAGATCAAAGGTTTTCCTTCAGAAGACTTGCCGTAACCTTGTTTTACAATAACAAGTTGGAAACAGGACCTGAGACAACAATATCAGATCAACAAAAGATGGCTATTGACAAGAATAATATTTGGGAAGATCATTCCTACTTCAAGATGGCTAGAGATTTTTCACTACTACCAAAGGATTTGCAAAGCATGGCACTTGACAAAAAACTACATGGCCTTCATTTAAAAAAAAAAAACTAGAGTAGGGGAGTGTCATGTGCTGCATGTATTTAGTCCATGAGCTTACTAAATACAATGCTAAATATAGCAATGGAGCTTAATTAGATTAGAATCAGTCAAGAAGACAATTAATAAAGTGGCTTGAACAATCGTGCTATATTTGTAAATAGCAGAATTATAATAATGGTTGTAAGGCCCAGTTTAGCCAAATAAGCCTCCAAACTTATAGTAGAAGAGCAAAGTATGACTATAAATAGTTGAGGTCATTCTAAATTTGGAGGCTATTGTTCATTTGGCTAATTTGTCTAATTTGGATTCTAAGTGTTCTTGAAGCTTCTCTTGGAGAGCTTTCTTGATGATATTTGTGGTTCATGTGTCTAAAATCACATGAGAGATTTGATCATGCTCTAGATTCAGGCTCTATGTCTTGAATGATCATTAATGATGAATAATGATATCTTACTTTGCCTATTTTGATAAAGTTTTGCTACACTTATCCATCTTCTTGATTCTTGACTAGTTTTATTGATTTCTTGTTCTTCCAAGCTAATTTGATGTTTCAAGAATGGATTAGATGTTTTAATGCTAAGATTGACACATGACACTTGGCATACTAAGAGTTTTTTTCTTTTTGGTTTTGCACATTAATGGAAAACTTACAAATTTTTGCCTACCACATGCCAAAACTTAGTTGTACTCATATTTAGAATCATAGTGGCTAGAGTTCCAAAACTTTCTACCAAAATAGCACCTCTAGGACACCTACACCAGTATTGTCAAACATGTTAGTGGCACTCACTTTTTGTCTAGCTTATCAATTACCTTGTCTTGTTAAGATAGTATTGGGCAAAACAAGATGAAAAAATGAGGTCACAAGAGACAAAATAATCACAAAGATACATCCAATTGTATCTTGTAGACACCTTACCTCATCGCCTTCTTATTCTGCTTGTCTACACATGTCCACTTGTTAGCCTCATCTTTGAGATATGTAGTCAAAAGCAATTGTTATTTAGCCCTTAGAAATGAAATTTATTAGTCATTACTTGGACTATACAATACACGAATGCAATACATCAAATAGATCTGAATTCTTGGTTGAATGTTGTTCATAATTGTTGTATCATAATAGCATAAGGTTAAGTTTATTGTTGGATAGATATCATAAGTTGCATTATATGGCTCAAGGAATTCATTTATATAGCTTATGCAAGTTGTTGTTATATTGGCATGGACAAGATAGGGATGTGCATGTATTTCCATGAGCCTGTCAAAAGAGAAAATGAATTTTCTATCACTAAGCAAAAATTTCCAAAAATCAATAGTTATTTGTAGTGGCATGGCAAGATGGCCTACCTTTTTGGCCTATATATTATCTTTATGCATGGGTATCAAATGGTCTCCCAAGACACATGATTAAAGAAGATTGTGTTGGTTTATGATGATGATAATTTAGGGCTTATGGAAGCAAATGAGGATGATGTTTTTGAATAGCTATTCCCTAGCAAATAAAATTACAAAGATAGATGTGCCAATTACAATGAACAAGTACAAAAGATTATCAACTATCGTGCACAATTTTACGTCACTCCAACATAAAGATGATCTTCACATCATTAGATATTTTGAAGAAAAATAAGATCCTTAAGATCCAATCAAACTCTAAGATCTTTGATTACTTAAGATAGCACATCTAGCACCATTAACAATGTAGAAATCTATCTCTAACAATGCATAGAAGCCATAAACTCTAATAGATCTTGACAAAATTAGATATGAATGATAAAGTACTGTTGCTATCCGTGTTGAAAGTACAGTACTAAGGACCATAAAGGGATCTTTGAATGATCCACAAGGTTGATTGTTTGCTTGTTGAACAATCTATTAGATACTAGTCAACGGAAAACAAGATCTAATTTAACAGCTTGATGGAAAACAAGTAGAGACACTCTGATCATTGATCATAAACTGAAATCCGAGTTCCCACGTGTGAAAATCAGGTTGTAGTACGGCCTGTAGATAGAGTTTAAAGTGTGCCAAAGCTTAGTTACATTGGAATCAATCACAATCACCATACATAGAGAGAAAATACGAGTTTCTCCTTGCCAAGGCAATTTTTACATCTCTAATTCCGTCTAGATCATTACCACTCAAGATAATGTCATCTACATACAAAACAAGAATAATTGTCATGCCATCATGAGATCTTATGTACAATGATGGATCATAGGCACTCATTACAAAATTGATGGAAATGAGAAAGAGTTTAGCCTAGAGTACCATGCTCTAGGTGCTTGCTTGAGCCCATAAAGGCTCTTCTTCAAGAAACACACATTTCCTTCATGCTTTGCCTTGATGAAGCCCTCGGGTTGCCTCATGTAGATCTCTTCCTCCAAATAACCATTGAGGAATGCATTTGTGAAATCAAGTTGGAATAGCTCCCAGTTGAAGGTTGTAGCAAGACTAATGATCAACTTGATAGTAACAGGCTTAGCCATAGGAGCAAAAGTCTCATCATAGTCAATGCCTTTGGTTTGTAAAAAACCTTTGGCTACAAGCCTAGCTTTATGCTTACTTATTGATCCATCTTGATCTTACTTCAATCTAAACACCCACTTGCAATCAAGTGGTTTCTTCCCTTGAGGAAGATTCACAAGATCCCAAGTATGATTCTCAATGAGAGCATCATACTCTACTTGCATAGCATCCATCCAGCTCTTAGATTTACAAGCATTTTCATAGCATGTTGGCTCATCTAACATTGAAGTAAGAAAGGTGTAAGATGTGAAAGATGATGAGCCTTCCCTTTGACCACCTTGACCAACATAGGTGAGCATCAATGGCTCAATCCTTGCCCTTGTAGATCTTCTTGGAGTTCCTGCATCTTGAGGTGGATCCTCAAGTTCTTCTTCACTTGGAAGCTCCTCCTCCATCCTAGCATGATCCTTGGCATCAAGATGATTAGTAACATTATCATCCAAATCACAAGCATGTCCTTCATAAAAAATAACATCCCTACTCACTATCACCTTGCTAGTGATGATATTGAAGACTCTATATCCTTTGCTATTCTCACCATATCCCACAAAGATGCCTTTGATGGAGGTTGCATCATCCTTCTTCCTTGTATCCAAGGATTGGTATACATAGCAAGTGGATCCAAAAACTTTGAGATCCTTGAGATTGGGCTTCTCTCCAAATAGAGCTTCAAATGGTGTGATTCCTCCAATGGCTTGGTTAGACAATCTATTGCACAAATAATTAGCACAAGTTATTGCTTCACCCCAAAATGGTTTGGATAGAGAAGCATCTAGCCTTAAGGCTTTAGCACACTCACAAAGAGATCTATTTCTTCTCTCACTCACTCCATTTTGTTGAGGGGTGTATTTTAAATGACAACTTCCTCTTTATGCCATTAGAACTACAAAAGTCACTCAACTTATTGGAGATATATTCACCTCCATTATCACTCCTTAATATCTTAATCTTGGTACTAAGTTGATTTTCTACCAAAGTCTTGAACTTTACAAAAATCAAACACCATTGATTTGCTAGACAAGAGGTACATCCAACAATATCTAGAATAGTCATTAATGAACATTACATAATACTTGGCACCACCATTAGACTCATGTGAAAAGCTATGAACATCCGAGTGGATGAGTTCAAGAGGAGAGCTTGATCTTGATGTAAATCTTGAGAAGGGTAGTTTGTGAGCCTTTGAGAGGTTGCATGCTTCACATATCTTCTCACACTTTGACAAATGCTTGGGGAGTCCAACTGTAAGCTCCTTTGCACACATAGATTCCATGGCTTTGAAGTTGGGGTGGCCCAACCTTTTGTGCCATAGTTCCACCTTTGATAACTCCACCTTTGCCAAGTTAACACTCTCCACTGCAATATTAGCATCAAGCTTAAACAATCTACCTTGCTTAAAGCCTTTGGCTATACATTCATCATTTCTAAGGATGGAACAAACTCCATGTTTAAATTGTACATCAAGGCCATTATCCATTAATTGGCCAACACTTAGCAAATTCTTTGTTAACTTAGGAACATAAAGAACATTCTCAAGATTCATCCTTTTGGATGATCCAACATACAATGGAATGATTCCTATTCCACTTATCTCACATTCTTGACTACTTGCAGTATAGATTGATCTATGTAAATCATTGTAAGAAAGTAAAGTTGAGAAAATGTCCTTTTGATATGTCATGTGGGAACTAGCCCCACTATCAATCCACCATCATTGGTGTTGCTCTTGGATGATGGTGGTTTGTTGGAAACCATCAAGGATGACACTTCTTCATCCTCCTCCTCCTGATGTGCAATGTTGTTTTTTTGCTCTCTTGTGCCTTCTTCTTCTTGAGACATTCTGATACAAAATGTCCTTTTTTTCCATAGAAAAAACATTTGTACTTGGACTTGTCTTTGATCTTGCCCTTTGAGCTTGAAGCCTCATCCTCCTCCTTGGTCTCCTTGAAGTGCTTCTTCTTGCCATTGGTCTTCTTCTTGCCTTTGAATGAGAAATTAGCTTTCTCATTACCATCCTGCAGAGAAATAGCATTCATTCTTGCATTGGTATGCATCATTCTACACTCTTTAGCCACTAATACAATATGAAGCTTTTCTATAGTGAGCAAAGTGTCTTGGATTGCAAAGCTTTGGACCAAATTTGAAAAGTGACTCCCTAGACCATTAAGGACAATCTGAAAAAGCTCACCATCTTGATTCTTCTCTCCAATGGAAGGTAACTCCCTATTGAGAGACTTGATTCTGAGCACATAAACCTATGCACTCTCATCACTCCTCTTCATGCTTTGTAGAATTTGATTCCTAAGCATGAGAACCCTCAAAGTGTTAATAGACTCATAGATTGAATTTAAAGATTCCCAAGCCTCTTTAGCACTGGTACAAAATGATACTTCTCTCAATAAATCATTGCTTACATTCATCTTCACATAGTGAAGTGCAAGCCTAGATCTTCTCTTGTATTTAGCTAACTCCTGTGCACCTAGAGGTTCATCTTCATCATCAATTAGAAACTCATAGAGATCCTGGAGCACCATGAATGACTCCATCCTCACTTTCCAAATAGCATAATTGGTAGAATTTAACCTCTCACTAGTTTCTAAAAGGTATGCTCTAGCAGATCCCATCTTACTAGTGAAATTCTACACACAAGATATAGATTTGTTTGAACTTGAAACTCACAAAGGTTTCTAACTTGCAGTGAATGTTGACTTCTTATCCAACAGATGGACTTGTAATCACAATTATATCACTCCCTCACAAAACAAGAATGAAGATAAGATTATGTGAAGACTACTCTCAAGCAAATCTTGGCTATTTTTGGACAATAGAATGACTCTATCTCTCTCTTTCACTTTGATGTACTTTCAAGACCTATTTTCCACCTTAAGAAGGTTTGAAATCAGCCTAGATTGATTAGTTATCATAAAATAAATTCAAAACTAATTAATGGCAAGTGATCTTGGTAGCTTATCCTAGGATTTGCACCAAAAATTACATCAAATTGACTCCAGATGAAATTACAGTGATCCAATGAATATGGGGGTTTAAATGCTGGTTCAGAGTTGCCCACACATGTGAACAATCAGGATTTTGATCCGCAAGAAGTTTAGGATCAAATCCCCTCACCAATTTTAGGATACCAGCTCGCCCTTTCAATACTAGCTTTTTGCACCAAAAACCTGCTAAAATTGGATTAGTTTCAAACACTGATCAATAGCCTTGTACTTGGCTTTGATACCATGTTGAAAGTATAGTACTAAGGACCATAAATGGATCTTTGAATGATCCACAAGGTTGATTGTGTGCTTGTTGAACAGTCTATCAGATACTAGTCAACATAAAACAAGATCTAGTTTAGCAGCTTGATAGAAAACAAGTAGAGACAATCAGATCATTGATCAAAAACTGAAATCCAAATTCCCACGTGTGAAAATCAGGTTGTAGTATGTCCTGTAGACAGAGTTTAAAGTGTGCCAAAGCTTAGTTACATTGGAATCAATCACAATCACCATACATAGAGAGAAAATCTTAGTTTCTCCTTGAGGCTCCAAAAAGTTTCCATCTTCTCACTATGGAGAATGGAAATACATAGTAAAAGACACTTCTTTTGCAAAATTAGGTGAAAATCCAGCATGTCATAAGGAAGTAGACTCAACTCTCTTGTCCTAAAGTGAAAACTTAAAACAATAATCAATCATCGTATAAGTACATTATATTTTACTAAAAAAAACAATAAACAATCTTTCCAACCACACCCTCTTCCAAATTTCCATTCCATGTTAGATATGACTTGTCCCTTTGATCTTGCTTGTTGGAGTGTGTCAACCATCTAGTCTATGGTGCATTGGTGTGGGCAATGGCTCAACATAATGTAAAGGTACAACTTGACCCCTATGCCTATTATGTCGGTGTATATTTCTAGTCAATGCTCTCTTCTTTGTATAATTCCAACCACTTATCCATTACTCCAGAATTATAGAGCACAAAGATAGATTTTTTTTTTTCTCTAAGAAAAGGTGTCATTTTCTTAGGAGCACCTATACCTTGAGGTTTTTTTCTTTTTACCTCAAAGTTTTTATCATCATTCCATAGTTGTGGAGTAAATTGATATATTTGAAGCAAAATTTCAGTAATATAAATAAGATATTCTTGCGCTAACCACCCCTCTACCATGCTTCACTTTGGCCTTTCCTTTTGATGCCCAAAATCTTTTAAAACTTTCATGCATCTCTCCCAAAAAAACATCCACCTGCAAACATTTTTAGCATGATGAGAGCATTGTGTTCAATGAAACCATGCTAGATCTATTGAAGCCACAAAAATCAAAATCATATGTATTGTACCTTGATTGCACAAGACCAACAATACCAATTTCTTGGACCAAGTGCACAAGTAGATGCACTCATATGTCCAAGATGGAAGTTGGAAAATCTTTCTCAAGCATACATACAACATCCACTATATCTTCATGTTTTTTTATACGTTTACCTCACGAGTCTCCTTGTCACACATCCATTTACATCATATTTATAGTATATGATTTTAGTATCATCATATGATTTTATCAAGTGTAACTCAAAAAAGAAAAAGCAATAGCATACAACGTGAATAGAAGAAATGTAAGTACCTAACAATGAATGTTAATTTGTAAATGGTATCACGAAGTTGATTAGTTAGATAGTCATGAAAGCACATTGAAAATATGTACTTGAGCATCTTCATCCAATCATGAGATTTAGAACATAAAGTTTTCCTTCTATTGTGAATGATGTTCGTAGTGAATGAGCAAAACATGTTGGTGTTCTCATCTTGCAAATGACTGACCATACATACTTGTATTCTTCCTTGATAAGAATCCAAGGGGCCCTTGGAACAATATGAGTATTTCCATCTGTACTCAATTTTGGCCAATACTCTTTCTTTGTTTTCAATTCTTGTAGGTCTTGTTTGGCAGAAATACTATCTTTTTTGCTCACCAAGTGTTTCCATATTGATTCACCCACATTTTTGACTATATGCATAGGATCAAACAAGTGATTAATAAAAAGGGTATACCAATATGGTAAACAATGAGGGATAGATAGTCTTTTCATACCATTAATTGGCTTGGTCTCAGATTGGTCTCAGATTCAATCCAAAGCTTGTGCCAATCTGCCATGGACATTCTCTTTGGAGGCATCCTTGTTTTCAACTTTCCTCCAAAGCCCCTTCTTTGTGTGTTTCAAAATGGATAATCTTCATGCAAGTATTTCTGATGATTTTCATATACAACTTTGCTTAGATGACATGAGTAAAACCTCAAGAAATAAAATGCAATTCGTGTCATAACTTCAACAAAAAATTAAACATAAATCATGAATGCACAAAAGACAAATATATAGAAAATACAAGTGATCTCATTTTCTAGTCACCTAAACAATCATCCAATCTTGAATAGTCATGCATTGTCCATATTAGAATTGCACACAACAAAAAATTGTAGTATTGTATTGAACATGAGATGTCATATGCTTCAAAACAAATTTGGTCCTCGATACTCACCACGATACAAGATGTAATCCTTTGGACAAGCATGATATAATGCATAGTCCATTCCCATTGCATTCAACATCTTGCCTACCTGAGCTCTTGTCTCTAACATGTTATTTCCTCTAGGAGTAGTTTGCGCAATACCCTGCATATAACCAAATAAATTTTCATAACATGAAACACAATTACTATCCAATTAAAACTTTTAACTTACACAACACACCTAGTTAAATAAAAAAATAACTCAATCTATCTTCTTAACCCAAATAAAGATGTAACACTTCTATCACTCCATTTGTATTTTGTTGGACATTCAATAGAAGCAACAAAGCAGCCAACGAGATGTCTTTGCTTCAGGGTATAATGGTGGATTTGATTCTTCTCTCAATTTTTTTTACTTGACACTCACAAAAGATTTAGTACCATGTTCAATGTGTTCTTCCATGTCATGATGCTTGTAGATATCATTTATCAAGTTGTTTATAATTTCAAGGTGAAAGATTGCACAAAAGTTTTTGTGTGTCTCCTGATTTAATCCCCTTTGTAAATATATCAGCTGCCATATACTGTGTTCTGCAAAATTTCAAGCATGCCTCCTGGTTGAGAATTCTGCTTATGTAGGAATATCCATGTAATGTGTGGATATTAGATGGATGAGTGTCTCCATGGCATATGTAGAGGTCGATAGTAGCTCGAACATATTTTATGACTCTTAATAGAGCCTTCGAGTGAATCCTTCTAGGATTAGCCACATATTGGCTTAAAGAGCTAACAACATATGCAAGATCGAGTCTAGTGGAGATCATTGCATAAATGAGGGATCTGATAATAGACCAAAATAATGTATATTCCTTCATTTCGTACTTCTCTTCTTTGGATTGAGGGCATTGCTCTTTCAATAATCTAATACTTGGATCCATAAGAGAATGTACAAGCATGCAATTCATGAAGTCAAATGAAAGTATATTAAAAATACACCTCGGCTGAGCAATATAGAGAAGATTCTTCTTGCTATCTCTATGGATTTGGATCCCAATAAAATAATGAGCTTCTCCTAGATTTGTCATCTCAAATTCTTGAGATAGCATCCTCTTGGTATCCTTTATTAATTTGATTTCAATGAAAGTCCAGCTTGGATACTATTGAAGACCCATAGCTAGCAGCTGCATGTGCCTATATTACCAAATGTGCAGCAGTGAGACAATGTACATGAAGAGGAACACACATGTGCGAGTCATCTTTTGTGCGAGTCCTGTGTGAGTCGGGTAGTATGCACCAAATTACAATCCAAATCCATCCACACCGAGGCCAGGACAATACCGACCTAGGCCAATAGGTCCAATTTCTCATCAACCCAAACAACCATTTGTACTCAATCAACTTGTGCCACATGTCCAATCTCATATGGTTGATACTATCTATGTTGATTCTGCTACCTATTATGTCGAGGATCCCAATGCCAATGTTTATCAAGCAGAGGCGAGTTACTCTTATGAAATAGCACAGCCTAGATACGACCCCAATCAACCTCAGTATCATACACAACCTATAGCATATGCTACACAACCGATGCCAGTTTTACGTGACTATTTTGTGTGTGCAGGACGACATCCTAGCATTCGTTGCCCTGATAAATTACAATATCCACCTCTTTGTGAAAATTGTCGCATAGAGCACCATATCAAAGACTGTCCAAAGCGACCCAGTCCTGCAGCTCTTGTTAACTCTATCCAAGTAGAGACAATCCCAATCAGAGTCATGACTAGAGCCCAACACCGATAGGCTAGCGAAGCTGCAACAAAATGAACCAATAGGCTCCCGCCAGCTCCGTCCAGTGACGGAACCACACCAATCATCTATCCTAACCCCAATGAGGAGATCCATTTGAGACAAATATCGAAAGCTCATCCATGAAGCTAATAATAAGGAGGAGGCTATAGTGACACCTAGGGGTCAAACCCCAGATAACCCAACCGTAGGAGCCGAGATATGGGGAGATTTTCTTCAAGCAAATGTTACCCTCCCATTTGGAGTACTCTGGAAGTACACCGAAAAATGGCGGAAAGAGTTGTGCTCCATTGAAGATAACATCCCATCACCAGACCTCCCTGAGGTGCCCTTGCATCTGACCCTCCCTGCAAGCGACAAGGAAAATATACGCATTCCTACAACTTACGGACATTCCCGCGTTGTCTTGGTAGTATTAGATGGCGGATCGGGAGTCAACATAATATCAACATCCCTGATGAAGGAGTGGGGTCTTCAAGCTTCCATGAAACGACCAAACTGTCAATTTCGAATGGCAGATCAAAGTGTGCTTGAACCATTAGGCCTAATACTAGACATAAGACTGAAACTAGGAGGTTTGAGCTTCACGCTAGATTTGGTAGTGCTCGATATCCGTAGCAACGCCTATTCCTATGAACTACTCCTAGGTAGGCCATGGCTCTCTACGCACGCGTAGTGCACGACTGTAATAGAGAGCATGTTACATTTGGCAATCGAGAAACATCAGTCACAATCGACTCTGATGGTAAGATCAAACTCGCACGAATCACCAAATATGGATTCTCTACCATAGAGTCTATTCTTGAAAATTACCGTGACATCGAAGAGAAGGACCACTATACCAAGCCTACGGCTATCATCAACTGGAGCCACAGCTTGGCAACAATCGATTGTGTCAATGCGGAACATTGTGAACTCAATACACATCACATTGATAGTGATGAATCTATCGTTGAACCAACTGATTTGGATACTCCTATCTTCAACGTCAGTTATGTTAACGTTTAGCCCCACAACGAGGACTTGCTTCACGTCGCCTGGCTACCTTATGACGAATCAATAACCTTGTATATCTTGCTGCAACCAAACTGGACCAAAGTAAACTATATCGTGTCAAACGACCGGTATACGAATGGGAGATACATGATACTGAATCTCTCTACGTGATAGATGATGCGATTTTAACCAAAGTCCCTCAAGCGTCCAAGCCACACAAAAACACCGTTCACAAGGTGCATGCGAAACCAACTAGGAAGGAAGCTATCGGCGAGAAAATGAAAAAGACTATAGAGGTGGAGCCTCCTCACGATCTCACGATAGCTCGAGAAACCCCGGACGAAGCACAATCCTCTAGGTCCACAAGCCACACAGCTAGAACCCCTAAAGATCCACCTAAGGCCATGACTAAGAAGCCCTACGCCCCTGATAAAATTGATGTGCCCAACCATTTCAAGGACTTCACCATTGAAGATGTAACTATCCACCTGCCTCAAGCTCAACGGGAGCCAAAGGGGAATGAGCCATATGATGGCCCCGCTCAAACCATAAAGTTAAATCTTCAAGAGCCTGATGAGACAGAGGAAAAGTTTGTCCATATTGGAGCACACCTCAACACCGAACAACGTCCGGCCTTAGAGAAGCTCCTTAGAAAATATCGTCATAACTTCGCATGGAACTACAAGGACATGAAGGGGGTAGATCCCTCGGTTGTTGTGCATAGAATCCCATTAAAGACAGATGCTAAACCCCATGCCAGTAGACCTTATCGTTGTAATTCGATCTACAGAGCATGTATCAAAGAAGAACTCCAAAAGCTCTTGGAGACAGGTTTCATCTACGAGGTGGAACATACAGATTGGGTATCACCTATCGTTGCTTTATGAGCAGATCATTGTACGATTTGGTTGCCCATTAGAAATCGTCAGCGACAGGGGTACACACTTTTTGAACACAATAATTGAACACTTGATGTCGACCTTACTAGTTGTTCATCGCGAAAGTGCCCCATATTACCCAAGATGTAACAGGCAGGCTGAGTCCACGAATAAGGTTCTATGCAAAATCCTCATGAAGACGGTGGAAGCCAGTCGGTCGGATTGGGAGTTCAAATTACATGCCGCTTTATGGGCGTATCAAACAACACCCAAAAAGGCCACTGGCACGACACCATTCCAACTCATGTATGGACAAGAGGCCGTGATGCTTGTAGAATTCTATGTCCCATCTTTGCGGGTAGCCTACGATTTGAAACTAGATGAAAGTCAGATCCTTGCCCATAGGCTATTCCACCTCCATAAGCTTTGCGACACAAGAGTCATTAGTGTGCACGCACAACAAGTGCACAAAAGACATCAACAAGATTGGCATGACCGCCACATTGAGTTGAAGGAATTTAAAGAAGGAGATAGAGTCATTCTCTCTCAAACGAAAGTACATAAGGGCAAACTTAAGTTTACTGGCCAACGTCCCTATATCATTGATCAGATCTTTGCATCGGGCTGCACTAAACTTAAAACCCTCGAAGGCATCCCTCTGGACACAGTAGTGAACGGGAGTAGATTACGGCGATATCATGAGCCCTGCTATTCCTTAGACATGTAGTGATTGATTGTGTGTTATGTGTGTGTACATGCATGTTTGTAATTTCTGTCGTTTTATGATAATGTTCATTTTTTAATTCATTTTTACACCCTTTTCCGTTGAATTGCCTACATGTTTAACAATCAATACTTAGGATAGTTTAGGTCCGAATTCTCACAAATCTACCTCACTTCTATCACTATTGTACAGGTTTCAGGTAACAGCATGCATGACCAGTAATCATGTCCCAAAATAGTAATTATCTTCTGGGTTGGAGCTAGCATCACTTATTCTTGCGATCGATTGCAAGAAATTCATCTTTCTCTCTCTCTCAAAAAAAAAGAAAAAAAAGAGACCACTCGCATAAGCTATCAAACAACATATTATCTATATTGTGGAGTCCCAGAACTAAGCAAAGTGCTTTATCAGACATGAAACCTAGTAGGTACACTCAAGAAATTCACTTGGTCTCATTTACTGATTTTTCCAAGAAGCTAGCAGCGGCTCGTCCTTTCCTGGAGCGGCTACACTTCGACACACGACTTTTCTCAGGTGTGCAACATGAATGCTTGGTGCATGCGACGTATTCTACATTTGATGACGAGCTCCAGACATTCAGGATCCCTTGACGCAACGATGAGGATCCAATTCCTATATTACCACATATCCTAAGCCACTTGGGGTTCCCGAGTGAAGGAGAGCCTATGCACGACAGAGGGCAATCTTTTGATAGGAATTACTTGACGCATCTCTGTACGGAAGACAGTGACACCTCCATCTACAACAATGACAGTTACGCTGTCAAACTCATCTCGGATCCAAGACTTAGGGCAATGGCGGACCTCCTTGCATTACTCACTGAGCTACAATCATCAAGATTTGACAAGATTCCAAGCAACACTTTATTTGCCCTATCATTTGGCTTGGAGGAACCTGTTACACGCCAAAAAGTGGAGAAACTCGAAAATTCGAGTAGTTCGAAAAATAAAAAAGTGCGATTTTCGAATGGCGGTGTCTAGAAATGCGAGATAGCGGAGCAGCGGCGGGTTTCTGGAATGTGTGAGGTCAGTTTGCACAGATCTGAAGGATCAGTAGGGACGTTCTGAAGCACTCACGATCTGAAAACAAAAATTGGAATGTTTTGTTTGAGAAAGTGAGGAATGCAGTACAACAAACAACACAAACAAAAACGATGTAGAACTGAAAAATGGGCTAGAAAAAACTAGTTCTGTGGTTCTGAAGACAAGAAAATTGGCACTGGCAACGTCGCCAATATTTGCTGCTTGAATCCCTATCAATGTTAGCACATAGAATCCTCCATTGTTTACGAAGATTGTACCTCTCAATGACTCTATGATTGGGCACAGTTTGTTTCGAACTGTCTTCATGAGTGCATTAAGAACAAGCAGCAATCAATAGTACTCGGATATCTCTTGACGAATATCACTCTTTACCAAGTACAGAACGGGCCCAAGCTCTTCCAACACCTGCAGCTTGCGGACAAGGCATGGGACATTCCCATCGAGCAACAAAAGTCCAAGCGTGCACGATCACGGGCTATCTCCCCATCGGGATCCCAACCTAAAAGGATCAACACAAGTATACTCCCACTAGTACGGAGGCAAACAAGCCCACAACTGCCACCAGCAGCTGCAACATCCAAAGCTCAAGAGGCCGATACCTCCAAGGCCCAGTTGCCTGACACACAGCAACAAAGAATGCAAAAGAAGCTTCAAGCTGGGAGCACATCACTAGTGGGATCAGCTTCAGATGGTTCCACCTCAGATAATGGCATCTCATCCACGGCATCACAACAACACTCGTCACCCTCACATGTCATTGACAGGGGTGATGGAGCAATGACATCAGCAGCAGCCCAACATATGACCACCTCACACCCTGCTACTCCACCGGACGAAGTCACCACCCCACCAACATTGATTACCACGCCAACGCCAACAACATCACCAACGGCACAAGATTCTGGGGGGGGGAGGGGAGGAGGAGTGGGGATATCCAGTCCCCAGGTCACGGAAGCGGCTCAACAACCACAGGCCCAGAAAGTCCACACACTGGACACGTCGCAATATTTTCATGTTGCGGACCTGATGGAAACAAGCGACGATGAGCCAGAGAAGGAGAAGCAGCCAGGAAGAAGTCTGACCCCTCCACTAACCACCACCACCACCACAACAGTTACTAACATCATCCCTCCACTACCTCCACCTCCACCTCCATCTTCAGCACTGACACAACGCTTATTTTTTGGTGGAAGATGGTGAGGCTAAACCAAAAAATAAGCTTAGTGAGCTTTTCACGCTTATTTTTCACTGACACAACTACAAGCCCAAGCAGGTGCTCAAGTAACAAAGCCACGGGACGATGATGGGAATGATGGAGCAGGGAATCAAGCGGGCAAACCCACCCTCCAGACGGTAGCTCGAGATCGGGTGGCCAGAGAGCCGAGGATGCTTCCAAAACTTTTCCCTGACCCCCTCCCACTTTCAACCCCTCCTCCTACTCTACTTTCAACTTTTCTGAAACATTCATTCCAAATTACCCGATTCTTTCATCTTCCCTCTCTCCATCACCTCCTAGAAAAATACTGGGCCCATCAAAAGGCCTAGCTGACATCTACAAAGCCCGACGGGACGAGTTCCTCCAACAACTCCACTCCCCCGGTGCAGCGTATAACTTGCTGATCCCACCTCCTCCTAAACCTATCACCCCCGCACCCCTCTCTCCAGATCATTCCATCCCTGACCTTCCAGAAACTAACACAGACATGGGGGGTGATGATGACTTCCTGGCAGATCAACTAGAGACAAGAAGATTCTCGCTCAGGCAAGACACGAGCGCAACTGAGCCATCGACAAGTGAGCGAGCAAAAGATAAAGATACGAGCATCAAGGCCCTAGATGATTATCTGGCAAGGCCATCCCAGCCGCGTAGGACAACTTCCCCTACCAGGCCCAGAGGCAAATTGGCTGATACAAGGGAATCAGAAAAGTTTGAAAGAAAATACCCTCCCAACATGAGGGGAGGCAAAGAAGACATTGATCAAAGCCAATACTCCACCAGGGCCGAGATCATTGCTGCGTTACAACCGCAACCAGAATGGCAGAATAAGGTCCTGAAGGATAGCAAGCGACTTCAAGAATATTTGAAGGCACCGGCTTGGAAGCGAGTGGATCATTTCTACATGCCACTCAAACGCAGAAACCCATGGCTAGTGGAAAAGTCGCAAGTAGAGTTGGTAAACTGGTCAGTCATCCCGGGAATTTCAGAGAGAACCACCCCGGATGATCTGAGACTGCAGTTACTCGACTTCGGGCATAAATACAAATCAAGTGCCGATCTTTGTGTGTAAGAAAGTGCCGAATATTGCAGATCCATGGCCTTTTTGATGCAGCAAGAGTGTTTCTGGGATCGAGGCCTAGAGCCCATCAAAATCAACCCAAATGTAGCCCTCCAGTCGGAAGAAGACCATGAAATGATGGGCAGGCTATACTACAGAGCGGCCTTCATGTCGTCACGCTATGTGACCATGGTGGAAGATTGGTAGGAAATGGGCTTCGTGGAGAAGATAAGAGAATATCTGGGGCCCCTCAATTTCGAAAGTAAGCTCCGCTTCCAGGTTTTTGAAGCCCTAGGACGAAAGATGGATGAACGAAAGCAGACGGCACGACGACGAGGCGAGCAGGACTCACAAGAAGTTCTCAAGAGGACTAGTATGTAGCGGCCAATTGAGAGACTTTCAATTTTGAAGAATAAGTTTTGCGGACAATAAGCACCTGGTTTTACGGAAGCGAATGAAGATCCACGCTTTTTCAAGTGCCAAGCGGAAGACATCACCGGTGTTGTAGTGGGTCCTGCAACATATTAGGGGTGGATAATGTTAGCAGATTCTAGAGAATCCCCAGATGCCGAGCCAAGCTGAAGACACAAGTTATCTCTCACCCATGACCGAGGAGGTCTCAGAAGGAGGAGAACAGAAGAAGCTGAGAGCCGAGGAAATACTAGCTAGGAAGACAGTGAGTTATCTATGTGAGCCTACATGGTGTATCCCAAAGAAGGAATGACCATGTAGAAGCTAGTCATATTTCCTAGGCTTTGTAAATAAATGTAGACCCCCCTTAAATTAGTTAGAGTGAGTCACCTTTTGATGGTGACCTTTAGTGGAAGGGCAAATTCCACATGTAATTTCTAATTTGGTGGAATTGCCACTTGGGCTCCAAATGGGCAGCCTTCTTACTTATTTAAGGGCTCCTCTCTCTTGTGAGAGAGCTTTGAATATATTGTCAAGTTCTCTTGAGCAAATAAAGAGGATCCTCCATGAGTTCTTGAGGATTGCTAAGCTCCTTGTTCATGGCAATGTTCTTGAGTGAAATTTCTATGAGCATGCTTGAATTCCTTGCATCGTGGATCAACTAGTTTCTTGTTTTCTAGTTTCTTGCTTAGTTGTGGTTTAGAATTCACTTCTTGTTTATGGAATAAGGTAGAAATCAGAATAGGATGTAATAGTGGTGTAGATCTTGCATACTCTCTTACTTTCCAGTTCTTGATTGTTCTTGGGCATTCTAAGCATCAAGAAATGAGTGTTTCTTGATTTTTGGACTGTCAAATGCTGTTAGAAATCTAGTTTCTTGTTTCTTGTTCAGTGGTTAATCTTGTTCTTGATTGATTTCTGATTCAGTAGATAGTGGTAGGTATGCTCCAAAACGTTGATCCTCTTGAGTCAAAGATGGTTACATGGTTGGTTTCTGCATGTAGCTAAGCATCGAAAGTGTGTCTCCCACTGACAGGTTGGGAAATCCATGTTGAAATCGGAGTAACGCTTCTACTTGTAACTGTTCTAATAAGAAGAAACACCATAAAGAACCGTAACTAAAGAAGAGGTAAAGAAATCCAAGAACCGTGTTCAATGAAGCTTGCTGCAAACTGATTGGATGCTCGTGCTTGATGTGGGATTGAAAATGAATTTTTGGATTTTTATAATTGATGTAAGCAATGAATAACTTGATGTTTGCTATCATTGATATAGAAAGTTTTGCCACAACAGCTGATCGTTGTCTTGCCATGATTCTACTTCTGATATTGCACCATGTGCTACTAGCAGCACTGCCATTGTGTATCCTTCTATGGACACACTCTATGGGTGCTCTCTTTTCACATTGCTACAACAAGTATTACACTCCTCCACATCATAAAGCTCCACTCACTTGTAATAAGGTGTTGCTAAAGAAGTTTCCCAAAAAAGGTATGAGCTCCAACCCAACTCTATATTTGGTATTTTATGCTTACTCTAAAGCAAGATGCAGGAAAGGCATAGAACATAAGGTTGATGCTTTAAAACGATCCGTAATAACACATTCTTAGTAACTAAAGCACGTAGCTCTTGAAGAATAGGCATTTCACTCTTACAAATCAATGGCTTACCTTGAAACACTATACTTCTAGAAAGATGATGATAATGACTTGAAACTCGTGGCTCGATAATCATAATGCTATTAGGACTTGTGCTGAAACCAACTAGAAGAAACGATCATGTCGACCTCTCAAGAAGAATCTACTACACGTATTCAGGTATGACTCCAAAAAAATTACTTAAATGGGATTTCGTGAATGATGGTGTAGAATAGTAAAATTCTTTATACTCCATAACCTTTTAAGATTATGTGAAATGCTAAAAGTATACTTTACGACATTTCCTAAAAAGCTTTATGTAACTAATAAAGTATAAATAAAACGATACGGGTAAGTAATCGTTCAAAAATAACATGAATTTTTCCAGGGTGTTGGAAATCGGCCGGTGAGGGAAGATTTCTCGGCGGATACAAACTATGTTTATCAAATTCTGACAAATTGGATCTGCCTTACTTAATCACAGCTTTGAAGTTGCTGGATCTATACAATTGTGGAGATCATGGACAAGATGCAAGACGTCGGACAAGTCGACAAAGTCGGAGACTTCAGACAAGTCGATGTTGGGAATAAACTGGAGATGTTGGATAAGTTGGAGACATCGCACATGTCGATGACTTTGGACAAGTCGATGTCGGAAAACTTGAAGAACAATGTCATCGACTTTCTTTGTAATTCTGCAGGCTGTCAAGAAACAAGTGTTATTCTGCAGATGTCGCGACCATACAAATATTTACAACAACTAATGAATGGATCTAGATTCGCATAAAATAAGGATGGATCCTTTAATGCCTTGATTCTCATATTCAAGATAGCACAAAAATTGTTGTGTGCTTCTTGATTTAATCCCTTTTGTAAATATGTCAACTGCCATGTAGTGGGTTCTGCAAAATTTCAAAATTACCTCCTTGTTGAGTATTCTGCTCCTGATGTAATGGTATTTGATCTCGATGTGCTTGCTCCTAATTGTCAAGATATGGTGAAACTAGCTACATTCTGATGCTGGAGTTGTATTAGCATTCTTGAATGGTTTTGCTGATGGAAATGAAACTATTGTAGGCTCATTATATCACTCATTCATGATCAAGTCATCAAGGGTTGATGACTTCTTGTGGCAAGATGGAGATGGAGGCTCATTCATGGAGTTTTATGATGGATACATGGCAAGAAAGGACAAAGAGGGAGGAGACATGCAAGCAAATGGTTATCACTCACACTTATTATCTGGTTGTTGTAGAGTGAAATCTAGGATTAATTGATAATGCAATTGCACTCTGATTATCGCATTGGATCATTGTTGGAGCAGAAGTTCTAAGACCAATATCAGACAATAAATTCCTCGACCAAATTGCCTCTTTAGTAGCTTGAGAGGTTGCAATGTACTCTGACTCTATCGAAAACATTGCAATGGAGGTCTGCTTATGACTATTCCAAGATATTGGACCATTGTTGAGCAGAAAAATGTATTCAGAAGTTTATTTTCTGGTGTCGATATCACCTGCCCAATTTGCATCTATATATCCATGAAGAGTATGGATATCGGATGTATATCCATCACCATAGCAGATGCAGAGGTCGATAGTGGCTCGTCGATAGTTTTACTCTGATGAGAGCTTTCCAATGGATCATGATATACTGGCTCAAGGAACTAATGGTGTATGCAAGATCAAGCCTGGTCGCGATCATTGCATACATCAGGGATCCAATAATAGATTGGTATGGATATTCCTTTATCTTCGCCTTTTTCTCATTTGTCTGAGGGCATTGCTCCTTAAATAGCTTGAGACCTGGATCAACTGGATTATATATAGGCTTGCAATTCATAAAATTGAATTTTATCAACAAGTTATAAAAGTACTTCTGTTGAGTAATGTATAGAAGTCGTCGGCTTCTGTCTCTGTGGATCTGAATGTTGAGATAGTAATGCACTTCTCCAAGATCTATCATCTCAAATTATTGGGACAACATCCTCTTTGTATCCTTTGTTAGAGCAATATTGTTGCCAAACATCAATGTATCATCCACGTAAAGTGTGATGATGACAAAGAATTGATTAACAGCTTTGAAATATACATTACAGTTTTTAGAGCTAGGTTCAAAACCATGATCGATCAAGAATGTGTTGATTCGATGAAACCATGCTCTGGAAGATTGTTTCAGACCGTATAAAGCTTTGTGGGATTTGCATACCTAGTCTTCCCGATCATTGACGATCTAGCCTTCTAGCTGGATCATATAGATGTCCTCCTCGATAACTCCATTTAGGAATGTTGTTTGTACATCCATCTGATGTATCTCAAGATCTGCTGCAGCAGCATAAGAAAGTAGCAATCAAATAGAGGTGTGCTTGATGATTGGGTTGAAGGTCTTGAAGTAGTCGATGTTGTAAACTATTTGAGGAAGATTTTGATAACCTAGTTGCTAAAGGCAACAGAGAAGGAAATTTGTATCCGTTGAACATTCGAACAAGAATCGAACAAGCCAATCGAACTCAGGATTCGACAGATATACTGTGGCACAAGAGGCTATGTCACATGAACATGGAAGCCTTGTACCAAGCTAACAAAAGTCAGAGAATCGAAGGAGTCAAAATAAAAAACAGAGATATTCGAACTACCTACGAATCTTGTCTTAAAGGCAAGATGACTAGAACACCTTTCAATAAGGATGTTTATAAAGCAACTAAGATACTTGAAATTGTGCATTTAGATATTTGTGGACCATTCGGAGTATTGTCGTTAGGTGATGCAAAGTACTTATAACGTTTATTGATGACTTCCGCAAATTTGTTGTAGTATACTTTATACGTACAAAATCTGAAGCTTTCGAGAAATTCGTTGAGTATACAAATTGGGCTGAGAAGCAGACATGCATCGTGGAGGTGAGTACATTTCCAACGAATTCAAAGCTTACTGTAATGAAGCTCCACCTCCTTTGCAATGACTCGCTCCACCTCCTTTGGGCTGATTGATTGTCACAAAAGATGATTGGGCTCTCTGAAAAATCCAGCAAGTGAAGATCCTTGATCATCCTTTTGATCCATACCATCTCCTTTGTGCAATGTGTAAGAGCTTTGTGCTCGGCCTCACTAGATGACAATGAGATAGTGGCTTGTTTCTTTGACATCCATGATATAGCTCCATCACCTATGAAAATACAATAAGAACTAATGGATTTCCTATCCATTACATCTCCAGCATAGAGGTATTATGCATACAAAGACTACATCATACACACCTCAACACAATGGAATACCTGAACGAAGAAATCGTACACTGATGGAAGTTGCTAGGTGTATGATGGCTCATGCGAAAGCACCAAAACAGTTGTGGGCAGAAGTAGTGGCTACATCGAATTATCTTCAGAATCGTATTCTGAAATCTTGAATACCGGATAAAACTCCTCATGAAATATGGTAGAAGTTGAAGCCAAATCTAGCACATGTTCGGACATTCGGATGCGCAGTGTATATGCACATATCAGACAGTTGAGAAAGAAACTCGATGAAAAGACAGAACAAGGTTTTCTGGTAGGATTCGAGTTACATTCGTCATATTATCGTGTCTATGTACCCAAAACTGGCAGAATAAAAATTGTTCGAGATGTTAAATTCGAGTTAATTTAAGATGTCAAAACAGACATTTCTGAAATATTTGAGATCACTGACTTGGGAGAAGCTAAAATCCATCTAGGCTTGCAGATTCAAAGATAATTTGAAGGTGGTAAGCTGTATCTTCACCAACGAAAGTACACTCAAAAGATCATTGAAGACTCCAACATGCTCAAATGCAAAGGTGCGCATACTCCCATGATACTTGGAAAAATACTGAGCAAGGCAGATTGTCCGCAGACTTTCGAGGAAGAAAAGCGAATGGCCAATACACCCTATCGTAGGCTGATTGGATCATTGTTATATCTACTCAGTTGGTTGGCTTGGCATCCAAAGTTTCTTTGGTCCCAGGTTCGAGCCTCCCCTTGGAAACCAAGAAGCATTGTTATATCTAGCAGACAACACCAGACCTGATATAGCATTTGCAGTATACAGGCTGAGCCAATATAATCAAAACCCAGGATCGTTGCATTGGAAGTTAGCAAAGAGAGTACTACAATATCTCCTGGAAACAAAAGACTATGGACTGTGTTATTCGAAGGAAGCTGGATTTCACATCGAATCTTACAATGACGCAAGCTGGGCATCCATGAAGGATAATAACAAAAGTATTTCAAGAGGTTGTACTCTAGTATCTGGCGCATCCATACTCTGGATAAGCAAAAAGCAAACAGCAGTAGCTCAATCTTCCTGTGAAGCGGAATATGTAGTAGCAGCCAAGATGGCAAACGAGCTGATCTGGATCAAACAGATGTTGGAAGGATTTGATGATCTATTTTTGAACCTTATGTCTTGTTAATGGATAACACTTTAGCAATCTATCTTACAAAAAATCCAGTATTTCACTCAAAAACGAAACACATAGGTATCAAGTATCATGTGATTCGGGACTTAGTCGAGAAGAAGATATTGAAGACAGTCTTCATACCCACAGAGGAAATGACAGCTGATATCTTTACAAAGCCACTGAGTAAGGCTTTGTTCGAGAAGCAGGGCAAAGAAGATTGGGGTAATGCAACTGCTACTTTGAGAGGGAGTTGTAGAGCAACTGATCAAACAAATCTTGATTCTACCAACAAAGCGCGCAGTTTACTTGACAAAGGATGAGAAAGGAACGATGTATATTGATGATTCAGATTCAGAGTTATAAAAAAGACGTTGTCACTCACCTTGCTCATATCGATCAATCAAAAAAACATTCCAACACTACTGAATTAACACTACTGAATTGGACGAGATCGTTGCTTTAGTCAATGCATTGGAGTTGCAGAAGAAAGCCATTATCCTCAATCAGAGAGCAATGTATGAGGCAACACCACCAGATGCAGGGACCCAAAAAAATGCATCTGGAATTGAGGATGTCTATCCAATCAAAAAAGATGTTGTATTACATGTATTTTGTCAACCCATGCCGAGCTATGCTAATTAAGACAATCATGTGTTTCATTAACCTCTTTTTCAATGATCTTATAAAATCTATGAAATAAATTTGTAGATCAAGGATTTTTCTACGAAAGACTTGCCACAACCTTGTTCTACAAATAAATTGGAAGCAAAACTAAGGCAACCATATCTGATCAATGAAAGATGGCTCTTAATAATCTTGCCTTAGATGGCCAAAAATTTCTTTCACTACTGCCAAAGAATTCACAAATCCTGGCACTCGACAAAGAACTACTACATGGTCTTTATTTTTGGAGGCAAAAATGCTTAAATAGAAGAAGTATCATGTACTACACATAATTAGCCCATGAGCTTAACAATTGCAATTAATTAGAATTAGTCAATAGGACAATTAATAATTCTTGATGTGTTTGTGATTCATGTGTCTACAATCACATGAGAGCTTTGACCATGCTCTAGATTCAGGCCCATGTATTGAATGATCAACAATAACGATAGATCTTACTTAACCTTGTCTATTTTGGTGAAGACTTGCTACATTTATCTAGTTTCTTGATTTCTTAACTAGTATTTTTTTATTTATTGTTTTCTCATGCTAATTTGATGTCCAAGAATGGATTAGATGTTTTAATGCTAAAATTGGCATATGACAATAATTCTTGTTTAGTTTTCATTTGGTTGATTGCCACATTCATTTTACGTGTTGATTCGGACAACAATGATAAATTCATCTCTCTCTCCCCTCCCAAGACCCTAACTTTTCACACCTTTCGTTTTGCAGGTCACATTTACACACATTTGCAAGAAGCTCAAACAGCCACAATATTTATAAGCTTTCAATTACAACAGAATGTATGTTAGGATAAAGTGAAACACACATCTCCATCAAGAGACTCGTTAACCTATGTTTGTCAAACGATGAATACGTGGACCAATAAAATTCACCAAAATGCACTTTTGATTTCTCTCGCTCTCTCTCTCTCTCTCTCTCTCTCTCTCTCTCTCTCTCTCTCTCTGGGCGACTCTCGAAGAGGCCGAATCTTAACATTAAAGTTGTAACATTTACAAAATGCATGTGAACAAACTTAGATTCAGGTAGATCATAAAAACATATTGATAGATAAAAATATCATAGCATGTAAAGTTCAAGCATCTCACTTGAAAAGTGGATAGTATAACCCTTCAAAAGACAGAACAAGCAAAACCAAGCAGTTCCAAACTCCATTTTCCAAGTGTTTTTTGGGATCAGTTTGAAGCCAACTCGTAAATCTCTCGTTTCTACACCAACAAAATGGAAGAAGTGGAAAGCATCCAGCTAAACCCCAAAATGTGGAGCGTAAAGCTTTTATGAACCATACCAACTTAGTCCATCTAAAACAAAGCATGAAAGGTGATAATATCATCTTGCACCAAAAAATACCAACACACTGAAATACATGTGCCTTACAAGATAAATGGCTCATTCTCAGGGCAGGGGTGCTCTTGCTGCACATCCTTCATACGCTGGTATTCTCTAGCTCGAGCATCAACTGCGTTTTCACTTCTCTTATCTCCTGAATCAGGACAACCTTCAACACCAGATCCACTACTTTCACTTTCATAACCAATCAGACCATGCCACTCCAGTTCTCTGCCACTATCACCCTTGGCCTTCTCAGCAATTAAAGAGTTATCTGTGGATTCCAGCTTTTTGCTCAAATCCTGTGGCAAAGAATCTGTCTGCAGCCTCGGTTCTTTGTATCTTGGAACTTCTTTTTTCTTTATGCCTAAAACTTTCACCCGTTCTGCAAGAATAACCTTAACTGAAGCAGTTCTCTTTCTAGAGCCCGATCGAAGCAAAACACCTCGCAGCACATCATTTTTGCTGCAACTGTGAGTGGAGTTGCTTGATTTTCTATTTGATTCACTGTCGATCAAGTTTGTGCTTTCACCCCTTTTTCTCTCTTCCAAAAGTGGAACGGTCTTGCTGTAACCTAGACCATCCCATGGCCCAGGAGCTGCTTTTGCCAATCCCAAAGCTCCTGTACAAGTGGAAGTGGCTGAAATCTCTGCATGAGTAACTCCAATGGAGCCTATAGCCCTTGCCTGAAACATAGCCTGCTGCCGTTCAAGCTTTTCTGCCTCTGCAGCCTGCCAAAGATGTAAAGCTACAATAACAGTGGTAAGTCCTCCATATTAAGATCAAATAATTTGCATTATTCTACCTGAGCAGAATTGGAATGATGTAGATTATGATATCAAATGCTTGACATGGAAGAAAATGGATGACAACAAGTTACACCTACAATTTAGTCCTAAGGTCGCGTCTTGCAGCAAAATAGGTTCCAAGACAACGGGTTGTCACACAAGTAATCTGGACAACTCCATACAGAAAAGGAAGTGCTCAAAGGGTTCATGAAAGCATACATGAAAGCATAACATATATTCTTAGGTGGCTCTGCAGTGATAAAAAGTGCTTTATGTATAAAACAGATCAAGGGCAACATAGTTCAGTACAAGATGCACGTGTCTTACCTTTGCGAAAGGGTCATTGCAATACTTTGATATATGTCCCTTCCTTCCACACCTACAATACATAAAGCAGTGCTAGCGAGTTTAAACATCTTGCTCCGATGCTTGGTATGAATAGCCAAGCATGCAAGATTGTAGAGAAGAGAAAGATGAATGTGGCTAGCTAGTTAACTTCCCTGCATCTCTTAATTTTAGCACAAACAAAAAAACATTTCACAGTACTGATTTTGCACAGTGTGGTATTGCATGTATACCACTAGAACTTAAATGACAAAATTTATTTGGGAGGACCCTTTAATCATCAATATGAGTTAGTTTAGATTCCAAAACATATACCTTGACAGGTTTCCAAATCCAGATGCAACATAAAGGACACGAATTGCATGATGTTTTAAGAACGTTCATCTGTTGAGTTATATAATATCGTCAGATTTGTTCTCACTACCAGCAAAATAGCTACAATCACTTATCTGCTGCAGGGACTTAGCAGCTTCAATGATGGAAGAATATTTCATTAATTGCAAGTTTCCACCTTGTTTGAAACAAATGCCAACTAGGATGATTGCCTTTTAAGAATGTAACTCCTTTGATGAGTGCAGCATCATGAAAATGCAAAGGTCTCAAGCAACATACTTTACACCTTTGCATAGCATGGGTTGGCGGTAGTCGCTCAATAGATGGCCTTCTTATGCCCTTTCTCATGATGCAAGTTGAGTGATCCAAAAACAGAATTAATTAATCAAACGGCCAAATTTTTCCACTAAGCCTTGCAAACCCTTCGACCAACTAGAGTAAGTGCATATGCTCATCAAATGTGATAAAAAGAATGGCCTGAATTAAAGCCTAAATGATAAGTTCAGCGTCTTGAAACATTTGGTTACTTCTGCCATAATAATTATTATACTAGTATGGCTGCTGACAATAGTGCCCAATGTGTGTGAGTTGTCTTTTTATACTTTGGCTTCAAATCTCTGATCAAAGTTGACAAGGTACTAGTAAGTAAAGGAACGTCATAGTACCTAACGTTTGTATGAGTCTTTGTTTTTTCTACTTTGAGTAATGTTTACTCCAAATTAAGGATAAAGCCTCCAAACCATGTAGCCAATCAGACGACTAATAAGGCACAAGCCTTGATCATTAAATTGTAAGAGATAGATCTAAGAAATTGTTTTATCTCATCCATCCATTCATCATTTTGATGACACTCCCTTTTTCAAGCTTGTATGTAAAAACTTTGCTTCACAACCCTGTGAACACATCACCAGAGGTGGTTTGTTTTGAAAGACGAGTCCTGCAGGGCAAGAGGGCAAGAAATGTCTTGCTACCAAGGGGCCTTTGTCTCTAGCTTTTGTGTGAATATTTATGCTTTCTTTTAGCACATTTTTTCCAAATTTTAGAGGAAGTACCAGAGTACAAAATCTCTAGGTAACCAACAATGTGAGCCGTCAAAAAATGTGACCCAAGTATACCAAAAAGGCACAATCCTGGATCGTTCCTCTTGGACAATTTTCCAGCTAATATAAAGACTTTGCCCAGTGCATGTAGATATTAAAAATCATTTTCATGTGAGTCAGGGAAAAGGGACTTTTGGCAGGAAACTCCTGCAAAGCTCAGAGCACTAACAGAAACCCAACTATCTAGCTTTTCTATAAATATTTGTTTTCTTTACTTCTTTACTTTAAGTCCGTTTTACCCTGGATTCTGGACCAAGCCACCACAATGCGGTCAGGTATCAAACCACCAATCAGACAACTAGGAAAGCAGACGTCTTGATGGTTCATCAGGCACAATTTAGAACTTTCATTATCATTGTATATTTAGCAGCAGACTCCATTGATAGCCCAAGTTTATGCCAATTGACATTCAGCATAAATGTGAAGACACATTATTTTAATAAGAATAGCAGCATTCAAACATTTCAAACATTTCAAACTCAACGTTTGAAATGCATTTTGTCTTGAATCACAAGGCCATACGTTTGCAACATTGGCTAACCTATTCTAGTGTTTTATAGGGGTTTTTACCCATGGAAAGGTAAATGTGAGCGTTGGGATGTTATATGTACCAAAAAAGAGGACAAATGAGTGTAGAAGAAACCGTACAGTAAATAATAGAACGTCTTATCTCTTATGCAACGAATCTCGTAAGGGGCCATATTCATGAACATTGCCACATCGGACAACCATCAACAAACATAGACCATTATTGGACAAGAAACAATCAAAAAAGAAACATGCCCCAAAATACTGGATAAGAGACATGCCCTACTATTTTGTATTTTATTATATTTTAGACCCACTAAGGCCTGTGGACACCTCTTGAGGCCCTTTGACCTCTTTTTGGGGTCTGGGGACAAAATAGATAAATCTTTTTTAATACATTTCAAGCGGGGGAGTGTCAAGGTTTCAATCAAATTTGAAACCTATTATCTCTGATAAAACTTTTTATTTCCCATTCAGAAATGGACAAACAAATTGGCCAAGGCTGGACAAGCAGCATAAATATTGAACATTTCATGAGGTGGAAAAGTTCCCCGCGTCTTTTAGGGAGAATCCTTACTTGTGACAATTGATATTCCTACAGTTGCGCTGGAGATGTCCTTTTTCCCCGCATCTGCTGCATGTTACTCCCTCTGCACACTCCCAGGCCATATGTCCCCTTCTGCACAATTTAACTACGAGAATCCAAATCATGTCTCGAAAGAAAATTGCCTGACAATTGAATTTGGGACACATTAAAATGAGAGATACAAACGTTGGTTTCATAATTTTATTCAGCACAGATGGAACTAAAAGAAAAACCAAATGTTGTAAATGCTCATGAAGCTTATTTGTCTACAAGACAAGACTTTATCAACGACGATAACTAAAAATCTGTGGACCAATTGTGACTTTTAAAGGCATCAGTTAAAGTTTCTGAGACCCAATAGTACAAGATGCGGTTGTATCCAGCTCCTAAGTCAATTGAGCTTTTTCCTGAGTTGTTAAAAGGATCATCCACTTGTGTACTGGATATTTGTTTTAAATGTCTCATCAGATCTTTTATGATTCCCATGTCAACATAAAATCGCTCCCTTTGCTTCAAAAGAAGAAATTTTACTCCTAAGCCTACATTCACAGCCATTCCTTTCTCTAATACTACACAAGTTGGTGTTCAACAAAAGAGCCTCCATTGGAGTACAGTCCAAGACGAAAGACTCTTGTTAGAAAAATAATCGAAGGTACCTGCCGCATTAATCACAAGCAGAAAGGCGGCCTTTCAAAATTTTCAAACAATAGAACCCTAGCCAGATCCACAGACCATAGGATAATATCTAGAGTGGTCATCTATGACTGTCAAAAACATGCTTTTGAACCAGCAATGCTTCTAGTAGATGAAAATGTACATCTGAATGTATAAGCTCCAGGGGATGTGAACTTTTTTGTGATAGACTTAAGAAAGAAGAGCTCATGTGCATTTATCAAAGCACATGGCTCATATACTTTACCATCCTTCGCAAGAGAACTAGGGAGCCCGAGCGTTTGCTCCTCCTTTATCATAGCCTCTGCTAAAGGTAGATCGAACCTTTGTAATCTACACATTTATCTACAGTACAGGTTTCGTCAATAATCCGCGATACAGGCCATTTGGCTTTCTATGTCTGAAAAACAGGGAACGCTCCTCATTGATCAACCCTACTAATAGGAAATGCATGGAGTAGATCAACACAAAACTATGCTGAATTAGGGTCTCATCTCTGCAAAGGTTCTCAGAATGCTTACTTGATTCTTGTATTCTCCCAATAATCTATTATCTAGAAAAATAAATCAAAAACTTGACACGTGGCTTCAGGAAAGACACAGAAGTGCTCAGGAATGGCTTGCATGCATCATCGTCATGGAGAAGGGGCAGAGATTAAACCCGTTGCAGCGAAAGCAAGTATGGAAAGAACAGTCGCGCGCGAGGTGACCTCCTCGACCGCACCGATGGCAGGCGCCCTTCCAGCTCATGCTCATCTCTTCTCTTCTTTCTCGCTTACTCCCTCCCTCCGCTCATAACCGAACAACACACCTAAATTAATAAAAAGTACTGCAAAACACACACACACTCACTCTCTCTCTCTCTCTCTCTCTCGCTCGTGCTCACCACATGCACCAAAATACATGCTCTGCATCAAGCCGGGAAGTGACCTAACCAAGTTTAATCTATCCCCTCCCCCTCCTTGCGTTGATCAACTGTTTTTCTGCTTGCTCATGCATCTCCTGATCATCTTCTAGAGCAAGTACAAGGGGGGGGGGGGGGGGGGGGGGGGCATAAATTTTTTTGCACCTCCCTTGTGGGGTGGCAATGGAGGTGGGTGGTCACAATGCATGTGGCCAAAACACACACACACTCTCTCTCTCTCTCTCTCTCTCTCTCTCAATAGATGCATACACATCCCATGGTATAAATATATATAATTTTTCTCTTTTCAATTGACGATGGATACTTGGGGCTTTTCACTCTTTTCAATTGACTAATGGGTACTTGGGGCTTTTTACCATTTTTAACCAAGCCCAAAAAACATAGCATGTTTCGACGCACCTTCACCATGCATTGGACATCTATCAATGATTTGGAGAAGATATCAATGCTAGAGCATGCTAGATTGGATTCTACACCAAAATCGAGTTTCACCCATAATTCCTTGCTAGAGCAAGGATAAAAAAATTCAACTACATGCACTAGATTTAGGTGCTTGTGTTGTCATGCTTCAAACTTTGATGGCCAGTCAATGTATGCCCCACTTCTCACCTTGCCCAATTGCTCACCCTTGGAGCTTTTGGAGCATTTGAAGATGCGTTTGGAGCATTTGTTGTGGTGATTGCAGCTCCCATTGTGGTGATTGCAAGTATTTGTTTTGTGTTTTGCTTTCTTTTTTTGTGTGTGTGAGAGAGAGAAAGTGAGGAGGGGTATAGAAAGTAAGGACGAGGGAAAAGAAAATGAGAGACAAGACTGTCAGAGAAGGCCAAGGAATGTAATAGATGGTGATTAAATTAAATATATAAATAGATAGATAAAAGTATAAAGTAAATAGCTACATTGTTAGAATGGTAAAGAATAGAAATATAAAGATAGAAATGAAATAGATAGTGTATAATGATAATTGAATATTAAACTTGTAATTTGTTAGAGAGAGAGAGAGAGAGGAGTTTTGCATTTTGATTTAGGGCTTAGGGTAATAGATGAATAGATAGATGATGATAATTGAATGTTAGATCTGTAATTTGTGTGTGTGTGTGTGTGTGTGTGTGTGTGTGTGTGTGTGTGTGTGAGAGAGAGAGAGAGAGAGAGAGAGAGAGAGAGAGAGAGAGAGAGAGAGATTATCTCTTCGCCCCCAAAAAAATCACCTATTCAACCTTCGAAAAGGATGATCAAGTGACAAGTATTTGCGATGGTTTTTGTAGACCACTTTTTTCAACATATTTGTGCTATCTTGACCCTTTAAATACTCAAAAATGTTAAACCCTAAAACGGAGTCATATGACAATATATATATCAATATATATATATATATATATATATATATATATATATATATATCTAAACATTCACTTAGACCGAGGTAGTCATGCATTGTTCACATTAAAGTTCCACGAACAATGTGGTTCCTTTGTTATGTTCCTTTGTTATATAGGTCTCAAAATGTCGTAAGCATGAATACCATTCCAAAGAATGCACAATTCCTCGACCAAAGGTGCAAGATACACATTCATATTCTTGGCCTTGTACTTTCCTAGAATCAATAAAACTTATAACAAGTGTCTAGTTTTTATACTTAACCATGGAGGTATATTATAATTAAAGAGCACAATTGGCCATGTGCACCAAGTTGATGCTTGAACGCTAAAAGGATTTACGCCATCCAACGCAATTTTAAATCTTAAATTGTGAGATTCATTTTTGAACTCGGGCCATTGGTGTTTAATATGTTTCCATGCAGGTGAGTCACTTGGTACTCGCATCGCATCATCCGTAGATCGATGTTTGACATGTCAATACATTAGTTGTGTCAAAGATTTGCATCGAAATAAACATTGCAATCATGAAATAATTGAAAAATGTCGTAAAACTTTTCGTGGCACTTTATCTCCTTATACATCATCTTGATAATGTGAAGTGTTACATGTTGGACATTGAAGCTTTTCTGAATGCTCACCTTTATATGAAACATGGTCTTTTGGGCATGCATGTATTGTGTCGTAATCCATCCCAAGCATCTTCATCATCATTCGTGCTTCTTTACGTGTTTTAGGTTCAAACTAGTTTCCATTTGTTGGTTGCTTGGTAGTAAACTATCGTTGATGGACATCGACCAACTTATGGTTTGTTTTGACTACACTCATACCAAGTTCTATGATCATTCATAGAATGAATGAGGACTTACATAGTGGATAAAATGTATGTGCTTTTACAACTGTTGATGAGACTCATGCTTGAGCCTTCATTTTGATTCAAAACACATTCCGATCCATTGATCCAGGTATGTCTATGGCAAACACTTATGTGACTAAAGAAATAATGACATATATATATATATATATATATATATATATATATATATATATACTAGTAAAGAGTGCCCGTCGTTGACGGGCAACAGACGGTGGATGGTCGTTGACGGGTGGCCGATGGTCGCTAATGGTCGTTGACGGGTGGCCGACGTATGTGTGTGTATGTATGTGAGTGCATGTGTTATCTGTGTATGTGGATTTGTGTGTATGACTTGTGCTTGATGGTGTGTGTGATTTATGTGGTCAATGGTGTGTGTGTGTGTGTGTGTGTGTGTGTGTGTGTGTGTGTGTGTGTGTGTATGCATGTGTGATTTATGTGGCTGATGGTGTGTGCATGTGTGTATGAGTTTGCATGTGTATTTCTATGTGTATACTGAACTACTTGGAGCTCAATTTGTTGATGCGGGCTCGTCTCGACGTGCAGCACTAGATGGAACAGACGACATGCATGATGGAGCCCATTGCAATACTGGACCACTTCTTGAAAATGCCAAAAAATAAACGACCGACTTTATCAGCACACCAAGCAGGTTGTTGCAAGTATGGATAAAGTTAGATACCAGTGATGAAAAAAGAGATTGAAGTCTCTCGGAGACACTAATCTCAATGATTCAAGATGCTCAGTCCTTGGTGAGCCCTAAAATAGTGTGCAATTGAAAGATGAACACCATTCATTTGACCTTCCATCATATGAATGCATTTTATAGTTCTCAAAGATGACAATACTTGAGGTGATGTAACAGTTCAACCAAGGTTACCAAAAGCAAAAAACTTGTCTTTCAAATGAGAAACGGGGTTGGATCAAAACCAAAAGATTGCATGTGGTAGGATTTCAGAGGTAGATTGTCACATCCATTCCTGGCAAAGTACTACAGGAGCAAGAGGAAATGATGGGACATATTGATCAAGCAAACTTGTACATCAAGAGAATAAAAAACTATAGAGTTGGGAAGAAAGAAAAAGGAAGAACCCTAGAGGTAAGAACAAAGGAAAACTTCGTGTCAAATTTTCATTTCAATTTGAATAAATTAAAAAATGTCTAGTTATAAATATTCAACTTCTGCTTTTTCCCACAGTCGTTGCAAGGATGAGATTAGCAAATATGTTCTTCAATAGAGCATGGATGCTAGACGGAGAAAAGAACTTTGAATAAAACTTTCTGTTCATGATCTATGGGTAAAATTTTGGTAATTCAAAATAAAGACTAAAGCGATATAATAAATCTTAGTGTGGTTCTGCTCATCGATGATGTTTTTTTAGGTGGATTGACAAGAGAAAGGGAGAACATATGGGGTGGGCGGAGGGCGGGTGTGCTCCCTAATGGTTAAAAGCAAGTTGTTTGGGCAAGAGGCCGATGGTTTAAGTGCTCGGGGGAGATGGGTGGGTGGGTTTTGCCATGTGACAAAAAAGGGCAAGGGAGTGTTAAAAAAAGATATGCTCCTGTCCTTAAAAGCCTTAGGCTTTTTTTTTTTTTTTTTTTGGGGGGGGGGATTTCTTTATTGATGGGGACTTTTTTTTGTCTTTTTTTAAAAGAAAGAAAACTTAATTTATGGGGAGCCAAAAAGCCCCTTCACTTTTCTTTGTTTTATGGAGAGTGGGGGTTTACATTTTTAAGTGGATTTACATTCATATTTTTTTATGAGAGGTTTACAATTAAGAAAAAGTGTATGTGTGTGTGTGTGTGTGTGTGTGTGTGTGTGTGTGTGTGTGTGTGCGTGCGTGGGGGGGAGTAAATATTAATATATTTAATTTGAATGGAATGGAAGCACCCCCTTGTTTATATATCTACACACACACACACTCTCACAAACACATTTTAACCTTCTTCATTTTTTTTAGGGGCATGGAGGGACTTCCCTCTCTCTATTGGTGATTGGTCGGCCTGTGTGTAGAGAGAGAGAGAGAGAGAGAGAGAGAGAGAGAGAGAGAGAGAGAGAGAGAGAAAAGTGGGGTCCGTGGGAAAGAGAGAAGGAGAAAAAAGGACTCTAGACTCTATGCTTCATACAATATATCTCATCCACAAAAGGTTCTTTATATGGAGATGTGTGTGCGTGTGCGCGCGCGCGTGCACGTGCACGCACACACACACGCATTCGTTGTGTCGGGGTTCACACACACACACACACAACGAGCACGCGCACACGCACACACACACACACACACACACACACACACACACACACACACACACACACTCACTCACTCACTCACTCACTCACACGTGTGTGTGCGCGTGCGTGTGTGTGCATGCACGTGTGTTCCAGATCCCCCCTCCCCCCCTATTTTTCTCTTTTTATTGTCTATTTTACTCCCTCCCCTCACCCCATCCCCCTCCCTTTTTTTTAATTGTGCATTTTTTGGCCCATGGATAAAAGCTTGTGGGTAATGATTTAGAAATTAAAGCTAGTGAGTTTGGGCTTGTGGTTAAACATTCCTGAAAATGGCAGGCCAAGATAGGAATTTGAAGGATTACAAAAAAAAAAAAAAAAACAGTTTAAGGTAGTCAAGAAATTTTTATGTTCATGATATGTGTAAAACTTTGATAATTTAAAATAAATAAAAAAGCCAAGTAATAAAGATTATTGACTAAAGTTTAAAGCACATTGAAGTGTGTGAAGAAAATAAAACCTTAACTTCAAACTTTAAGTATTTGAATTTAGTAAGTGGGAGGGAGGGGGTGAGAAATCTTTTTGGGGTCCACCCCTCAATGCACACAATGTGCAAATGTATGGGGATATGCACATCCCCATACATGCATCCTCCTCCCCAAATTTTTTAGTTAAAAGAAGCTCATGCATGGGTGAGGGGAGGAGGATGCATGGGTGCACCCACACACATGCTCAAAAGTGTACATAAGTTTAAATACATATATATACATGGATGCCGATCTTCATAGAAATGCATTTTTATTTCAACTTTTCCCGTGGAAAGTATGATCATTTAAAAAATCCTTAAAGCACCTTTCAAATTTTTGATAATGACAGTCTCATTTGTTTAACAGCTTTCACCATGAAAGTATGTACATGCACTTCAAAACACTATGTGTGTTGATAAAGGATAATTTGAATTTGGAGTGGACCCCTTAGATGCATGCATGGGGAGGAGGGCCATGCATCCTCCTTCCCAAGTTTTTTAGTTAGAAAAAGCTCATTCATGGGTGAGGGGAGGAGCATGCATGGTTCACCCATACACATGCGCAAAACTGTACATAAGTTTAAATATATATATATATATAAAAATGTATATGCAAAGTTATGCTTCTAAAACTAGCATAAAGAGCAATTTAGATCCGAAACTACTTATTTTAGTATGATGCAATTTATGACTCTCTCCTAAGACTTGTGGAAACTTATGGCAATAAATAGACCCGGATCTGTCAATAACCATTTTCTGAAGGAGACGTCTTTGAAACAACCATGACTTCCTCATAGAATTCTTTCACGACAAAATTCAGGTTAGTGCTTTAAACATAATTTTATTAAACATTAATGTGGTTGGAGCTACAAGAATGGACTTGGTAAGGTAATGAATATGATGCTATTAAGTAAGGCATTGGGCCTACCTTGCCTACATTTGAAAATAGCAAAAGATTTTACTAATTCTGGTTTTTTGCTCACACCTCATAGAATAAAATAACAAATGTGATTGTTTTTCACCTACGTTCCATTGAAATATAATAATAGGCAATAGCCAATGTAACAAGTGTTGATAACCTAATCACTCTTAAAAGCACATCATACTCTTGGAAAACATGGATATGCTCAAGAGGAGCTATGTTCTCTCTCTCTCTCTCTCTCTCTCTCTCTCTCTCTCTCTCTCTCTCTCTCTCTCTCTCTCTCTCTCTCTCTCTCTCTCTCTCTCTCTCATGGACTCTACTTTATGCATATTTAACTTGGTTTGTGCTTCAGATAATCATAAGTAAGAGCCCCTTTTTAACTAAACTAGTTTTTGTATTTTATTTAAAATCTTTGCTTCATAAAGTTAGACTGGCCTTTTCAAAAAACAGTCCTTCAGAAAAACAATGATTTTCATACTGGAAGGACCATATGAATTGAATCTGATGTCCAAATTTGAGAAATTTAAAAGAAGTAAGGGTTTTTTTAAAAGGTGAGAAATAGTTTTAAGGGTTCTCTGATTTTGTAAATTAGGAGATACCATTAATGGGTCCAGACTAAATCTCCAAAAATCCCAAAATACCCTTCAAATAACCAATGGTCTACATTTTTCCCATATCATGACTAGGTACTCAAAGTTACCATTGATAAATAGATCTTTACAATCCTAGAGTTCCCTTTCCGAAATTATTGATGTCCCATACCACCAGCTCTTCCAACCAAATAATCCTTAACCGCCATATCTGATAATCTAGAATTCAATCAATTCATCTGGATTTCCTGTGCCAGGTATAGGCACATATCTATTCCACCTAGCAGCACTGGAGTATCCCCCATTTTTGTTCCAATGGATCACAACATTGTTCGTGATTTAACAAGAATCCTCACATGGTTTTACTTTCACATTAAACAACCCATTAGATTCGTACTAAGATTCCCGAATGTATATTGAAGAATTTACAGGTTATGTGAACGCAAATTGTTGTGATTGAGTTTCATATTTGATTTTAGTACTGTTTATGTGAATGCAGTGATTTGAACATTTTAGTACCATCTATGTGAATGCAGTGATTTAAAATTTTCAGTACTATGGGAATGGTAGTTTCTTTAAGCATGTTGTCGCTAAGATAGGTTTCCTTGCCTTCCAAGTGTCCATTCTCACTTTCCAATCACAATATGCATTTACAAATTAAGGTCAACTCATGGTCCTATAGATATTCAATATGAATTCAACTTAATGAACTCACAAATCAGTACTATGCAATTTCTTACAAGGATTATTAAGAAATCCAAATTACATAACACAAACTCATTTACTAATTCAGGTGTCCATTTTTCTTCCTTCCTTACATTTTTCGGTCCCCCCAAAAAATTTTGTCAGCTAAGGTACAAGCAATTTCCTTAGACACATAGTAAATGATAACCCATCTTTCCTTTCATTTAACCGGCGTTAGTATTACTTCATTAAAGTCGTCTGCTTTGGCTTGTTCAATCCTAATGATCGAAATCATTAAGAACACAATAACAAACCCCTCGGTGCTCCACTAATTTGAAAAGGAAAAAACCAAAAACACCATTTAATTCCATTTATTGGGAATATTGATACTCCAGAATTATAAGTGGCTAAATAACATAGTACCAAGGAATAAAATCCCCTAAACGGGTACATGCCTGAGAAATGTACCTCTTCCCTCGTTTCGTCAAGATTGATTTAGAACAATTTTTCTCCGAAAACCAATTAGTAATGCTTGACCATGGATACAACAGTACCAAAGTTCCACAAAATCTGGGCTTACATTACTGAAAGCCAAATGCAAAGTTGAATAAAATTTTAGTACATGCATATTGTCCATAGTAAAGAAAAATTCAAATTCCCTCTACCCATAACCGAGAAGCAATATACATATCCAAGGTTAAAGTTTTGACAATTGAGCACCAAGAAATTGAAATTTCTAGAACTGGGTGCTAGTAACCTACTTTCACGAGTTGATTTAGAGAATCCCATTTTGAATCAACATGAAGTTACAAAATGTGAAATCCATATTAATCCATGGATGACCGGCATGCAACAAGCATTGATACAAACAACCAAGTAGCAAAGAAGGTTACAGAGTGATCTGTTATCCTAGAACAGACTGTCAACCCTCCATTTGCAAATCCAGAACTCCATCGAGCAATGTCCTTTGTTGTTTTGGTCTGTAGGATTTTTCAACCTCATTTAGTGTTGGAGACAATGATCCTCACAATGGCCAATATAGATGATGAATGTCATACAACGTTCATCATATATAAGAACTATCTCATTGTCCACATCAAGACTTGAGAGAGATGACGGAAATTGTTGAGCTCATTAATTAAGAGACAAACACATTTAAATCTAGCTCATCTACCTCTTTGCAAACAAGTTTGGATGATGAAAATGAGTGTCCAATGCATGGAAAATTTGAAGCAATGGGAGACATATTTGATGTTGTGTATGAGAACAATAATGCAGAAAGACACAGTTAATAAGATGAGGAGGCAAATTTGTCTAAAAAAGAAAAGAAATTGTGAGAAGAATCATAGACATCATTGTACCATGGAGCAAAGAAATCATGAATGGAGACTTTTGTACTTCTATTGAATCTTTAAGTCAAATATAGATGGAGTGACCAAATACTTCTATTGAATCTTCAAGCCAAATATAGATGGAGTGACCAATGCCTCACAATAGTACATGAGTAGATTTTTTCCTCTCTACTTGTCCTACTTCGAAGCAAACTTTACTTGAACATGTAAAAATAATTTCCTTAATGTGACTTTGTTATTTATTTTTCCATTTACAAACTATTGAAAAACAAACTTCTCCTAGAAGAGTATATCATGCCTAAGACAAGAGATGGGGCACAAAAAATGTTGACTAACATCAGAATGGACTACAAGCAATATCATGCATGTTCAAAGGATTGCATTTTATATTGAGGTAGGTACTAATCACTCAAGAGATGTCCCATTTGTAATACTCCTTGATATAGAAATAATTTGCAAGGGACAATCATTTCATGCAAACTTTTGTAACGTTTTCCAGTAATTCCATGGTTGCAACATTTATTTCATCATAAATCTCTTGGACAACTTATGAATTGCCATGCACATCATACCTCTATAGATAGGATGATGAGGGTACCTTCAACATCAAGCTTTGAAAGTGAGAGTGAAGTCAAAAATCATTCAAGAGAAGATGAATTGCAAGATGTTGTCACTAATGAAATTGATTCTTGCAATTTTGAATAAAAAAGTTTAATTTTATCTATTCTATGTACATCTTTGTAACATATGGAGAGAGAGAGAGAGAGAGAGAGAGAGAGAGAGAGAGAGAGAGAGAGAGAGAGAGAGAGAGAGAGAGAGAGAGAGAGAGAGAGAGAGAGAGAGAGAGAGAGAGAGAGAGAGAGAGAGAGAGAGAGAGAGAGAGAGAGAATTGAGTAACATGTGATGCTATTGTTAGCACAAATTCTTGTCTGAATCCTCGATTTTGTTTTCCATTATTGTGATTGCCAAGGTTGATAGAAGTGGCCTTGTCACAAACATACTCCTCAAATTAGGCTTACTAGCCTTTTTCAGCTCCACAAAAATAGTCACATGCCATCTATATGGCACGATGGTATCAGCAGCAAACTCCTAGTGAGATTCAACCAACTGATGCAGTAGGAATGATGTAATATGCTCCTTTCTCAAGTTGCGTACTGCAACAAATTGGTTGACCAAATCAATTGTGGCCTTCAACATCGGATCAATGATGGCATCAATAAGGTATCCATCATTGGTCTACATCTAGAGAACTTTTGAATTCACATAAGGACCTATGATTGCTATAGCTAGCCTATGTGTTGATCATCCAAGTCTATATTTTGGTACATGGCTTTTATGCCTATTTCTAACAACAATACATATCAGCATATTACAAAATGAGAACTACTCTATAAACATATTTTCCACAACACATAATAGAGTTATCCTTTTAAGCAATCAAAATACTCAATCATCAAGTGATTAGTACCACGTAGATAAGGTTACAAAAAGGTACACTCCAAAATAAAAACTTAACAACAAAAAACATAATCCATGATGAAACCATTGAACAAATACTTGATTCTAATCTTGGATATGAAAACTTTGAATTGCCTAGTTACAAACACCAACTATGTAAAAACATATTTAGAATGATGCGACAATTTGGTCCATTGACATTTTTTTTATGACATTCTCTTCTGTAGAAGATAAATGGTTGCCACTCACATGTTGTTTACAAAAACTAAATTTAAACATTTTCTAATGTGATGCTTATATAATAACTTTATTAGAACCTTTATCACACACTATCCAACAACTTGTGCAAGATACTTTACAATGAAAATTGGTGCACTCCACACATTTCTAAGAACACAAATATATAGTAAAACAAAATATTTTTTGTTTTTTATGTTTTGTTACAAAGTCTCAAAATTGTGGTAGTCAACATGAACATGGATTGTAACCGTGGATTGACAATGAGCCAATCTATGGTAACAATATGAACTTGAATTCACATAGTTTATTGATGTATGCATTTCATGTGATAATGCAAAACTCAGGATACAAAAGCATTGTACACTTAACCTTTCGAGGAGTGACAACTGTATATGGTACACATTTAGATCATGTATCGACAAACATACAAAATTCAACATTGGGATTTAGGTATGCATATTGGTTAGATAATTCACTCATATTATTTTATATCTCTTTGCTCAAACATAAATTTAGGTCTATCTGTTATTTTTCTGATCTTCTCTTACAAACTATTTAGATTGAAGTACATTGTAAAATTGTAAAATCATATTCCTGTTTGAGTTTGTAAACCTTGTTACCTAAATCATGACCACCACCAACTATTGTGTTTATAAAATAGAACAATGCAGATTTGAGAAGTTTGCAATGTGCTTTCAAGTCTTTTTGCATGTACTCTATATACTACATATTTATGCCTTTATTTCTTGTAAACTATTGTTTTCAAAAGATTTAAGAAAATGCAACTCACCCAATTCTACTTTTTAAGCGGGCAGGAAATGCAACAACTAGATTTGGAACAGGCATCTCCATCTTGGCTCTAAACATCAAAATCTGCTTGTTCCTATCGTTAACTACCTGATCTTATCTTAGCTTACTGCATAAAAGCAAAAAAGTATTATTCTGGTTAGGCACCAAATGTGTTCTTTTCACAATCTACAGGTTATATAAAGTAGTAAGTAAGAAGTTTGATCGGCCTCTCAAAGACCGAAAGCGTTCTTAGCATGAATACCCCTGCAAAGTTACTTAAATCTCCTGTAGTCGGAGCAAAGGTGGACCATTATGATGGAGAATGCAAGTAGCTTGAAGGTTGCAAAAAAGATTGTCAAACTGGAGCTCAATGCTTCTATCGAACAGTTCTTGTATACAATTGCAGCTAAACTTCTTGAATGAGGTTCTTACTGCTTTCAAATGATTTTTTATGATTAGTTTTTAAACAAGACCCTGCAATGCTTAGTTATCAGTTCTTGCTGCTAAGACAAAGAGTTTTTTGGAGCTTCAACTGGTGTCAGAAATTTTGACGGGAAAAGAGAACTATTTTGTCACTATAAACTATTGATCTTCCAATAGTTGGCATGCTGGTTAATATATTTCCTCTCTTTGTCTGAAATTTGATACCAATCACACAATAAAGGGGGATTTCTTCAAAATGGCTTCTGGCTCGTCAAAGCTAACATATATTAGTTGCAAGAGCTCCGCAATTTTGAACTTCATCAATAGAACTATAGGCATTTACCTGCTGTTAAAAGAAGAAACACTCATCGACTTGGTGCAAAGCTTTAGGCAAATGTAAAAACATTTAAATAGTGATTTCATGAAAGAAATTGGACACCATGCTCCTAAAGCTTGACTAGGGTTAAAATTCTCCGGTTGCATAAGATATATATTTTACATGGCCCAAGATAAAAGGAAGAGTTGTAAGCAACTATTTGATTACAACAAGTTGTATCTTGGAATCTCGTCAAGTGCAAAAACCTTTGATTAGTGTGTAGTACATTCAAAGTTGATAACGTTGCAGTTGACGTAGTTGGAAGCAGCCGAAACATTGAAGGAAAGTGATTCCAAGTGTCTTGAGAGCTATCTTCTTAGTGCTTGCAGTTCTGCTACATTTTAGCCTGAAGGAGCTTGTTGCGTAGACACCTATCAGGTGCTTCCTTCTTAAGCAGCTGTATTTGTAGCATCAAATTTTCAATTCTAAATCCAGCACGTCAACAACCGCGTCGTTAATAAGTATGTCAAATAAGATACACTCGATCTCTGATGCTATTTCCAGCAGCTCTGAGTTGATGTTTATCCACTTCCGACTGCTGAAGTATATGTCTTCTACTACAAGGTCGTCTGTAGTTGCTGCAGTTCGTCCACTCCAGCTGCAAATGATCCGATAAACCTCATATACAAACTTTTCCCTAAACGATATGTACCTATGCATTCCCAAGAATGAAGAATTGCCAAACGTGTAGCAGCTTTCTCTTAAATCCAGAATTTCCAAGGCTTCTGTAACACAGTCTACAAGCATTTGGTTCTCTGTCAACTCCTCCAACATTCTGCGGCCTTTCAATAAGGAACATTCATAACCACTCGTGGCCTTGGGTTGTAGAATGTTATCTCCTCTGAGCCTACTTTTCTGGCATTTTTCTTCTTCGAGTAGATCAAAATTTGAAAAATGGTACTGTAAAGAATCTCTTTTCCCTGAATGATATTCAGGCAGATAAGCATCCTGTGTACACCACCTATTATCTTCAGACCAAGGCTTCTTAGTATCCTCCATCATGGAGCTATGGAGAAGAGCATCAACAACTTTCTCAAGAAGGACGTACTCATTCTCCCAGCTGTTACTAGTGTCATCATACCTGCCAATTGATGTTTCTACAGTCGCTATTTCCAAAACAGGTTGACACTTGCTGAAGTGATAATCGTCCGTCAGCTGGTTCACGGGCTGATCTGAATGTGAAACAATCATTCAGTCATTAAATACACTCGTTGAGCATGATAACATCAAAAAAAATGAGCGCTTAGGCTTCTCGAAATAATACGTTAACCCCAAACAATAACATAGAACATAATATGCACTTATTGATATTCATTTGTTTGAGAAAATCAGGCCTTCTAATCGTGAAATCTAACTGTCCAGCATTGTACTTCCAATCATTCCATACATTTGCTGTTGATAACACATAGTAATCCTTCAACGCATCACCTGAAAATATTTCAGCTTTGTCTGGACTCGGGATTTCATCTATAAAACGTGAATCCAAGATAGAGACTGGGCTAGGCTGGCCATTCTCCTCTAGAAGTTTGCACTCGGGTATCGGTTCTGATCCTTCCACCCCATGGAACGATGTCATGCCATCAAAGAATACTTTCTTCTGCAGATTAGGGCTCAGTACTTCTTCATATTCTGTTTCTCCGTGATCCGACTGGTGGACAACCTGTACATTTCCCAGCCTACTAGTTTAGAGAATTACAAACTCTTGGCAACATGTCCTACCCAACTGTTTGAACTTTCAGTGGAATATTTTTACAATCTATATAAATGAGGACAGCAAAGCTTGCCTGGAGTTCATTTGCCATATCACTGGCAAAGCTTGTGGAATCACAAGTCGATCTAGACTCCAGAAGCCTCAGATCCAAATGGCAAACTTGCTGACAGGTTTCAGACATGTTTTCTCGGCCCAACACTGGTAAGTCTTCTTCGTCTATGTTAACGCTAAGCATGTCCCTTAATGTTGTGACTCTACCATTGCAATCTGTAGTTGAAGGAAGGTCAGGAGGTGCATTTGTCATCACAGCAGGCAAATTTCCTTTTAGGTCAAGACTTTGCCTTGATGCAACAATGTCAATCTTCGAATCAGTATTTGCATCATTGTTCAGCTCCCTGGTGACCTTGATTGATCTGTCTGGTTGAATAAAGAGAAAACTTCCTTCGGTGTCATCCGAAGGGTACACCTTGTTTTTCTGAGGAAGACGGTCCTCCTTGATTGATGGTGTGTATTTTGCCGAGAGAAATTTCTGAGGTTTCCTAGTTGTTCGACTGTCACTTAGTTGATCCCGGACAAATTCTGGACTAAAGCAAAAGAATCTTGAAGGCAGGACACCTTCCTTCAAGCTATAACTTCTTAACAGAAAACTCTTCGTAGCAGCCGCAGGAGAGATTCTTTCTCTCAAGCTTCTAGCACGCCGTAAAACGCCTTCACAGCTTAAACCAATCTCTCCACTAGCATGATTTTGAATTTCATGTGCGTTTTCTGAAGAAGCTTGCTCCGACTGAAACAGGTGATAATCATCATTATTCCAGCCCAAGTCATCTGACTTCAGTAACTCTTTATCCACTTTATTTCTGACTACATCGCAAGGTCCTCTCTTACTGAAACCATTTGATTCCGATTGCTTCATCCCGTCGCCTCTCCTATTGCAGTGCTCTTCGGAGGAATGGTGCGGGACATGTACTTGTTGAGAAACAATCATGCTACCATCTAAGAAGTTTGCTCTAATTGGCTTTGCATTTGTCGCCAATTTATTATGGTCTGTTGTATCTCTAAGACATAGATACTTTCCACTAAAAGGCTGCACAAGTGGCAAACAAGAATGGCAATAAGCCTGTTTGCCAGGCTCTAGGACCTTGCATGCAACTTCTAAAAGCATCAATGGCTTCTTGCAAACACTCTTTTTGGGGCTTCTTAGGGGATTTGAAGGCGTACTTTTCCTCTTTATGTGTGATACAATCGACAAGGCGGAGGCATATGTGCATTCAGGTGACATAGCGAACGGCTGGGCATATCGAGCTAAGTCAATGTTTTCTCTTTGAACATCCGAGACGAGGGCATGAGCTTTAGGTAACCTGGATGGAATTTCCTGCATCAATGGTTTTTTCAATCGTTCTACAACCGGGATGAATTTCCGCTGTTTTTTCTGCACGACATCTAGAGGCTTCTTTAAGAACTCTGAAACTTTATCTGTGCATGATGGCGTCGTTTCCTCTTTTATTTGTAAGAGTTCCCAAAGCAGAAACGGCTCTTCTTTGAGATGCAACAGCTCCTGAAGTGGGCGGGATTCTGTTTGCCCCTTGGCTAGCAAAACACCCTGTGTCTTGTTTGGGGGACTTCTGCCTGACTGACGACAATCAGGGGTCCTCAGCTGGGACTTTGCTCTTGGGACGAATGTATCCAACACACAAGGGCTTTCACCAAGAGCACATTTAATTCCATTGAAGTTCTCTTCAGCAGATGATACGTTCATGCCGCAGTTATTATCAATAATCTGGTAGGTATTAAAACGTCAAACACAAGTCTATCTGTGATCGGTGCAAGGAAGACATGTACATTATACTAGAGTTTTATGGAATAGCTGCCCTTCTACCAGCGTCCGAACACCAAAACATCAGCACAAACTTCAAAAAAATCATACTCAAAGAACGGTGATCGTTTTTTTTCCCGGCAAACTGTAACTTAAGGAATGCAAAAGCTTTTTAACTCTTGGCCGTTCTCTTGGAAAATCAGGTTTCCCCGAAGGTTTAAAGTAACAAGCACTAATCTAGGCATGATCGATACAGCATCTATGAACATTGGCAATTCAGTACACATGCTTTGTGGATTACATCAAGCTTTGTATGTACACATCAGCTATTCTTTTGAGAAGTTACTGACAGAAGATAGAAGCAAAGCAATAAGTCAAATCTGGCTTTTGAACTAACTAGATTGCAACTTGGGAAGTTCCTCAGTCTTGTGCAGGAAGGATGATTTCGAATTCGGTAGGCTGCTGCAACAAGAAGCTCTTTATGTTTTCAGAAGCTAATTCAAATGAACTCGCAAATTCAACATCTATTTCTCTGTATCTACAGTTGAATTAGCTCTAAAACGTAATGTAGCGTACCTTCCACATAAATATGTACAGACAAATATCAAGACCAAGACATTGGGGCTTACAGGCAAAGGCTCCATTGGTGGTAAATTTTTAGCTCCATCCTCCACTTGCAGCTGAGACTGCTTAATGTCTGTGGTAAGCAGAAATTCAAGTCATAAATGTTAGATCTCTGAGTGTCATACATTGTGAAAATAAATCTAGAGAACGAAATAGATCTGATCCGAGAATGACAATGCATAAAATGTCCTATGACATTTTTCAGAGTTTTTGGAAATCTTTGCACTTGTCAATTCCGTGCTTTATAATATAAAATTGGCTTTTAGCAGGAAGTAGTTCACCTAATATAGCTCTCCATATCTCGGCACAGACACACATGAAACAAACAGGCAAAATCCCTCAGAGAATCAGACACGAAAATCAGATCACCTAAGCATTCCAAGAAAGTAGAATTGAAAAAGCTTGAACAAAAAATGAATAGTAAGCTCAAAGGGACCTTGTAACCAACGAAGCACATCCTTAGGCTTCAGAAGGCAATCCTAATAAATTCATTATCTAAGGCATTTTGAGATTCAGTTGGGCGCCGGCGAGTCCATCGGTTGCACTGGCTGGATGTCATCGGGTCCATATTTTAAAAGCGGGTCTTCCCCTCTTTCAGACTACACCTCATGAGGTCTGTCAGTTGCGACTATGTGGCACATACAGCATTCTTCTTTACCACACAAGGGCAAGGGCAACGCAGTTCAACTTTTTGGGCCAACCTAGTTACCTGGCAAATGGAGTGGGTTGCCACTGCAACTTCAAAAGGATAATCGAATCTCATGCGAGGAATTCAAATCAATCACAAACTGCAGTTCTATTGTATCTTCCCAGGCATACATCTGCAAGGAAGGTGGTCCTGCACACATGCAACGAATTCAAATGGGTCGAGTGCAAAGGGCATTGCCATTGAAACTTACCAGGCATCAAGTCTCCGAGGGAGGTGTTCCTGTGCATGAGACTTGAAAGTGAGAGAACGCACTCAAATGGGAGATAAGAAAATAGGGCCTGGCAAAACAGACTTGCCCTCGATCTGAACCCGCCCTAATATTGAAACTTACCAGGCATCAAATCTCCGAGGGAGGTCTTCCTGTGCATGAAAGTGAGAGAACGCACTCAAATGGGAGAACGCACTCAAATGGGACTTGAAAGTGAGAGAACGCACTCAAATGGGAGATAAGAAAATAGGGCCTGGCAAAACAGATTTGCCCTCGATCTGGAACTTCTCAATACTGCTCTCTTCACAATATATATCTTCAATAGGAAGATATATTGGAGATAGGCAACACTGTGCGCAAGTGGGATCCAGAAAGAAAGGCATTTTCAGTAAAGCGGATGAGGGTGTCCACCAAAGTCTTCCAGAATAAAGCTGAAAGTTATACGACTCCAAAATGTAGTGGAGGGAGAAAATAATAAGAAAAAATGAGCCTAATTTCTAAAGCTAACAAGTCAGTCCAGCAATCAAGACAATCAGCAAAAGTAGTTCCCCAACATCGTCTATTCAAGATCATCCCCAGCTACATGTTGGCATCCTGAGAACACAGTTTCCACATTATCATCAACTATATATATTCAAGACATGGGATTAGATTTCTTGAGCACCTTCAGAATGCCGCTTATTAGTCGAAACGAGGCGCTTCCTGCTCGGTTTATGAGTCTGATTCAAAAATTCACGTATAGTCTTCATGTATCTTGTCCTTTTGGGAATACGCTGAAGATGCTCGTCCGAAGTGTGGAGCAGTTTTCCTAATATCTCGATCATAACCGTCTCTTAGAAAGCAGATGAAGGAAAAAATCTTGTGGTGTCAGTCCCTTAACTTTTCTTAGATGATCATTGAGTCCCCTTTTATTGTCGACATCCAACGCTTGTGAGGCTGTGTTGAACCATTTATGATAGAAAATGGAGAAAATTATAGCATTCAGATATGCAATTTTTGCAGGGGGTAGATTTGCTCTCACTGGTTGATCTGATCCATGGCACTGAAAATTGTGTACATCCAGAAGTGAAATGGGGACTTTGAAGACGACAACAACGATCCTGTTAGCACCATGTAGTTGATATTTTCTAGCAAAATATATCCGAAAGAGCCTTGACTAGAGAAACAAAAATGCCCAATTGTATTCCACACTACGGTGTTTGTGCAAGAAGTGCAAAGATTTTGAAAAGATGTCTCGTGAGGTTGCAGTATGCTTGAGGCAGATTTTTCGTCATAAGACGATCATTCTAAACTCTGCAAGGAAGATTGAACTCTCAGGTCTTTTCCAGAAATAAGATGGCAAAGGCAATACTTGGCTTGGCGTAAGAGTAAATACAAGAACCCAACGTAGGCGTTACTACTTTCTGGAGGAATAAGATTTACTTAATAGTAAACCTGGTCCTGATGATTAAAAGAAGGAGAACATTAGCACGGACGAGAGGTTGTTTAGCTTTATAAATTCCACAGCCATCATAGATTCTTAAAGAAAGGTTACATAGGCTTATTTTATCTAGAATTAGAAATAGCTGAATATGGTCCGTGGACATTAGGCACAATAGCTTCTACATACTTTTCGCAGATTGCTCAAAAAGCTTAAAGCCGGACATGCAGAAGATGGATTTGGGATCGCCAAACTCCAGAGGAATAAGATAAACAAGGTCTGGACTTGAAAGGCTCCTATGCTACTTGGCACAGCATTGAACCTTGTTCATTAGAAGGGCAATATAAAAACTAGGCTTCTACAGGAGTAGACATAGCATTAGGACATGTTTCTTCAAAAGGCTACAATATTGGCAGATAGGCAGGAATAGATTAATCATTATTTGTTGCCAGAATCCCAATACCGCTCAGAAAATCTTTCAAACAAGCTTAAGTGACACACCCACAGAAGCCGCAAATCCTGAATTCGATTCCATGCACATCGATTTAACCCTTTTTAAACGACTCAAGCTCCACAGCCATATCTAGACCTGGTGTGGAGTATCGGTGGCAGATGACAGGATTTAGCGTCCCCTGTCATCAAGCCTCATCATTCCTGCCTCATATATATTATAAGCAACAAGCTTCATCAGTAATCAGTTATATCAGTATAGAATACAAGCCTCATCATTCCAGACTCATTCATACCATTATAAGATACAATCCTCATCATTCACGAGTCATATCTTTTTGTTTTGTACTGAGTCCGGAGTCTGGACACGACTCCGAGTAACAATATTATAAGACACAAACCTCTTCCTTACTAAGTCACATTATAAAAAAGATACAATCCTCGTCATTCCTGAGTCGTATTATTATAAGATAATCTGATCATCTTGTTTCCTCATCGTAAAATGCTCGATTAAATTTGAAACAGGAAAAATGGAGGGGCTCTACAATACAGCAAAATCGTCAAAAATCATGCATTTGCTGCTGCTGCTTGTGATCATTTATGTGGGCTTTTGAATCGTATCATCCGCCATCGCCCTGTTCGATGTACACAAATTCAAAAGAGGAAGCGAGGCCATCGCCATACTCTATATTAATTGAATAGAAAGCTGGTCTTGAATCTCTTCTCTTCAGGCTGCCTGGCTTGACGATATGGGGTGGGTCACCTCGCCACCTGGCATTTGGTGGGTTGTGGTCCACCATTCCAATTATTGCTTCATCAGCAAAAGTGCGCTGGTCATGGTCCCATCCAAATTAGTGCACATGACTCATATTGCCTACCCAGCCACCACATTTTGTAATTTTTAGACTAGTTACTTACGTAATTCTATACCTGCATGTCTCAAAATTCAAATATTTCTTATTTTTGCTCTATCCTACCTAGTAAAGTAAAGGCTATCCATTGGTAATTGTTGTTTGGGCTCATAGTAAACAAGTGGCAGGTTTTTATTGGATCTGATCACAAGTGTTTAAATCCATATTAGTTTGGGCCTTTCAATTGAAAGGCCCAAACTTCAATTACGCCAGGTAGCAGGCTTTAGCAGGCATGCTACAGCAAGTAGCGGGACTGCTCACGCCTGCTTCCTAGTCCTCAAACTTTGCCACCTTTCCCAAACATTGAGTGCCTAGGAGATGGAGCAAAATCAATTATTACCTCTATATTTTGCCACCTGGCATTAACCTATTGTCATCATGTGCTATGTGCCCATTGCCATAGCATGTTTCACCATGACTCACAACTCATTCATACTCCAACCACCATCTAACGGTGAAGATGGGTGATGCCCCATCTCTCCCACCTAGTGTTTGGAAAAGGTTTCCCTCCAATTTATTGTATTTTTTTGAAGTTATCAGTTTTTAAAAAAAATTGCCTTCAAGGTCCTACTTGCTGGCAAAACATTAAAATTTTATTTTGTTGACTCATTAAACCGATGTAACCCAACTTTTATAAAGATCTAAAAATTTCCTCCAAGTGAAAATGATAAATTTAAAATTTCATGGATTTATAAAAAGCTGTCGATTTTTTGAAAGTCAACTTCCTACGAATTTTTATGAAACCGATTTTTGGTGAAAGATGTCAGTTCCATTCTCAACAGATGCCGGCTTTTCCAAACAATGTCTCCCAACCCTTATATCTTTGAGAGCCCACCACTATCACTACATTGGCATTTAAAGTAAGCTCCCCTCATTGCATGGCAAATTTGAGCAACTTACTATTTTTTGAAGTAAATTCAACTTAAAATATATTCTTTTTTTCATTTTCAAAATTTGAATTATTTATTCACTTTGGCCGAAAGCGTAGATCTCAAAGTTCATGTTTATATTGCATTTGTACTATTATATTATATACAAATGTACATGACTAAAAGGCCAAAACAAATAAAGAGACATGGTACTAATTTATTAATAATATATGTACATGACAAGAGGCCAATGGACGAAGTCTCAAGGTTCTCCTCCTTTTTTTATCCGCAAACATAAACTTTGATTATTGTCTAACAAAGCCAACTTAAAATCAACACATCGCGTTGTATCTTAGGGTGTTCACATGGAAAAGGGCCAGGTCCATTTCAAAAAATGTCTTATCCTCCAATTTGAAAGCCCAAGGTATTCCATGTGAAACCCTTTCTTTTGGAGGCAAGGGCATATGCCTACATTCAAATTAGATAAGGCATTTCTATATTTTTTTGGAGGGGAGAGAAAGGTCCCACCAATGGCCCTAGGGCCACTCAAGATGGCTAGAGTATTCACTTGTTGTCTTAAGTTACCCCAAGTTGGCACCATTCAATGCCACCTAGGGACAACTCCCACTCCTTGTTGAATGAGGCAAGGCCTCTGAAGTGGCTTCCACACATAGTATTTGGGCCCTTTGCATACCCCCCCCCCCCGCACGCACACACACACACGTGAAACCACCCATATTATGTTTTAGTGTTTCATTATGGTAGCCTTGTGAAATAGATGACTTATCATTGGACATATTATGCTTTGGTGCATAGGCTGTATTTTTGCTTGTTTTCTTATATTGATGAAATTTTAGCTTGCCAATAGTGCTCCATCAGTTCAAGCTTCTAACACTATCTACACAATAAGCCTAATCCAAGCAAAACAAAGAGATCATAAACAACAACCATATGAGAGAGAGAGAGAGAGAGAGAGAGAGAGAGAGAGAGAGAGAGAGAGAGAGAGAGAGAGAGAGAGAGAGAGAGAGAGAGAGAGAGAGAGAGAGAGAGAGAGAAAACCAAAGGGGTGACCATTATGGAGGAGGCAAAAAAAACTTCAATAACAATAGCAATAACAAGTCCACTTCTCGCAAAAGTGCTATACTAGTTACAAATGAATTTGTAAACTAGTTGTAAAGGAGTGCACAAACTAGTTATAACCTTGTTCTAAACGAGTCTATAAACAATTGTACACAAGTTGTAGCAAACTCATGAAGAGCCTTGAAGAGTAGAAAAGAGGAGTTCACTCCTTTGTTTAGGTTGATGAGATGGAGTAGAACCAAATACACTAAAGACTTCAAAGACACTGCACTGCAATCTTTGGATATGGTCTTGTTCATCCATGCAACCACATTGCTAGACAAGACTCAACCTTTGGAGCACATACACTCAAGCATTGCCTGTTTTTAAAAGAGAGCAATTGTCGTGCAAAAGTTCTCCACCATATTGGTGTGTGTGCTGGGAGTTGCAGGTACACAAGGTGTTTTGGCAACACCCAAGTTTGAGAAAATATAATGGATGAATTTTTTGAAACATATAAAAGGAAAATACAAGGACATGTCTAAATTGTTAATCTTGCCATCCAAGCCAAGCCAATTATGAAACCAGACATGGGGCTAGATTACATGTTGTGTTAGTTCCTATGGAGACAACCAAACCTTTCAACTTGACTTTCACTTTGCCATAATTTCAAGTAGTTATCCATGAAGATGAGCTATTTATTGGTCTTTGAAAGAAATTGCATTGTGAATAGTATTGGAATTCCCACTTAATTCTTCTTTTAATGAGGATTTCAAGACCACACCAAAGATCAAAGATTAGTTAACTGAAAAAAGGAAACCAAACAGAATCACACGGTGGACAAACCAGCCCAACCAGACCTGGATCAATCGAATCTAGCTCCCAAGCTATTGACCCAACGAAACTCAATCAGAGAGAGGTTTCACACCAGCAGTGTGTAGCTACAATCACCAAATTCAAGCTTGCAATAGTGGGAGGCCTAGCCTAGGGAAAAAGAAAAACACTTTTCAATAAGGGTATAGAGTAGAAGAGAATTGTCTACAAGAAATAAACCACTTGTTTTGTTAGACCACTTGAAAAGAAACCAAACGGTTAAGCTTGTTGCAATTATTACAAGATTTTCTTGGATCTAATAAAAGATAAACATATTATTCTAAATGCACTTGCCCAAACTCAAAAACATTTTAATGGCTAACTAGTTCATCAAATAACCAATTGTAACAGATAAAAAATTAGATCAAAAGTTTAAAATTGTGATTGAATAGGTGCTTTACAAGCATGAGGTAGAGAACACTTTTAGGTTGTACATCAATTTGAAATGGAATGTATACATAACTAGTTTGATAGTGCTCTTGTAGAAGCTCCTAGATTATTCTAGAGAGGAGAGAGAGCAAATTGTCTTGTGATATAATAGACAAATTGTAAGTTTGATGCTAATTATCAGTTTGTTGCATCAGTTTATTGTGAGATGAATTCTAAAAAGCAATGAGACAAGTCTAACATTCTACGACAATGCCCATGAGAGATTGTTTGCAATGCATGTAGTAGACATCTCATTGTTGGTAAAATGTGTTGAAGTACAATATTTTTCGCCAAAATGGCGTTGGCATAAAGAATAGAGCCGTTCCAAAACCACCCTCCCTTTTCTGTTGGCAATTATATTATCTTGAGGAACCATGTCATAATAAGGATTTGTGGATGACTCTTCGGTGGGGGCGGGAGCCACAGCCGCTTGTGATAGACCACCCTCATCTCGGCTAAGCGTAATTTGCAATTCTGCTTTTTGCTCAAGAGTTAATGATTCATATAAATTTTTAACATAATCTCCCGAGCTTTCACCACTGCCTGACCCTGACATGATTACTACATTCATAAACATACAATACATTACAATAAACCCTAATATATTGAAATGAAGTAGAAAGAAAATCGACTACAGAACTTTAATGCATATTGGAGTGGGACTTTCATACCTGTGATAACAAAAGAAGAGATAGATATGCGTTTAGAGCCTGCACCAAGATGCAAAAGAATCATATAAGCGACAACATATAAGAATAGTACTATCTAAAAACTAAAACATTAGAATCATACAATAATTTTATGCTATTTGTGTTTCGTACTTGTGCATACATGCAGTTTATCAAATTGAGATGAATTACATTCAGATCAGTCTAGCGATGAAGACACTACTCAAGGTAACAGGGTAAGTAATAAACATGCATGTTTTCTTGTTCATAAAGACTTAAACTATTGTGCTAAAGTGACATGTATTTGATTTTTGTTTCTCGTAGAAAAATTATTTTCAAAATAAAATATGGTGCACATGCCTCAAGGGTGATGGGCAAAAGATGCGTGAAAGACGCATTGCTGAAAATCATTTGTGGAAGTTTGGACGAAGAAGAAGGTCAACCATCGAATTTGGAAGACGTTGAGGTTTGTTAACTTTATATGATTGTTTTTTATTATAATCTTCGTCAATCTATATACATCATTTATGGAATTTGTTTCATGTGTGTAGCCAATACATCGAATGCCATTTCACGGAGTTGATCCATCCGTGTTTAGTTACAATCAACGTCAAGTTTTGATAGATATGAGAAAACAAAGCATAAAACAAATTGAAGAGGCAAACACAATTGGAAAAAAGAGTAATCAACTTGATTCTAATGAGTTTGATGATTAGGTGCAACACGATGAAGCAATGCACAACATATTTGAATCTTACTTTGAAACAAATGAGAATGATGATATGCATGCATCTTCTAATGAAAACGGAGATCACGAACAATTTGAGATGGATGAAGACGAGATTATATTGCGCAAGGAGGCAGACACTCCTTTATATCCTGGAGCATCCATTTTTAGACTAGCTATGTCAATTCTTATTCTAAACCTTCAAGCAACATACAAATGGAGCCAAGTGATTCACCTGCATGGAAACATATTGAAGACTAATGGCCGGAGTTTAAAAACGAACCTCATAATTTGAGATTTGGCCTTGCTATGGATGGCATAAATCCTTTAGCATTCAAGCGTCAACTTGGTCCACATGGCCAGTTGTGCTCGTTAATTATAACATACCTCCATGGTTGAGTATTAAAACAGGACACTTAATATTGGCTTTATTGATTCCAGGAAAGTACAAGGCTAAGAACATGGACATGTATCTTGCACCTTTGGTCGATGAATTGTGCATTCTTTGGAATGGTATTCACACTAACGACATCTCGAGAAATATGTTGAAAAAAGTGGTGTATGAAAATCATCACAAATACTTGCAGCCTGATCATCCTTTTCAAAGGTTGAATAGGCGATTTTTGGACGGCGAGGAGATAATCCTCTAACTACACCACCACCCCCACGCATGGGAGTAGCGGAATGGCATGGTGAATGGCTTAAACATCACGACGTTAATTCTTCATAGAATGAGTCCATTGATGGTATGAAACAATTGTCTATTTTTCATAAATTATCCTATTGGAGGAATTTATTGATAAACCATCTATTGGATATTATGCACATATTCAAAAACGTCGGTGAATCCTTATGGAACCACATCATTGGCATAAAAGACAACTCTGCAGCTCGTAAAGATCTACAAGTGGCCGACTTTATTGAATTCAGTACACCGAAGGTGGAGATGAGATTCTATCTAGCGTGTCGTAGATTCTTACAAAAGAGCAACTCTCATATGTTAAACATGTCATAAAACCAATGAGAACTCCAACAGGCTATGCACATTCTTTATGCAATTCATTTATCAAGGATGGTGAATTAAGTGGATTGAAATCGCATGATTGGCATAAGATGTTGCAATTCATACTTCCACTTTCTATTTGAGTTCTCTTCAACGATGACGTATGAAGTACGCTTTACAATTTGTCATCAATGATCAGGTTTGTATATTCTTTTAAGCACTTGTATAAATATGTGTTATTTCAATATTTTTATGTGTTAAACAACCTAATGCACTATCAATCTTGCAGGTGGATTTCCTCAAAAGAAATAAAAAATAGTGAATTGGATTCCATGAAAATCCAAATGATCGAAATGGTATGTTTGTTGGAAAGAGATTTTCCTTCCTTTTTGGATATACAAGTTCATTTTCTAGTGCATTTGGTTGAAGAAGTATCAACTGTAGGACCTGTGCACACGAGATGGATGTTCTACCTTGAGCGCTTTATGAAAGTTTTGAAGGGCTTTGTGAGACATAAGGCAAGCCAGAAGGTAGCATTGCATAAAGTTGGCTTGTACAGGAATCTTTGTTTTATATCACCAAAATAATCTCACAATTGCATCCTGCAAGTCCAAAAATGTGGTGTGAAAAAAAAGATGAACTTGTTAAGGGTGAAGTACCACAAGGAAATGGTGTGCAAAAGAGACTTCACCTCAATTAAAAGAGAAAATTGACACGTTCATATTATATAATTGTGGACAAATGGAAAAGTGGATTTCAAGGTATGACGAAGCCAAAAAGGAAAGAAACATAACATTGAAACGAAAAAGAAATATCAATCGAAGAAGGAGGGCATTGGAGAACGACAAACCTTTGGAGCCTTTACCTTCAAAATGCTCTCGTGAATGGGTTTTTGATACGATGCTAAAAGCATTCAAAAACGGAGAAGAAGTGACTGAATTAGAATGAAAATTTGTTCGTGGATGTGGATGGAAGGTTAGTGTAATA